>VSWD01000008.1:46347729-46703441 GCA_033119305.1 Pinctada imbricata | reverse complement strand
ATAACCAAAAAGAATTTTAGAATCATTCCTTAAAGCATGCCCGCGAACTCAGTTCACTAAAGCATTTCGAATGAGTCTGTTCTTCGATGCTGTTTATAACCTTCTTTAAAACCTAATGATCAATAGTTTAAAGATTTTCAAAAGTAGGGTAAACGCAAAGGTCTTAGTCACAAGGTCAAAAATGCATGTCATACGATTTGCAGGTATGAAATGTCAACTCCCTTAGTCCTACAAAGGTATGGGGTTTGACACTAAAAGTAGGATATACAGGCAGACGGACACATAGATGGACAGACAGACAACATAAATAATCACTGATTGTAGTTATGCTTCGCAGTTATAGACCTGCCTGTTTATTCCTTATTCAATGAGAAATGAACCAAATCAGTGTTCGTCGTCCGTTCCTTCCTGCATTCACTGTATACCATTGGCATTCCCGCGGTATTATAATAAAGGCAATATAACTTCATCAACTTAATCTAAAAGTTGATAAAAGCTTTGTTAATAAATTAGAATTAACTAGACAATGCAACATAGAAGTGCTGAAATGTCAATAAAATATAGATTATTGATATAAGTGAAGCAACTTGTAATTATATATCATTATAAGTTGATGAATTGTATATCAAGAATATAGTTACAACACAACTACAGTATGATACTATGTAGCGTTTTTTGTTCTTTCGAGCAGTTTCTCTTGTGTATTGTACCCTGCGACTAACTGTCGCGTAGTCTGTTGGTACCCTTGCATATTGTAAGTGTTGTATAAACAATCTACTTCTACCATTAGAAGTATACCGAGCGGGTCATTTCTTCAACAGAGCAGGTCGTCTGCTCATTCTCCGTCACAACATCCAATGATGTGACAACCACAGTAACGTATATCACTAACCTAAGTAAATACAATAATCCATATTGAAATAAGAGTCGCAATAAAAGTTCACTAATTTATTAAGTATAAGTCCAATAATAATGCATCATGTTATAAATCATATCTACACACTATAAGTATACAATCTGCACAATTCGACTACATATTGTAACTGACTGCTACCGACTGCGACTAATGTGATAATGCGACACACTGGCCAGGTGCGCGCTCCTTATATACTCTAGTGGGGCAGCCTCGAAGTAAGCTGCCCCTGCAACATGTTTAATGGGCAGCTCCAATGAGCTGCCCCTCCAACCTTACATTACATAAGCATTGTATAATTCAATTAAAACAGCATTACAGGATAAATATATACATATAAACAAGACATAATCATTATTTCGTTACAACTCCCCCCTCCTAAGATTCGATCCCCTGATCGAAAAGCATAAAACATATAATTATACATCAAACGACAATAATGAAATTAAATATCATAAATACAAGTAATACAATTAAGAAAGTCAAATGCAAAATTTCAAAGAAATGTTTATCAAACAAATGTTCGTTCGTCCATCTGTGTCTTCTGGTGACATCTCTGTACGGTCCATCCGGAATCCTAGTCCAATATTACGGGGATTCCTGGTAACGTCCGTAATATATATCCATTCCCGTGCGTCCATGTGGCATCTATATCCTAAGTATACTACGGGGATTTCCAGGCAACGTCCGTAGTATGCTCTCCATTCGTATTACAATAGAGTGCACATTTAACGAGTGCACATAAATCCTTATTATACCATGGGGAAATCCAGGCAACGTCCGTGATATACATGTTCTCCAATT
Organism: Pinctada imbricata; assembly: GCA_033119305.1. NCBI lineage: Eukaryota > Metazoa > Mollusca > Bivalvia > Pterioida > Pteriidae > Pinctada > Pinctada imbricata. The sequence goes on along the minus strand of VSWD01000008.1, from coordinate 46,701,724 downwards.
GCATGCACATTTAACGAGTGCATAAAAATCCATATCATACAACGGGGATTCCAGGCTACGTCCGTGGCATTCATTAATCCACGATGATATTACACATTTTACATACAATTACATAAATCCTAGTCATGCTACGGGGATTCCGGGCTACGTCCGTAGTATTTTAATCCATCATTGAAATATAACACTAATAACAAACACATTCAAAGTAATCCAAATATACTACGGGGACTCCGGGCAACGTCCGTAGTATGTCCATCCAACGTTGATAATAATATACAGAAAACACAAATACACATAAATCCAATTATACTATGGGGATTTAGGGCAACGTCTGTAGTACACATCTCTCCAACGTTGAAATAAACACTTTAAATTTCTGGATAATAGCATTACTTGTCCCTCTTTTCACTCTAGGTTACACACTTTTCTGACGTTTAAAAGTAACTGTCTTATCGCAATGGCAACACGACTGTTGATTTAATCCACCTCAAGGTCACAAAACTTTTTCGTTTCTCCATCAAAGAAACTTGAATCCACGGGAATCTATCACACGATCCCAACTCATCATCAATCCTAGGAACAGGGCACTTTTCACTGACGGTCCACGCAACACGGCGGCGGTATTCCACTCACGAGCACCATGCAACGTCCGTCTGTATCACTATCACATGGACAAGGGCTTCACTTCCCTCCCATAATGTCGTCATTTTCACATCCTATCTGAATTATAGGAACTCTGCGCAGTACTTCTTCAAATGACCTCACGTCACTTCTCTGTTTTACTCCCGGGAAATCTCAAAATTCATGACTTAATCACTGTCACATGAATTTTTACCATAAAATTGCCTTTGAACATTTCGGCATTTCACAATATTCACTTCTTTATACAACTTCGACGTCGAATTCTTCATTTAAACGGTCCACTTACATTCGGAACCGGTGCATATAGCACAATATATCACAGTACCCCACTTCCGTACGTTAGTTCCTCCACTGGATTGAATACGCAGTACACAATTGCAACAAAGATCTGACCATTGCGAGGGGATTCACATCATTTACTTTCTCGACATCGGTAACGTCGCACGTTGTCGTTCGTAATCATTGATTGCACATTTTGTTCGTTCGTCTTACGTCCACACACTTGTCCCAGTTATATTCTAAAACGTCACATGTATCTGTTTCATATACGAATTCTGATTTTCCATTAGGTACCAGCTTTATTTAACGTAGTCTTTTTACTTCCAAAATTATGATCGGCAAGCATCTTAATACACGTTCCACGTAAGATCGATTAGCACTTTGAAGTTGCACAAGTTCACAATTAACAGGAAGCAACACTTTCCTTGAACTCCTGAGTACACTGTGTGATCATTTGTAAATTGATCACCAAATGCTAACTTCGACACACAGAAATGATTAATGCGTTTTACGACGGCTTCGAACACCAGTCAGGTTCGTTGGTGCACACTTCTCCAGTAATCTTTGAACGAACTGAATAACACAAAATTGTGCTTCTCGTGTGCCCGTTATAACTACTACTGCTTCGTTCGGTGTCAGATCAAAATTCGATTCACTAGACTTTTTCGACACACATGTATGTTATCCACTAAATTCATAAATAAGATCACGTCTACGCAGAATTTGCACATCACACGGAAACTCATCACTATGCACAGAACTGTACCCACAAAACGCACAGAAAATCAAATCGTTTCACAAATATCGCATTTAATGAATTTAAAAAAAATATCACGCGTATTCAATTACTTTTCGGACTCTTAGATGATATCGTCACAAGCGCACATGCATCTATAGTTTTATAAATGCACATACAAATCGGCACTGAAATACTTTTTCAACATACAAACAATGGCTTATTGTTGCATATACATATCGATGCACATTGTAACGGATAAAAGTACACAAGCACAGATACATAATTCGCTACACATCGCGCACGAATGACACAAATTCACATCACATATCCGGCACAGATAACACATATTCACACGCACGAACGTTAAAAAAATTAATCGCACACATATGAATTATCACAAAATTATACACACTATCGCGTATTGAATGGTCACAAATAAATGTCACACGCAAACAAAATCACTGAAGAAATTAAAAGCACAAATCAAAATAAAACGGTCGCGCACTTGATTAAAACACAAAACTTATATACATGTATCATATATGCAATCGCGCACTGTAACTGAAATTTGTACGGTATCACATACACATATCAATTAATATATATTTGCCGTACACAAAATAAACACGAATCGATAATTTCACTGATATGATTATAATAACGATATTTACACACAAATATTATACATACATACTTCACGGAGGAATATACAAACTAAGTCACTGAATCCACACGCAAAACACTTATCTTTTTAATACAAACTTTAAGAAAATTGTTTCACTTTTCCTCCGCAAACTTCATATCGTTTTTCCGAATCCATGTTAAGGCACTTTGAAATAGTGAGAAGCATTCCTCACATTCCACTCGCGATTTCACTTGTACTTTTCTCACAAAATGTACGTATCCAAACTCGGTGTAATCATACACGCGAACGAATTTTGTCGATTTCTGAATATCCATTTTGAAGAATCACACACTGAAAATACGCACACAGAACACAATTTTTCCACTGTAAATCCCAAGAATAATGCCTGAAATAAACTGATGTAAATTTAACAAAATTTTATATTCATATTTAGTGAATAAAAAGAGTATACTATACCCGTGTGTAGTAAAATATCCAAATTGCACAAATTAAAAATCCTGCGAATTTTCACAACACAATAAAATCCTGAAATTAATTTCACAGTCACGTAAGTTTTAAATCCCGCGAGCTTCACCAATTGTAGCTTTGGCTTTTATGTGTAGGTTATATAGCACGATCTGCCACAAGTTGTATCCTATAGGTTGTATCCCACCGCTGCCACCAGTTGTAGCGTTTTTGTTCTTTCGAGCAGTTTCTCTTGTGTATTGTACCCTGCGACTAACTTGTCGCGTATCTGTTTGGTACCCTTGCATATTGTAAGTGTTGTATAAACAATCTACTTCTACCATTAGAAGTATACCGAGCGGTCATTTCTTCAACAGAGCAGGTCGTCTGCTCATTCTCCGTCACAACATCCAATGATGTGACAACCACAGTAACGTATATCACTAAACTAAGTAAATACAAATAATCCATATTGAAATAAGAGTCGCAATAAAAGTTCACTAATTTATTAAGTATAAGTCCAATAATAATGCATCATGTTATAAAATCCATATCTACACACTATAAGTATACAATCTGCACAATTCGACTACATATTGTAACTGACTGCTACCGACTGCGACTAATGTGATAATGCGACACACTGGCCAGGTGCGCGCTCCTTATATACTCTAGTGGGGCAGCTCGAAGTGAGCTGCCCCTGCAACATGTTTAATGGGCAGCTCCAAATGAGCTGCCCCTCCAACCTTACATTACATAAGCATTGTATAATCAATTAAAACAGCATTACAGGATAAATATATACATATAAACAAGACATAATCATTATTTCGTTACAACTTAGGGTCACAATGCCGTTTGTCTTGCTTACATGCTTCATGCTATGTTCCTTCATTGAATGTTTGATTATTCCATGTTCATTTGTCTTGCTTTCATTTCAAATTGACTTTATCTTTCTTCTTTGTGTAATTTTGCTTCCCTGCATTTTACATTCGTCCTTTGTAGATGCATAACTGTCATTATACCATGCGTTATGACATCCTTCTTTCTGCCATTATCCTTTCGTCTTAATGCTATTATTGCTTCGTCAATGCTAACTTCAATTTTGATACCAGATGGCGCTTTGCGCGACCGCATGTGCCTGTTCCTTGAAATTAACTTTGAAACATCCCCTGTCGTTAGAAATTTCTTTTAAATTCTACTACAGTATCGTTCGAAAAGTAATTATATTATCGCACGAGAGGACGGAAGTAGATTGGCTGTATGAATATTTGAAAAATATTTTGAAGTAATTAGTAAATATTTGATTTTGTATGCATAAGATTTTTGTAAGTTTTAACAATCACTATAAAATAGGAAATTTTAAGAATTTCTGTGGCGTAGTGGTTATCACGCTTGCCACCAAACGTTCTTTTTGCACCTTTCCAAGTGGGTTCGAATCTCGGACGATGATACATTTTTTTCCTTTTGTCAATTTTAAGTATAATGTAACTTGTCCATGTTGTCCATCTGCCCAGTAGAGGATGTAGAAAAAAATTGGGGGTACTTATGAAAATAAAATGTTTTCAAGTTATGCATTTCCCCCAGTTTTTCTTGGGGGGGGGGAGGGGTCATTGTTTTGGAAAAAAATATGGCGGGCAACCGTACATTATCATTATTCAGTTGAAATAAAAAATCATTTTATTACAAAACTTTGCAAACGCTTCGTTGGCTCACTATCGTCGCTTGCAAGTCATCTATGAAAAGTCATAATTTTAATTACTTGCCTTTTATATGCCCGTCAGTGTCGTTTCTGTACCATAAATCGGTTGATTCTTGCATAAAAAGATAAAACTTCTATAATAATTGACTTTGAAGTATGGACTTACGAAGGGTAATCCTTGCAAGCATCAAACGCTTGGATTTCAATCTTAACCTTGATCTGGGGTCGAACAACAGTGGTGGATTTAGGGGATGCTCCTGCACAGACCCGCCAATTAATATTTTCCCGGGAAAAACAGGTACATCAGTAAAATCGGCAAAATTCGCCCCTTGACCCCCGGCAAAGGGGGCGCTTGATCCACCACTGAACAAGAAGAATCTGACAAGTTTGCTATAGTGAAATCTAATTAGAATTATACCTTCCTTGCGCTCCTAACACCGAGTATAGGAACACAATAAAGGTCTAAATTTTGGCCATTGTTGAAAAAGGCTGTGAATGACACTGAACTGTTTTTGTGCCACGTTCCTGAGCAGGCGTAGTCCTGAACAAACGGCGTAGCTCTGCCTGAAAAAGTGGAGGGGCACAACATCCCAAAATTTCTAACAAGTGAAAAAAGTAAATAAATGAAAAAAGGGGGGGGGGAGATAAAAAAAATATGGGGGTTTCATGTTCTGTATGCACAAATTTTAACATTTTAATAGCAGTTCTCTATAAGGACCAAAATAATTTCAATAGCACGTGGAAACAGCATGTCTCCAATTTTGGAGATTTTTGGTGTGGAAGGTGTATATGATGTACTGAGACAAAAATAAACTTTCTTTTTATAAATTAAGTTTTCGTTGCCATGGAAACCATGTTTGAAATTTTACGCATCAGTAGAATACTTGTAACATGGCATTTTAACAAGGCTCGTTTCCATGGTAACAGCTATTGTAGTCAACTGAAATTTCCTTAATTTTTCTCTTTATATCTTTAATAGTATAAATATTACACAAGAAGTATGTTTTTGCCCACTATTCTCTTTGTCAATATGTTCAAAATGTAGGCAAAAACCTGTTTGAAGAGGCCCTTTTTAAGACCGAAAAAGCTCCTAATTTAAAATGATTTTGCTCAAATTTAAGGGCAAATAATCAGAAATGTCAGGCTAACTTGATTTCTACTGCCAATTATCTTTAAAGTTTAATCCTCGATCTTTAAGAAAATGTTAAAATTTGAGTGGGACCTCTTCACAATTTTATTTAAAAGGGTATAAAAAATGGTTACCATGGTGACATTCTGTTCAGTGCTATTACACATAGAGTCATTGAGTAAAACAAACACATACATAGTGATTTTGGATATATCCCTTATTTATTGACCAAAGTTGCAAAAATCTCAAAATCAATGACATCCTTGATTTTTAGCTAGTATTTCATACATACATATAAAAAAATGTGAGATTATCATGATTTTTGTCTGGGGCTTATTTTTTTAGGAGAAATGTTCTGAACTAAAAATTGTAATGTTTTTCCATCTATCGGTCCTAATTTTAGAAAGAAGTATTTTTGATACAAATATATGGCAGTCAAGCCTAAATTTAGTAACAATAAATAACAATAAAAATGCAAATTTTATTGAAATTGGAAACTATATTTTGAATTGACCTTAAACTTAAAGTCGATGACCTTGAAAAATTTTGGAAGTGCTCAAATAAAGAATAATTTCTTCTGTTGTCCCTACATAAAGCTTAAGCAATATAAGTTATTTAAACCATGCTAAAAATCAATTTGAAAACACAAAGTCATCATGTGTCAAATGAAAAGTTGCCATGGCAACCATTTTTGACCTCAAAATGTAGGAAAACAAAACAAGGTCCCACTTATTTTTTCCAGTGATTATATTTGTCACATGAAATCTATTTTGTTCTGACAACAGTGATGGTGTTATCAGCCTGACATTTTGTGTTATTTTTGCTTAAAAATGGTAAAAATTGGTCAAAAATAGGCCTTGATTTTGACCTTATTTTATGGCAATTTTTGACTGATTTTGATTTGATAAGATCCGGCTAATTGAAAGAAATGTCAAAAATTTATTATTTTTTCTAAAAATAGAAGTTTTAAAGATTATAAGTTGTTAATACCAATTAACTCTGACAATGGTTTCCATGGCAACATAATAACCAAAGATGACTTATTTGACCATTTATTTAGTGCTATAAATAGACAGACCTCGTTTCCATGGCAACCGGAATATTTATTTTCCAAAAAATGTTATTTTTGTATTCAGGGCATTATACATACCACCTATAGAGAAAATCATGAAAATCCATGACATGCTGTTTCCAAAATATTTTGGTCCTTACAGAGAATTGATATTAAGTACATGAAGAAATGTCTGGCGAGCGGTAGCGCGCCAGGAATTATTTTTAGCAAAATATTGACTTATCAGAAAATACTTTCTATACCCTCTATCATTACATGTAATAATATTCTATATAGATTGAGTTAAATGTCTTAACGTACATTGATAAGTAATATGTATAAAGAATGGATCAGAATGCAGCTAAATTATTCAGAAAGTCTATAAAGAACTGGCGAGCGGTAGCGCTGCCCCCGCTGCCATCCGCCCCCTTCTCCTACGCTCCGCTTGTCCTGGACAACAGCTTGGAGTAATTTTGGCATACAGAGATGTCAAAAGGTACATTTTCAAGGTCAAATTATGAAAGGAGACTAGAAACTGCATTATTGACTGAATCAATGGGGCCAGGGGATGTTGATCTCTAGGTTCGATCGGTGTAGGACGCGCGGCAGTTTCAATTTATCTAGAATTTTTCGATATGAAATACCGCCTCTCCCACGATATCTCAGAAAAAAACTGACTTCTATATAATTTCCCACTCACAATTCAGAAAAAAAATTATGTAGCCGATGGGATTCGAACCCATGCGGGAAAAAATGTAAAGATAAGTCTGGCACGCGTAACGCTAAGCCACGAAATCATTTCTCCTACATTGAAAAAACTTTCCAGAGGTTTCAAATCCCGAAATTGCTATTTTTGTATAAATATAAAAAAACCCAAACAAACAAACAAACAAACAGAAAAGGTCCAAATATTTATCATTTAATGATTTCTTGTTTTTCAATCGGCTTTTGCTTTTTTCCGCTCTTTATAACGCATTTTTCCAAGTACTGCAACAGGGGACGTCTCAAAGTTAATTTCAAGGAATGGATTCAAACAGAGCGCCACCTGGTATCAAAATTGAGGTTAGCATTGACGAAGCAATAATGGCATTAGGACGAAAGAATGATGGCACATTGAAAGATGTCATAACGCATATGGTAGAACGACAATTATGCCTTGACGAAGGACAAATGTAAAATGCACGGAAGCAACATTGCATAAAGAAGAAAGACAAATGCAATAAAGTCAATTTGAAATGAAAGCAAGATTAATGAACATGGAATGATCAAACATTGAATGAAGCAACATAGCATGAAGCATGTACCCTTACCGAACTGGTGAGATCGCCGCAACCTTGCCGCAGACTTGCCGCAAACCTGCCGCAAACAATTTACTTCACCAGAAATCTGAGAAGCTGTTTGCAGCTATTCGCCGCTACTGGCAAACTTCTGGCGAACAGAAACTCGTGTTTGCCAAAAGTTCGCCAAAAAGCAATTATAAACAACCAAAATTCAAATGAAAATTCGCCGCAAGTTTGCCAGAGCAAGATTTTGGCGAACTTGCGGCGAATAATGATTCATAAATTTAAGATGCTAGCCAATCAAATCAAAGGCCGCAAATTTTTGAGCAAACAAAGAAGAGGAAGTGCTGGCTCAGTAAACATGGTGAACACAAGCTTACATGTAGGTTGCCATTTGAATGGCTGCATAGAGCAATTCAAAGGGATTCATATAGTACTATCTAGTGTGCAAGCCTGTTCCAAAGTTTTTTCTACTTATGATACAAAAGTGCTGTGAAAAAATTTACTTGTTCTGTTGAATCATAGGATTACATGTATGGGTTGTGTACTCAGCTGCCAGCTACTTTTTAAACCATAAGCATATAATAGACATGATAGACTTAAGGTCTGAATTTCATCTATAGTTAGTGAATCATAGAGCTTAAAGGTATGTAAAAAATATAATCATTCAGTTTATCAGCATAATTTTTTCTTTAAAAAATGTACATCATTAAAAAAAATGGTTTGGCTATAAAGTAAAATTAAACCACATTAAATGCTAGTTACCTATGAAATTGCCAATGCATGACTGTATAAAAGTAAATAAACTTAATTACAATTCTGTACTAAGATAACAACATTATGAATCAGTGTACTACCATGCTTTATACACATGCATGTATAAATTCAACATTTTAACATATGTGCATGTGTAATTACTATGCCAGAGGTTCGCCGCAACATTTTCAAGGCTCTCAAATACTTCGCCAGAAGTTTGCCGAAATTATTACAAGGTAGTTCGCCAGAAGTTCACCGCAATCTATATATGGCAATAGGTTCATCACTGAGCATGCTCAGAAACATTGCCAGAAGATCGCCGTAAACTTTATTTGGACACAAGGAGTTTGCGGCAAGTCTGCCGCAAACCTAATTTGCATGGTAAAAAGTCGCGGCGAAGTTGCCACAAACTGTTTGCGGCAACTTTGCAGCAAAGTTTGCGGCAAGCTTGCGGCAATGGTTCGCCAAAGGCCTAAAATTTTGGTAAGGGTAAGCAAGTCATAATAGCATTGTGACCCTAATCCCCCTCCATTTGATACCTATACGCTTCCGTATAAAGTCAGGGGTTTTTTTTATTTTGGGGAGGGTGCCTGTGCCTGTCTCATTTGGGAAAATTTGCGACATTTTGCTAAAATTGGGAAAATTTTCGAATAAATTTTCAACAAAGAATAACCCTAAAGTATCATTTGTTAACACTGGTAATCTACTGGTATTGATTTGCTTGAACTGAACAAGGGATGAATAAAAACTTTTAAAAATGCACTTCGAAATAGGACATTTTTTGCTTTCCAGGTTTTGAGTCTTATTTTCTCAGGTGATTTTTTCATAATTCCTCTTTGGGAATTTCAGAGTTATTTTTTGGGAAAAATAGAGGAAATTTGGCATTGGGAAGGGGCCGAAATTCGGCCCCCAAACAAGGAAAAAAAACCCTGAAAGTTGATTTCAAGCATGACAAGTCGTACAAAAAGATATCAACAAGTGCTACTTTATCGCATCATGTTGCCTTCTTCAAAATTGGCATTTTGAGATTTTGGTAATAATGAGTTTGATAACTTGATATCGAACTGAAATCGACAAAAGAGAAATCGCATTAAATTAATTTGACTTTGGAAAATTCGACTTGGTGTTTTTCCAGCATAAATTCGAAATAATCATCTCGACGGACATACGTTTATTCAAACATATCAACTTTAATGATGTCGATAGACCTACGCCAACCTTAAAGGGATTATATGTTCTCCTTAAAAACCCACAACAAACCGTGGCAAACTGCAAATTGTCTTCAGTTGTTTATTTTACAACAATATGGCTGAATACACAAAATCGATGGATAAAATCAATGCGGCTACCGAGCCCGCATATAAAATAAAATAACATATATTGGCGTGACCTCTTTTCTTTTCTTTTAAGAAGATAGCAATCAATTTAAGAATGAAACTAGTCAATTTTTAAATGAAATTGCAAAAGTATATTGTTCACTAATTGAATGAGAGAAATTGAAATAATTAATTCAATGAACAAAGGACTAAGTCATCACGGGAAATACTTTCCTCCGACTATGGGGTTTATTCTGCCCCAAAACACATATAAAATATGTAAAGCACATACGAAAATCACTTGTACAAAACAAAATCCTTTAACTTTGCGGGGAGTCTGCGTTCACGTGAAGACTGACGGTGAGATGTGGAAATAACACTACTGGTGTCAGAAGCGGTAGGTTGTGTAGGCTTAGTCACATTAGAATTTTCGGTATGGTGGGAATCACTTTGACTGTCGCTACCAGTGACTGGAGGCGGCGGAAGAGAGATTTGTATAGGAATATCGGGCGGTTCAGGTAGAGTTGCGGAAGGCTGGTTTGTTAACGGAAGCTCACATGATTCCTCCTCAGAGGAAGAATCGTTTTCATCGCCTCGGGTGTTGCGGTCGTAGGATTGAGAAGGAACTAGATAACACTCGGATTTCTTGACACGGTAGGTAGCTTGTCTTAACTGATTTCCTATGAACTTCCTTATAGTGCACCATGCAGAATCAGTAGATACAACAAGGTACCTGTCGCGGGCCTTGGATTTATTGCCATCAGCATATAGGTAAACAAGGTCACCTATGGATATGTCTTCAGTCTTTGGTTGTAATCCAGAGGGTGCCTTTGATCGTTCGCTACTTGCGTGATTAGAGGTGCGCATTGAATGCTTCTGGGATAAAAGGTCACAGTCGGAAATGGGAAGTTGGCTGTTTGTGAACTGGTCGCGCTGCATGAGCATCTCACGGGAAGACAAGCCAGAGTTGCGCAGAACACTATTTACGGACGCAACGGCTCTGGCTAACAGTAAAGGCGTGACTGCTTTGGCGCAAGGGTCCAAGCGAAGAATGTGCTCATTTACTTCTTGAACGGCACGCTCAGCGACTGGGTTTTTATTGACGTTTTTCGTCCTACCCAACTCAACGCAAAGTCTATGAGTCGCAAGAAGGTCATCGTTAACTATAGACCTAAAACCAGGCGCTGGGTCTGTACGGATGACGGCTGGCGGTCCGTCTAGTGGGCGCAATTCTAAACACAGTAGGAGGATTGCATTACGTAATGTTTCGGCGCGTTCATCCTCAATAATACACGCAACAGTAAATGAGGTGGCGCATTCACGGACAATCAGAATTAGTTGCTTTTGTCGTTTCATTACGTCTGCTGCAAAGGAAGTACCTACGGAAGCTAAAGGTTCACTAGTAGACTGTTCGAGCAAATAATGAGGTACTTTCCTTAGTGAGGCGCAGTGTGTGCAGCTGGAGGTAATACTCTCAATAGCTTTGTCCATGTCTAAGGCAAAAAGGTATCGCTTTGCTAATGCCTTAAGCTGGTGACAAGACGGATGATTCAGTGATATATGTATGGCTGTGAGAGTTCCATGCAATACCTCAGACGTGGTATCACAATGAGTTCCTTTGATGGGACAAACGGATCGCTTCGTTTTACTACGACTAGACCGTCGGAAGCGACGGTGGCCACATTCAAATAACGTTTAACATCCTTGATATCAGTGGCTTTACGAGAGGGTCGAGTACCCTGCATGAGATGTGCTCTAGTACGGCGCAAATCGCTGCATTCGGCTTGAAGAGACTTCCAAGCAGTCCTAGAAGTGAATGGAAGTCTGCATGTACCATTAATAATGTCCTCAACACAGGTGCTCCTGACTACTGAATCCATAGTTTGGGAAGCAAAAGAACAAATTTGACATGTTGGTTCGTTGCATTCGGGTGCGTTACGGCTTGCGTGATCGGACGGAAGAATTGATGCACCCGCTACGTGACGAACAGATAGTTGATATCTGCTTACGCTTGATAGGAAAGTAGAAACACGTGGAGAGGCGGAAAACTCTCCTCTTTGTAGCTTCTCAAAAGCCATAACGCAAGGCTTACTGTCGGTGAGGATAGAGCATGGCTGTGTCGATTGAATTATATAGGGGCTGAAGTGCTTGATAGCCACTGCGATCGATAATGCCTCCACTTCACACGGTAGCCATGACTGTTGGTTTTTGCGAAGCTTTGCACTAAAGAATCCAGCAAGGAGAAGTTTGTTGCCTCTAGATATATACAATGTAGCGCCAATTCCAGGACTTTTGACAGCTCCATCAGTGACTATCCAGAGAGAGTCGCTAGGGCGTGGAAGGTGTATTGTCTTATTGTCTAATAGAGACTTTTGAGCACGGTGAAAGAAATGCAGTAAGTTGTCATCCCAAGGAACGATATCCTTCGATCCTCTTCCAGCAATAGCATCGTCTAGTGGTGCGAGTAGGGAAGAACACTGAGGCATGACTCTAGCGAGCACCTTATATGCTCCTATGAAACTTCGTAATTCTTTAACTGTGGTAGGTTGTTGACAAGACGACAGAGTCGCAATACGATGTGGACTGGCTTTGAGGGTACCTTTGCACCAAACCCAGCCTAATACGGAAGTAGACGTGGGAGCTACGATTGTTTTTGACGGGGAAAGCTTTAGATTACATTCCTGAAGGGCGGTTAGCAAACGAGTGAAATTGCTTGTAAGCTCTTCCGGCGTGTCACCGCCACAGTAGAGGTCGTCCGCAAGTTTGATGACTACTCCTTCTTCAAGAAGATCGCCGAGCACGAGACATGTCAGTTCCTCTAAAGCAGTTTCGGACCCAGGCATTCCCATGGCTGTTCGGGTATAGACTCTGACTCCTCTGAATGGAGTCACGACACCGCAATATTTCATAGAGTCCCTCGATAGAGGTATTTGATAGAAGGCCTTCGTAAGGTCTGTTTTGGCAATGTATGTCCACTGGCCGATTTTTCGGAGGATAGAATCAACATCCGGCATCAAAGATGGTTGAGGTTTTGAGTAACGGGCAACCTCAGAGAAGGAGGTTACTAGACGAAAACCTCCTGAGCCTTTCTTAACTAAAAAGGAAGGGTTAAGATACTCGACTTTTATGCCTAGCTCTTCAGGTCGTTTGAACACTCCAAGGCTCTCCAGTTCGTTGAATTTACTTTGAAGTTCCTCAAGTTGATTGCGAGAATACTGAGGCACCCTCCCTTTTCTTTGGGGGGGTTGGACTGGGCCCATGTTCACATGAGCTTGGAATGGTCCGGCCTTGCCGTTATAGCCATCTAACGATGTACTGAACACTTCGTCGTGGTCAATCAAAGCTTTGCGTAACTTGTTGCGCACATCCTCGGTAAGTAATCCATCTGGGTCTATAGATACGGAGGATGAGTACGGAACTGACGGCCTCTGAAAGGATTTCAATGAAACCGGGTCCTGAATGTCGACTTGTTTTTTTGGAATCTCGACGGAGCGCACTTGACAAAAATGGTCATTCCTTTTAACAGAGATAGGCTCTGAGGTAAGATTAGGTATACGGATTTTGTGTCCGACACTATGCACGATAGAAGGACTCGGAAATGAAGTGTAAGTATTCTTAGTTGAGGAAGAATGAGGTTCTAACGCGAGCCAGGAATCTTCAAGCGGCACGTCAAGCTCTATGTAATCGCCGGGCCATATGGTCTTAGATGCGACTGCACGCAAAACATGGACGCAAGCTGTAAACGAGGTATGTTCTTTTCGTTTCGAGTTTGAACCATAGTTGTATACGGCATGATCGCCGATGTTGATTGTACGTTTCGATGGTCGAACTGCGACGTCGTTTGACTCCATAAACGGTATTCCTGCGAGGACCTCTACGTCCAGGTTCTCAACTACTAGACCCTCAAATGTGAAGCTTAAATCATCGCGCGTAAAGATAAAACGGGTCTCGCCAATGACGTGCAGTTGTGAAGAGCCATCTGCCTGATGTGCGGATTGTGAAGAAGGGTAAATTTTGGCGTTCAAACGATGAGCGGTAGATGCCTTTATCATGTTTCCGGTAGCACCTGTGTCGATAGTGAGGCGAACGTGGTCATGGCCATAAAAGACGTCAAGATACGGAGAATTGCGGATAGAGACTTGGTTAGAAACAACCTTGGTCGCATAAGAACGGTCATCTGTATCGGATTCGGAGTCTGAGACTGTACAGTCCTCCTCGTCGAGTGTCCCACATATTTGGCGAGCACGAGCAAGATATTTTCGGTCACTCTCAGGTAAGTGTCGGCATTCGCTGAGGAAGTGATTGTAAGCCCTATTAGCCTGTTTGCAAAAGGGGCAAGAGCGTTTAGACTTTTGTTGCAGGGTGGAAGAGGCACTGAATTGCCTGTGGTTGGAGGTGCTCGACTGTCTGCCGGACCTTTGAAAGGTGAATGAGCGAAAGGCCTTAGCATCATCGGAATTGCGAATTTCTTCTAACAAGGACGGTAACGCTTGTGAAATTTCTGGCTTTATAGAGGCCAATGTCCTCGAACGCAACTCAGTCCCATAACGCTGTTTGACAAGACGGGGCAGATCGGCATTAATCAGTCGCAACCAGGTAAGTACGATCATATTCTCAATTGTAGGTGTCATTTCCTCGTCGTCGTTGATGGCCTCAGAGTGGTGAGTGATTCCTCCCTCCCTTTTTAGAAGGTTGTCATCTACAAATGCGAGGAGACGTTGGTATAAGTCCTCAGGTCTCTCGTCCGGGCGGAGTTTTATTTCATCAAAGTCCAAAAAGTGGGCTCCCGAAGATTGGAATCCATAATGTAATCTTATTGTTTGCCATATCTGCTCGAGGGAAGTAGAGTTCTTAATGATCGTATTCCTCGATATAACTGGGCAATAATTTGCGATCATTTGACCAAGCATTAAGTCAAGAGTGGAACACTTCTGTTCCCTAGTACGGCGAGAGGCCTGGGGCACGTCTTCGCCATCATCTGTGAATGAGCGGAGTGGAGTTGTTTTTGTTTTCTTACCCCATCGTGAGTCTGAGTTGAGGAAAGTGGAGAAGTTGCCATCTAGAGAGAGTGTATATATTATATTTTGCTTCCAGTTTTCGAATGAGTTGACAGTTTCTGTCTTTGAAAGGCTCCACTGTTTGGGAGCTCTGTGTGTTTGAGCCATAACCAATTTACGCTATGTTCGACTGTACACGGTGTTTCACAGTGCAAGCTATCGTTACACTTGGGTCTTTAATTTTGGAAATAGTGATGAGACGGGTAATCGTATCCGCGCTGCCACCACGCCAACCTTAAAGGGATTATATGTTCTCCTTAAAAACCCACAACAAACCGTGGCAAACTGCAAATTGTCTTCAGTTGTTTATTTTACAACAATATGGCTGAATACACAAAATCGATGGATAAAATCAATGCGGCTACCGAGCCCGCATATAAAATAAAATAACATATATTGGCGCTAGATATTCATGCCATTACGACTTTTTAGACAACGATTTATTTTGAAATTGACACGAGCCACCTTAAATACGTCATCATGCTTCCTCTACCTCAGCAATTCGATTTTCATGTTGTCGCGAAACCTACTTACAGCACAACAACACGAGGCATGCACTAAACGTTTCCGTAGCTAGGAGAAAATATGCTCCAGATTGCATCGTTTTATTTCATTTTTTTTTTCAATATTATGAAAATTCTAAGTTTTGGTTACGATTTGTATGGTCAAGTCGTCACCTTGTTACGACTTGACTAGACAACACATCAAAAAAGGATGTGGTTACGAGATTTTTTTTTGTTACGAGTTGTCTTGTTACGAGTTGTCTTCAAGGCGAAGTGTCCAGCAATCCGCCAGAATTAACTCGGTTGGAATAAGTGCAAGATGCATGGAATAGTCAGTTAGTTTATTGGCAAAAAATTGTGTTTCAGGTAATGTCATATTTGCCATAATTTTTCGGAGTTTTTTTTTTCATCGCAAAGAGGGACAAATACAGTAGAGGGACAAATTATCAAAATGAGGGACATAAACAGGGTTCACATTACTACACCGGGTAAACGGATTTTAAGACTCGGGCAGGATTTTACGAATCGTTCTCGACAAATTATGGAGGGTAGAAATAGTCATTCTTATTTTTAAATGTTTTGTTTTCAATTCCAATTTCAATATTCTTATTCTTTACTGGTTGGGCACATATTATCGCCACTTTTTTCAACATTATTTGCTCTAAACCACAGGCTGCCGATGTTTATCTATTAAAAAATATAAACCAACCTTTTTATTGTTTTTTATCATACGTACAGGGAAAGAGGAAAAGGTATTTTACAGAAATCGGGGCGAAAAATTTAACCTAAAAATGTTGACATGTTTTTTTACCTGCTGAATCGTTTATTTTAGTATTCATATGGAAATCCAGGCATCGTTCGATTCGTTTACACTTCAGCTATTTGCTTCTATAACGCACAAGTCGAAATAATGTCACTAGAAGACACAACACGGCCGTTTTCCTGCTCCCTTACCGAACCTCGACCTACTTCACCTCTGCCATTGTCGTTTAAATCATGTGATCGCTAATAACAGAAATATGTGCGTGACGTCATATGACACACCTCCAAACCTTACGATGTATTCAAAGCTTATAAATGCTTTAAAAATAATGAAGTAGCATAAGTCTAATCTAAAAAATAAGGCAAACAAAATTTTGCAAAATGTTTCATTTTATTTTGACGTTTTTTTATTTATTATATTTTATTTCTGTTTCTTCAGCCCGGAGTTGCACACGTCATTAGCGATCACATGATTTAAACGACAATGGCAGAGGTGAAGTAGGTCGAGGTTCGGTAAGGGAGCAGGAAAACGGCCGTGTTGTGTCTTCTAGTGACATTATTTCGACTTGTGCGTTATAGAAGCAAATAGCTGAAGTGTAAACGAATCGAACGATGCCTGGATTTCCATATGAATACTAAAATAAACGATTCAGCAGGTAAAAAAACATGTCAACATTTTTAGGTTAAATTTTTCGCCCCGATTTCTGTAAAATACCTTTTCCTCTTTCCCTGTACGTATGATAAAAAACAATAAAAAGGTTGGTTTATATTTTTTAATAGATAAACATCGGCAGCCTGTGCTCTAAACAGGTGGGGCACACCCCCTGATTTGCGAGATAGTCTCTATAATGCGGTATAATCCCTGAATTGGGTCATGAAAATATCTCGAAAATGCGAGATGATTGTGATCTTAATGAGGATAAATCTGAATTTTGCGGAAAGAACGCAAAAGCGCATGACGTTTCCTGTTTGGTCCGAATTTCCTCTGCCCAGTAAACATAAAAATGTTTACCGTCAACGTATCGGATGCTGCAATGAAGCAGGAACTTGAAAATTAGAGATGCTTCAAGCTGAGAATCTTACCTACCCCCGACTTCAATGTTTATTTTTACCTTGAAATAAAATTTCTTTGATGGAAAAAGCCAACTGAGATGGTTGTGACATCTTTGAAAAACGTTTCTATACACTGACCCGGATATGACATTTGCATAATTAGCCAATGAGCATCAATCTAGTTCACTGCCCTACTTTCGTTATCAGTTCCAGTTATCATGTATGGAGAGCAATACGTAACATAAACTTGTGCATGTTGAATGTTCAGCAACATTGGATTTTTTTTTAATGCTCTATCATATTGTCAAATTGGTATCATTTCAGACTACTGTTACATGTAATTGAATTTTATTCATCATGTTTATTTTATATTTTTTTTCCTAGAATAAACGTATTTGTGAAAAAATAAAACTAATTATCAGGAATGAAATATTCAACTATTTCAATTATTTTCTTCTTCTTGAATGTAGAAATTGCATGTTATGACATAATTATTCAGATTTATTTATTATTCTATGTCAACATCACTTATTCATTACTAAACATAATGAAATCTGGATAAAATGATCGTTCTTGTGACAAATGTTGACGGTTTGGAAAGACAACTCTTACACAGGGACTAAAATTAAAGTTTTTGACATGCATGGTAGCCACCCGCCCCTACATTTTCAGATTTATTAGCCCGGAGTAAGTTTTGGTAGCCCGTGAAAAAAAATGAAATTTTGCAATTTTTTAACTATGTTTAATTCAAAACTTCAAAATTTCTCTATTTCCCTTTCAATTTCAAATATTCCCACTCGGTCCTAAATGTTCTTTGCCTCTTCGTTTATTCATATTCCCGGTCATAGACCGCATTTCTTTTCTTACTTCCAGGCCCCGGGGGCTGCTTGACCCCCTCGAGATATCTCCACATCGTTGGGGTTTAAAACGAAAGTGAAGTATAATATTCAGAAGCAAAACGGATCTAAGGCTCCGCACATCATCGGGTCCGTACTTTCAAACACTCGCGCGACTTAGACGATGCAACTCTTTCAAGATTACGATTGACGTCGATGTAAACATCGCGCGAACAACAGGTGCTTTGTTAATAGGCTTGAAATATCCATACAAACCCCGAGAATTTTTAATCGCCACACGGGCGAGCGAGTAGGAAGGTTTCATGGGCCCGGGAGCAAAAGTGGTCGCCTCGGGCGACCGGGCGACCGTTAATTTTAGTCCCTGCTTACACGATGCATCTCTGATGAACAACAACATTGAATATCATAACCCTAATGGGCCGCCATAGATTATTGACCATGCACTCTCTTGTGACGATGATTTTGCCTCGATGCGCAATCTAATATGCGCAATAGATTGCTGAAATGAAAGTAGAGAACCTCAGCTCATCACATGTAAGTAAGTTTGTGGGAAAATAACGAAGTTTGCTGGAGAAATTATCAAATTTGTTATGTGAATATGACACGGAAATGCAGAGGAGCTGATTTCAATTTAGCATATTTCAAAGTTGCATCGTTATATTGCATAAAACTTGATTTGTCAAGAAGGAATGTGATCTAAATATTCATGCCATGGGCCAACATTGCTGCGCTTTTTTATTTTTTCAGACCAAATTCACAAAAGTAATAAAACTGAACCAAAAATCTCAAATAAGAGGGATATTTTCGTCTCGATAATGCGACACCATCCCTCTTTATAGAGACGATCTCGCAAATCAGGGGGTGTGCCCCACCTGCTAAAATCTTTAATTCTTCATTTAAAGAAGTCCTCTACTCGTGGGTATTTTCACTTACATTTACTCGGACAAACTCAAATTACAAAGTATTGGTAGTTTCATAAAAATATAATGTCTCGTTTATCCATGAAACAGCGATTTATAGGCCCATATCAACAAGCTAGCGATTTAACAGTGACAGAACTAGTCTGCAACTTCCGCCGAAATTGAAAGTACAAATTCGTGACGTCAGATGTGTGTATACACTACACATTCACACGATGACGTAATGTGAAATATAGTACATGTGTCTCTTTGTTTAGGCGTATATGGTACATTTAAAATTATTTTTCAGTTTAACCATTTTCAAAGTAAATTAGACATTAGTGGTTTTTTTTAAAGACCTGTAAAATTTCATTGTCGGATTCATCCAGGTGGAGTGGGGGGGGGGGGGTTTCTTCCCCATTCCTGGTAAGACTTACATGAACACGGTAAATATTAAATAATGAAGGGAGGGCGAGCGATCGAGATTTTATAGGATATGAAATCCTAAGTAAAGCCTTTCGTAGCTGTCTAGATGGGATCTCCAATTGATATTCTAATCAGCTTATAAATAGCTAGGAGGGGGGGGGGGGGCGCAACTGTATTAGGAAGAGGGTGAAAAATGAAAATTAATGTCATTAAATTGACGACACATTTTTTGGCCGTTTCAGATAATATGAAATTTATTTTCTGAAGTTATATAAAGTTGTGAAGGTAAAAAAATTTAAATGAATAGGGTAGACAAAAAATAAATGATATGGCCTGGAAAGTTGTCTGTTAGCTCCGCTCAGGATTTCAGAAAAAAAAATTTACTTGCTTGAAATTCAATACCGGGAGAAGTGATCATGTAATGTATATCGAATAAAATGAAATTCTAATCGTTTCAGAATTAAACGGAAAGTAACGAGTGTTCTTCGTCAACGAGTATCTCAGTACGAGAGAGAGAGAGAGAGAGAGAGAGAGAGAGAGAGAGACATTTTCATTTCCGAGGTACATTACAAGAATTCAAGACGGACTTAATTTATTAATAATACTATCTCCGCTCCAAAAGAATATGATCACTGTGTTGCCCAGAACAATAAGAAAATAGATACCCGGAAAACATATACAAGTATTTGATATGGTATCTTGTTTATGATTATCAAGTATATTTTTTCCGAAATTCAGTCGCGACTTCTTCCGCAGTTAAAATTTACGTCCCCACCCCAGTCTTTCGAAAATTTTGTAACATGTAACAGGTTATGCTCTGCATATTGAAAACTGAAGTTCTTGCGTATTTCGATGTTCCACACGGATCCGTTTGATGTTCACAACATTTGATGGACATTTATTTGTTTACATTTATTACAAAACTTTGTTTTACAAAACAACAATCGTCAAACATCGTATCGTTATTTATGAGGGGGGGGGGGGGGGTCTGGAGACGAGAGTTATGTCTGGAAATTCGGGCTAGAGGGGGTTAATATTTTTCTTTAACAATTGTTGCATACTGACTTTTTTCGGCACTTTGGGCCTGAATTTATGTAAAAAAAAATCTAGCTTGTATCTTTCCTTTTTTCTTTCTTTTTCCCCGCTCACAAAAATAAGTACATTGAACAAGTCGATGACTTATATTTTTACATTTAAATTTATTGAAGTACGTACGTACCGACTGGAAGTGGGGAGGTACAAATGTCAACAAAGGCGGGTGGTATCAATAGGCTTAACGGGAGGGAGTCAGATTGCCGGGGAAATTATAGAATTTTGTAAATAGGATACCATCTACAATCGTGATCTAGAAGGTTCGGACGTCATGACCCCTTGGATTCGCCAAAAACGCAGATTTTTTCTTTGTTTTACTAGTACATGTAGTATGTTTTTTTTTTCCGAAATAGACGGCTTACCCCCACCCCCATTTTCTTTCCGGGGGAAAGGAAGGTTGATTCCCTTAAGATTTTTATCTATATATGCCTTAGAATCCCTTTCTGAGATAAACTTTAGGATTCTGGAAGTCGTTTAAAAATATATCAACACATGTACGTATATATACGTATTTATAAATAAATTATGTACACTAGTACTTTTTATGTAAATATTTAGGTTTCATTATTAAGTGCTCTTTTATCATATTTATCACTCATGCACTCTAATTTGATATGTCCTTTATTTTGGCATTTATAAGAGTACAATAGTACATGTATCCACAACATGCATGTACATCTCTATATATAGCGTTATGAAACATGGTTCCCTATTACACACTTCTGACGTACTTCCGGTGTGTACAGCTATTTTGAGAAATTGGAAAAGGTGGTAAAATATAAATTGGTCTATATCAGCTCTGAAAGAGATTACATAATGGAGAATTTTTTTGTTGGAATTTAGATTGATATGAACTGTAATATACATGAAAATCTCCACGACTAGAGAACTTCTTTAATGAAATTTGCACAGAAGGAGGTAGTCCGACTTGCAGACCTACGACGGTGTTATCTGTTTTTTCGTCTTCGGTCTGACTGCTATGCATATGCAAATCTTGAGAATTTCTTTGCGAAAAAATTTTGGCGAGTCTTCCTGATTTTTGACAAAGTCCGCGCTCTTCAACGAAAAAATAAGTCATCCAGTCCTCCTGCACCTAAAAAATCCCCTCTAGGCCTGGTTTCACCTCTGTGCGCATGACAAAATGTTGTTGATCAGAGGATAATCGAAGAGAGGAAGAGGTGAAACAAGGCTTTGAGGGGATTTTTTAGGGGCAGGGAGACTGGGCGAGTTGTTATTTGGTTGAGGAGACCGGAATTTGTCAAAAAAAGGACGACTTGCTGAAATTTTTTCGCACAAAAATTCTCAAGTTTTGCCTATGCATAGCAGTCAGACCGAAGACAAAAAAACAGATAACACCGTCGTAGGTCTACAAGTCGGACTAAGAAGGAGGAAGAACCATCGATACATATTTCTTCCAATTTTCATGAAAATCTGATGATGGGTTCTTCTTTATCGATGATTCGAGAAGTAAGGGTTAAGCTAAGTTTTAAAGAAGGGAGGGTACATATTATCGCCACTGCCATCTGTTATTAAGGGTGAAACGTTTACCAAATTTCCTAAACGTGTACACGGAAGGCTGTAAACGAAACGTAAACGTTTAAACGCTTCTTTGTATTTCTATTGTGAATAGCGATATCCATTAGTGTTTATTTGTAGACGTGGTCATATGTTTGACTAGATTAAACTCGTAAGTTTAATACGTCATGCTGATGTTTCGTATTGCATTAAAACTTTCGAAGATTTGACAATCAAACTATTATTTTCAAACGTGTTTGAACAATTCCCACAATTCAAAAGTAGTTTACGATGAACAGTTAATTGATGGAAGGTTGGTCACCGAGCCATCGAAGGAAGGGACCCCTTTGTCTGTTAGTCTGTTTGTCTGTTTGTCCGTAAAAAAACTTTTACAGAACTTTTGAATGAAAGGGGATAGAGCTTTCATATTTCACATGTGTATTCAATTGATACCAAAATTTTTGACCTCATGACCTTGACCTTTGACCTACTTTTCAAAGACTTTGACATTGGGCATAACTTTTGAATGGTAAGTCATACGGCTTTCATATTTCACATGTATGTTCCTTGTGACAAGACCCTTCCATTGCTACCAAAAGTTTTGACCTTGAGCTTTCATGTTCTTAACAAAAAATGAAGTTTATACTAACAAAGATGCCACGGGGGGCATTCGTGTTTGTCAAGATGTTTCCATTGATACCAAAAGTTTGGACCTAGTCCCCTTGATCTTGACCTTTGACCTACTTTTCAAAAACTTTAATATTGGGAAAAACTTTTGAATGGTAAGTGATAGGGCTTTCATATTTCACATGTGTATTCCTAGTGACAAGACCTTTCCATTGATACAAAATTTTTTGACCTCATGACCTTCACCTTAACCTTTGACCTACTTTTCAAAAACTTTAACATTGGGCATAACTTTTGAATGCTAAGTGATAGGGCTTTCATATTTCACATGTGTATTCCTTGTGACAAGACCTTTCTATTGATACCAAAATTGTTGACCTTGAGCTTTCACGTACTAAACAGAAAATGAAGTTTATACTAACAAAGATGCCACCGGGGGCATTTGTGTTTCACAAACACAGGCTTTATTTCTAGATTGTGAACCGTAGAAATCAAGAGACATCATTTTGATTAAAAAAAAAATCGCATTTTAATGAGAAATGATTTACGAAAAAAAGGAAATTCTGGTCAAAAATCGAAGATGTGCGATAATATCAAGTCATGAATACCTCAATTTATAATAGAAATATGGATAGATTATTAATCTTGGAGGGCATTGCCTTAATTGCTTACTTTTTCCTTTTAAAACTATCTCCCCTAAGATTCTCTTAAAAAATTACCATGATTGGCCAATGTGTAGCCTTTGACAAAACTTATATGTCTAACATAGGCAGTCGTAATTAGATTGGCATCTATAGAGTATAGGTCGGGAGACTCGTGGTAAAGTCGGGGCTTAAGCTTGGTAAGTCGGGGTGAATCCTAGCTCAGTTGGGAAGAAGGTCTGTTCCTGATAATCCCTGACCTTGCTTCGATTTATCCCAACCTAGCCCCGACCTTGCTACGATTTAGCCCCGACCTAAATAAGTCGGTTAACATGTAAACAGTTTTAAAAACCTTCCCGACTTATTTAGGTCGGGTAAAGGTCGTAGCAAGGTAGGGGTAAATCGTAGCTCAGTCGAGGTTAATCATGATGAGACTTTCCTTCCCGAATTAGCTACAATTCATCCCGACGTAGCCTCGACTCACCAAGACTAACGCCCCCTTCACACTTTCACGGATCGGTCCACAGATAGCTAAGGATTGAGAAAAAAATTATATCCGTAGCAATCGGTAGCATGATCCGGCACTAGTCATGACAAGTCGTAGCTATCCTTGGAAATCCATAGCTATCCGAGATGAGACAGAATTTTTTTTGATATGTTCAAAATTTTCTACGACCCCTCTACGGATAAATCTGTCGAAAGGGAGTCTTAGCAACCTGTAGTGGAGTCTTAGCCATCTGTATCGAGTCATAGCAACCCGTAGCACATTCGTAGCAATCCAGGACCATTTTCGTGATAAAAATAGGCATATGACTTTCCTACGGATTGCTATGACTCTCCTTCTGATTGCTACGACTCTCTTACAGATTGCTACGACTCTCCTATAGATTGCTGCTGATAGCCACAGATTGAGTCTTATATTAACTTTAAATTTATCAGTGTTCTTTGCGTTTTTCGGTAAATATATCAGTTCATACTTCAACTATTCAATTTCAGGTAATCATGGTATGAAAACATGTATACAAACTCAAAACTGTTATAAAACAAGTGAGACTGTTTCAACTTGATAAGTTTGTTTGTTTTAGTAAATAATTATGGTTTAAAAGTACATAGGAAATTGAAGCTTGTCCTGCCCATCCGTACTGAAGTCGTAGCTAACCTAAATCTTATCTATCCATACTGGAGTCGTAGTAATCCTTAGCAATTTTTACCTATCAGTACGCATGTCGTAGCAATCCGTATCTATCCGTAAATGTGTCGTATCAATTTGTACGCGTGTCGTATTAATCAGTAGCTATCCTTTGCTATCCGTACTTAATTCCTATCAACCCGTAGCAATCCGTCCTGGAGTCGTAGGTTCATGGTTCATCGAACATTTTGCGTCCCGACTCGCCACAGATAGATCTTTTTTGGAGACATAGAGGAGTCGTGGCTCGATCCGTGAAGTAAAGGGGGCTTTAGTCCCGACTTTACCACTAGTCACCATGACCTTCCCCATTGAAGCTAAAGCCCCCTTCACACTTTAACGGATCCGTCCATGGATACATGTAGCTACAGATCGAAAAAAAATTACATCGGTAGCTATCCGTAGCTCGATCTGGCAAAAGTCGTAGCTCTCCTTGGCAATCCTTAGCTATCCAGGATGAGACAGAAAATTTTTAACATGACTTTTGTTCAAAATTTTCAACGTCTCTGCTACGGATAGATTTGTTGTAACGGAGTCTTAGGGGAGTCTTAGCAACCCGTAGTGGAGTCTTAGCTATCTGTTGGGGAGTCATAGCAACCCGTAGCACATTCGTAGCAATCTGGGATCATTGTTGTGATAAAAATAGCCATACGACTCTGCTATGGATTGCTACGACTCTGCTATGGATTGCTACAACTCTGCTACGGATTGCTAGGACTCTGATACGGATTGCTACGGATAGTCACGGATTGTGTCTTATATTAACTTCAAATTTATCAGTATTCTGCGCATGCTTCTGTCAGGATAGGAGTTTTAAAATACTTCAACTATTCAATTCTAGGTAGCGATATAAAGACATGTAAAAACCTCAATTATTATATTGTTTTAAAACAAGTGAGACCGTGTCAAGTGGAAAATATTGGCTGTTTTAGTAAATAATGATGATTCAAAAAGCCATAAGAAATTCAAGCCAGTCCTACCAATCCGTACTGAAGTCGTAGCTATCCTTTCGCATTTCGTGACTATCCGTACTTGAGTCGTGGTCATTCCTTAGCAATCCATACGTATCCATATGAGTGTAGGAACAGTCCATATCTATCAATTTACAAGCGTTCGTAGTAATCCGCAGCAATGTTTGGACGGGCATCCGTAGCAATCCTTAGCTATCCGTACTCGATTCATATCAACCGTAGCAATCCATACTTGAGTCGTAGGTTCATGGTTCATCGCACATTTTGCGTCTCCACTCGCCAGGGATAAATCTTTTTTTGAAGTCGAAGCGCAGTCCTGGCTCGATCTGTGGAAGTGTAAAGGGGGCTTAACCTAATGCCTAGGTCACACATTCACAGATTAGCATCCCGGTATAGCACAGATTCAATCCGGAATCAACCGTAGAACATCGTCGAACACCATATTACTCCATATTTGAACCATGATTATCCATAGCTGATGTCTCGCACCGTACTGATTTTAGCTCACCTCGAAGAAGTGGAGTGAGCTATGCTATATCCCCGCGTGTCCGCGTCCGTGTCCATGTCTGCGTCCGCGTCCAGTTAAGAAGTTTGGGGTAGCTCAGTATTTGGCAAAGTACTGATGCTACAGTAACCAAACTTGCACAAGTGATTCATCTTTGGATGCTGGGGTGAACCCATGCATCGGATGCAGCATCTGACCTACATTTTTTGCTTGAGTGACTGGTTAAGAAGTTTTGGGGTAGCTCAGTATCTGACAAAGTACTGATGCTACATTAACCAAACTTGCACAAGTGATTCATTTTTGGATGTTGAGGTGAATCTATGCATCGGATGCAGCATCTGACCTACATTTATCGCTCGAGTGACTTGGTTAAGAAGTTTGGGGTAGCTCAGTATCTGACAAAGTACTGATGCTACATTAACCAAACTTGCACAAGTGATTCATCTTTGGATGCTGAGGTGAACCCATGCATCGGATGCAGCATCTGACCTACATTTTTTGCTTGAGTGACTTGGTTAAGAAGTTTGGGGTAGCACAGTATCTGACAAAGTACTGATGCTACATTAACCAAACTTGCACAAGTGATTCATTTTTGGATGCTGAGGTGAACCCATGCATCGGATGCAGCATCTGACCTACATTTATTGCTCGAGTGACTTGGTTAAGAAGTTTGGGGTAGCTCAGTATCTGACAAAGTACTGATGCTACATTAACCAAACTTGCACAAGTGATTCATCTTTGGATGCTGAGGTGAACCCATGCATCGGATGCAGCATCTGACCTACATTTTTTGCTTGAGTGACTTGGTTAAGAAGTTTGGGGTAGCTCAGTATCTGACAAAGTACTGATGCTACATTAACCAAACTTGCACAAGTGATTCATCTTTGGATGCTGAGGTGAACTCATGCATCAGATGCAGCATCTGACCTACATTTTTCGCTTGAGTGACTTGGTTTAGAAGTTTGGGGTAGCTCAGTATCTGACAAAGTACTAATGCTACAGTAACCAAACTTGCACAAGTGATTCATCTTTGGATGCCGAGATGGACCCATGCATCGGACCTACTTTTTCCGCTTGAGTGATTTTGCAATATTGAGCAAAGTACCAAGTCCCACTTGTGCTACATGTACCAAACTTGCATATGGATGTGTCTTTGATCAAACTTTCATAAAAAGACCAAAGACCAGTTGAGCTTATGTGATCGCCTTTCGTCCGTCGTCCGTCTGTCTGTCCGCCAGTCTGTCTGTCTGTCCGGCATCCGTAAACAATTCTTGTGGACACGACTCCTCTGAAACTATAAATTATAGAAATGTAATTCTTTTTGCATTGTGATTGGTCTGTGGCCTAGTTGTTTTGATTATATTTTTGATTGAGCCCTTGACCCCCAGGGTCTTAGAAAAAGGGTGTGGTCATTTCCTCCTTAAAGGGGTCTTTTGTATGCAACTCCTCTGAACAGTAAATGATAGAAATGTAATTGTTTCCTACATAATGGTTGGTCTATAGTCTAGATATGCACCTTATATTTGTTTGAGCCCTGACCCAGGGACTCAGAAAAAGGGTGTGGTCTATTTGATGGCAGTTTGAGATCTGTACATTTTAAATTATCTTCAGAAATTCCCAATCGGTATTTTAGTGTACATTCTGAGACATATACATGAAATAAACGTATCACAGGCGCTATGCATGTACATCTCATTGTTATTCCAGTCTGACGTCGAATTTAGCATTCAAGAGTTAGTGTTCACTAATAAACATACTTTGTATCATAATATTACATACAGAAACGATGAAGTGTTGTTATTATTTCATGAAAGAATTTTTCGAAGGCAGATGCTGGCTCAGAATGTGATTTGATGTACATATTACTTACACTCTCATTCGATTTAAGGCGCCGAGGACCCCTCCCCCCCCCCCCCCATTTTCCTTAAAGACGCTGAGCGCTCCCCCCCCCCCCCCCGCACTATCCATTTACTTTTTATTTCTCTCAGATTATACGATGTTTTGTCTTTTGACCATATATAATAAGAAATGTATGAATTGATGATGAAGTTAAGCATATATATCGAAACTCTGGAATTTGCGCTCCCCCCCCCCCCCGCCTTTTTCTTTTTTTTTTTTTTTTTTTTTTTTTTTGGTATTCATTGTATAAAACGAATCATTTCGTTAGAACATGATTTTCGTTTGATGTATAATATATTTACAAGTGAAAAACTAGCAAATTCCGAGTATAATATACAGTGTTAAGCTTTATTCTGAGCCTTAACCGAACACAAACAGAAAAACGCAGAATTGTAAAATTAGGGGGTGGGGTGCGTTTTTGCCTTACTACGAGTCGTTATATCGATATATGCATGCTTTTTTTACATGATAGAGTTGCTTAATGATCACTGATACAGAACAACAACAAAAATTACAATACTAGCCTAGAATTATTTTTTTCTGGTTGATTTTACGCAATTTTTACTGTTTGAATTAGGCCTCTCGGGCCTCCTGGAAAAAATTCGTATAAATTCTAAAAATACAGTTTGAAGTTTTTGCATTTAAAATATCATTATATCAAAGTTGAAAGAAGACAACACAATTTATTTTGTGTAAATATCTTTATTTGGAAGAGAACAGGACAGTTTTGAAAACAGCGGACATGAAAATGTAATGAATTTTGCCAAAAATTTCGTGCTGAAAAATAGCGTCAATCGGGCTTCATTTTGGCTAAATTATTTCAAAACGAATGAACATATTTTGATGAAACTTTGTACATAACATACGAATACATTGATATATATGCCAGTACCATGATTTTGTCGAAGGTAAAAGAGGGGGAGAGTTATAGGATACAGATCCCAATTAATGCATATCTAGGTCATTGTCCTGTCAAATAGTTCCCATTATTTTCTTATTTTTTTCAACAATTTGTGGAAAATACACATAATGTTTATCTTGAGCTGTCTCCCCGTCAAAGTTTACTAGATAGATGAAATAAATTTCTGAATATAGTTTAAAGTGTGTGAGACATCTACATGTGTGGAAGAATACGTGTGAAAATAGGTCTCAGAAAAGTAAAATTCGAATAATTCCGGCCCGGAACCAGGTGCATGACTTTGAAAAAATATTAAAAAAGTTGTGTACTTTGAATCTTTACGGCATTTTTTCTATGTGATTCAAATAAAATTTCTAATCATTTGAAAGTAGTGTCAATGTGTTTGAGCTGGTGCGATTTGAGAATTTTTCTCCTATTTTTGGTAAGAAAGTACTTGAAAAATAACTGGGATCTGGATCCAATAAGCAAATATTCGTCAAGGTTATTCTGAATATGTGCATAAGATGCTTCCATCAGGTCGGCTGAAGAGTCTAGATGACTTGACAAATGAAAGTCATATCGTATCAGTGCATTTTCTTCCGAAAGATGCATCGAAAAGTCTTTGTACCGATACGTCCTTCAACAGATCACAGATCCTCGGAAATTTCCGTAGCTTGAATCGGAAATAAAAACGGAAAAGCCCGGAAATGTGCGATTGGTCTAACAAGAATAAAAATCGTTTATTCCATTTTTCCTTACTAGAATTTTACAACATCTAATGTCAGCTAACTGCCGGCAAGCTTTTTGTTAAAGCTAATACTTGTGGGTTTGATATGTTGGTCTTTGCTATCAAAGAATACTGTATGGAAAAGATCATCACAGAAGAGTACATCCACAGAGTTGTAACAAGCAACGGACATCAGACAAAGCCGCTTCAACAAAAACAGAGGATAACGCGACACGCAACTAAACAGACACAGAATAGCTAAATGAACAAATCAGAAACACACACACACACATGGAAATACAGAATGTACATCTATTAATCTGTAGAAAACCGCTGTGCACCCGGTGTCGACTAATTACAGTCATCCCCTATATAAAATAGGGAATCTTGTGGTTATCCGGGATACGTGTGCACAACTCTGGCATTTACCTGGATACACAGGTATCTTCCGATACAGTTTTTGTTTAAATAAAATTATATCTCAATATAAGGTGACATCATAAACCCGAGATTAAAAATAGGGAGCCCTAGGTTACACAAAGACTGTGTTTATAAATGAATATCAAAAGCAGACGGCATTCAAAAATGTCCGAGTTCTGCATTCTGCAGCAGTTGAGCTTATGATAAATCACCATAAAGTTCGACAAGCTTTCAGATAGGAGAGAGGATCAAGCATCAGTCTTTTCCGACGAGATTTGAACAAAGCGCGTCATGGAGTCCTGTCGTAACGGTTGTTCAATGTACAATGCTGGAAAAGTACTGATACAAAACTGTACATGTATATGGACCAAGTACTATGCTTATTGTTCTTTTGAATACTTCAGGATCATATTCTTCTCGGTAAAGAAGTCGATTGTCAGTTTCAATTAAACTTTCATCTGTTTTTGATCAGTTTAATTTTGTTTATCAAATCACCGTAAAATGAAAGCAAAGAAATTCCAAATGAACCATACTCTGAAGCTTCAATCATCATATTTTTCGATATATAAGTGCAGAATAATTCTGAAAAAAAATCCAGGTTTTCACAAGTCTGTAATACCGAAATTCTAAGTCTCGAAAGATTTTAATTGTTCATTTTCATAATGAAAATTCTTTTAGTGTTTTATGTCGTCTTTTGTGTAAGGTCTTCCTTGTCCCGTTGGTGTATATTGTTATGCTTGCCTACTTGGTGTTTTGCTATGGGTGCTGCTCGCGAGTCCTGGTGGAGATCCGATTCTTTCTTCCGTAAATATGAGACCATCTGAGTTGAGATATGCAACATCGTTCGATGACAATCAAAGAAAATCGCCTTCGAGCGAAGGAAAAATTACTACGAACTCTTTTATCATATAGCTTCTACTGAAGTTTTTTATATTGAGGTCCAAAATCACCGCGTGGGATCTAAACGTAATGTTGCGACTCCTTATGGAGGTTCTTGATTGTTTTCTCATCATTGAAGTGATACTGTACAAAACTGATGAGACGTTGCAGTAGAACAATGCCTCATATGCAAGTCCATACCGTTTATATATCTGAAAAGTCTATAGTTTTTGCAAACACTTCAAGAGTTCTGTTAGGTCAAGACTATTGAAGTGTTTGCAAAAACTATGAACTTTTCATAAACGTACATGTAGACCATATGGATTGATTTATTAGATATTACCCTACTGCAACGGCTCGTCAGCTTTGTAAAGTTTAACTTACAAAATGAAAAAATACCAAAAAAACTATCTAAGGAATCACAACAACATACGTTTCGATCCCACGCGGTGAAAATGGTTTAGCCAAATGATATTCAATGTTTTTTTTTAATTTCAATCTTAATGAATCAATTTATGAAGAAGTAGCTGAAAGCTATAGACATTCTATTTCGCTCCATAGAAATAACCAGGTATTCTTGTTTTTTTCATGGCATTTCAAATAAAAAAGTTAATACAAATTCGATCATCAAATCTATTACCAGTTTATAAATATAATTATTGTATACAGCAAGCTTACTGAATATTTCTTATCAAAATGAAAAATATTGCATATGAAATCTTTTGAATTACCTTTGATATCCTCCATGTCTGAAATTTTCAGAAATTGGCAGAAGATAATATCTAATATCCTTATACTGTATATACTATGTTTGAGTCACTTTAGATTGAACTTTCATTGTGTAAGTTGTTTAGTACATAATCTCTTTATGTCGTAACCGTCCCATCCATTGATTATATATCTGATATGAATATTCAAGGTCACATGTAAAAACTTGCATCTACATTTTGGGTGACTCTGGGGGACTTAGTGATCAAAGCCATGAATGAGTAATTTACATAAACTATGTGCAGTCACACAAGATCACTCAACAAGTATTGTGCGATTGAGAGGTAGTTTTTATAGAAAAGTGGTATATCACATATGTACAAGTACTCAAAGTCGGTGCCGATGGTCCAGTGGTCTCGTTGGTTTGTGTAATCTTTTGTGTTTCATTTTTCTATGTTGTATGTCTCTTTTACGTCTTTTGTTGTGCTTGTCTACTCTGTGCTTTCGCATCAGGTGTTTTTATGCTTTACTTTGGGTACTGTAACCGAGTCTGGTTGGAGGTCCCCTCCTTTCTTTCAAAATTCATGTACCAGAATTTCCTTTTTAACATGCAGTAGTGAAAACAAGAAATATAACCATGAACTACTAGTATTTTGTATACTTATGAGTATGATTTAGATAATGAACATGAACATAAAGCACTACGACATGAGATTCCTGTAATGGTAAAGACCTCTTTGTATTGAATTTCTGAAATAATTTGTTGAATAAAGCACCATTCATATAGGATATACCGGTACATAGTCGTCTCTACTTCCGTTTCACGTGCCAGTATTTGTCCTACCAAATCTATTTTTGTTTTATCGGTATCCCTTTCCTGTGTGTAACTTTTATTCGTCATTCACTTGAAATTTTCAAGCAAAATTACATCTAGATAAGCACCGTCAGATAATAGAGCAAAACAATCTACAGAACTACAGTTTCTCATTCAAGTTTTCCAATTTAACATTATAATTAGCTCTGTTCTCATCACCCACTGTATATTCCTCTTTGGAATCTTTAGAACAAGGACAGTTTATTACTTTATCAAATGTAGGTGACACTGGGACATACGAACAGCATTTAACTTTCCTAAGAACGGACGTTATGAAAGGTATTTCGTATTGAACGTGAGTCTTTGCATCCTGCTCTCCCTCCTCGTACATATTAGCCCTCCATTTAAGGATACCACGCTCTTCATCTGACCCTATATAAAAGAAGAAGCAAATTATTGACTACTGCTCCTTAAGTTCACCAAAAGGTGAAAATTCAGTGGGTCACTTATGAGAGTTTTAGTATTTGAAGATTATTTACCAGGAACAGTATTGTCCAAGATAAATCCTATCAGTCCACCAACAAACATGGCGGTACCAAGTAACACACCCAACACTTGATCTAAATCGTCACTTCCTGGAAACGGAAAGGAAATCAAAATTATAAAGTTTAATCTGATACTATTTTATACAAGAATCTATCCATATGAAGATGGTTCTGTGCTGTTTTTTATATTAGACCGAGAACAGGCCAAAATTGATTTTTGCTTGAAATACGAATACTGAAAGAAATATTACAAGAAAACGATTTTGGCCAGACTTTGGTCTGTATTTAGATGAAACAAATCTGTACCCTGTATCTATGAAACTATCATAGACAAACACATGGAAACAAGGTGAAATGACGGAAATCTATTCTTTGTAGGCTGATGAGTATCGCTGTTCTGTATTTAAATTTTGAAAAATATACATTCTATATAACGATTTTGGTGTCAACATTAAGTTGTTTCCAAACAGAATTTTCTCACCTGTTTTGATTGCATTCTTGTTACTAGCCATCCATTCAGGTACCATCAAACCGAGAATTAAAGATATGGCAAGTATTGTCAGATTACGAGTTGAAGTCAAATCAATGAACTGCAAAGTGGAAATTCCCACCGCTGCCACCATTCCAAAAACAACAGTGAGCGTACCTCCAATAATTGGATCAGGTATCAAGGTAAGTGCAGCTCCAAACTTACCAATTATTCCACCAAGGAGAAGTATTAAACCAGCTACTTGGAACACTCTCCTACTGGCAACCTGTATTACACATGCCCAGATGGGTAATATGACTTTGAATGGTCTTAAATGTCTATAAATTAATTTCTAATCATTCAAGAATTCTGAAAAGCGGAATATCCTCAAAGGTTTATTTGTTTCTCAATGACTATATAAGGAAATAATTTGAGCGGGCTTCTAATAAGACTTGATAGAAGACAACATTGCTCGCCGTACAGGTTTTTGATAGTAAAATGGCAATTTTATAAAAAAAAATAAAGGTCAAGGTCACTAAGTCAATGTCTATAAATTAATTTCTAATCATTCAAGAATTCTGAAAAGCGGAATATCCTCAAAGGTTTATTTGTTTCTCAATGACTATATAAGGAAATAATTTGAGCGGGCTTCTAATAAGACTTGATAGAAGACAACATTGCTCGCCGTACAGGTTTTTGATAGTAAAATGGCAATTCTATAAAAAAAAATAAAGGTCACTAAGTCAAAAGTCATGATATCAAATGAAAGCTATGATCACAAGGATTCTAAATATGAAATATCAAAGCCCTACCCCGTATAATTCTAAAGAAAGTCAAAGTCACTTGGTAAAAAGTCATAATATCAAATGAAAGCTCTGGTCATGAGAGTTTTGAATGTGAAATACCAGAACCCAGGTTAAAGTGTTATAAAAGTAGGTTAAAAGTCAAGGTCAAAGGACATGCTATCAAATGAAAGCTTTAGTCATGAGGAATCAATATCTGAAATTAGGTGTGTAACGATTCACCTCGGTGCACCGCAATAAAATCCTTCGATTTGGTGAATCGCGGTGCATCCGTATTTTGCGGTTCGATTCGGTTCAGATTTTTTTTTTACTTTCACACTTAAAACGCTCTCTTATTTGTCGAACGTTGTTTCATTGACCGATCAAATCGATCGTTTCATGAGTTACTTGCGTAAACGGAATATGGCGGACGAGTTTAAAAGTTACTAAGGACGCCCCAATCTCTTTTCGTTTCCTGTGTGGAAACGTTTTTGATTCTGCAAAAACGATTTTAAGAATGTGACCAATTTAAATCAAGCTTCATTGAAGTTCGCTATGAAACAGGAAATAGAAAATAAAAGCATTTATGGTGACCCGCCGATGTTAAAACGAATAAAATTTTCGCCTGGTGGGATTTCAGACTATGATCGTAAGTTGCAGAATTAGTATTTGACGTTAAAAGACATACATATTTTAAGAAGTATATCTCCTCATTCAAACTGTCAAGCTTTCATCAATGTTGAAGGACAGCATCAATTACCATAGCTTCATTCAAGGCATTCATGAGGCATCATCATTATATTTTATCATTAAGAAAAGAAGTCAATGAAGGTAATATACGTTATCGTATCGAATATAATCGAAACCGAGGCCTTGAACCGCGATACGTATCGTATCATGAGGGAAGCGTATCGTTAAAGCCCTATCTGAAATATCAAAACCCTATACCTTTTACCTTAAAAGTAGGTCAAAAGTCAAGGTCAAGGTCACCAGGTCAAAAGTCATGCTTTCAAATTTAAGCGTTGGCCATGAGGAATCAATATGTGAAATATCAAAGCCCTATAGTGTAGGTAAAAGGTCAAGGTCACTAGGTCAAAAAGCATAGCTCTGGTAATGAGGAATGTATATGTGAAATATCAATCAACTACCTCTTATAGTTTAAAAGTAGGTCCAAGTTCATTCGCTCAAACGTCTATCAAATGAAAGCTCTGGTCAAGAGGAATCTACATGTCAAATATCAAAGGCCTACCCTTTATAGGGCATGAGATCTAGCCTAGGTTAAAGTAGGTCAAACTCACAGATAAAGGTCAAAAATCAAATGTAAGGTCTGACCATGAGGAAATTGCATGTGAAATATCAAAGCCACGCCCCTTATAGCACACGAGATATAGCCCAGGTTAAAGTTTTTTTTAAGTAGGTCAAACTTTAAATTCAAGGTCACTAGGTCAAAAATCAAGGTCCCCAATGAAAGGTGTGGTGTGAAATATCAAAGCCTACCCCTTATACTTCATGAGATATAGCCCAGGTTAAAGTTTTGTCAGCGCAACCTACAGCAAATCTCCAAACATCCAATGCAAAAACACACATCAGAAACCCACAGAAAGAGACGCAAAAAGGACAAGGAACACCAACTCACACCATAGAAACATGAAACACAAAAAAAGAGAACACATAGACCAACAAGACCTATGGGTAACCGATGCCGACTTTGAACGGCCATCTGCTACGCAAGTAGCAGAAGGTGTAGTTATCCGGATTAAGTGTGCGCAACCCTCCCACTTTTCCGATTAACCAGAGGTCTCGAAGAAAGCACAATGGTGATGTAAAATAACCTCCATACTGTAAGATGAACACACAAACAGACAGCATGTCGCAGAGGCCCAAGAAACACACAGATGGATATGTAAAAGGATATAAAAACAGAAGGCAGACAAAATGCAGTCCGTGCTTTGCCGGCTGTAGCGAGCTCATGCATGTGAATCCGACTGAGATTCAGAAAGGACAGGTGGTCGGGGACCTGTCTTCTCTAAAGAGTTTTGGACAGGGCCCGTCATGGAGTCCTGTCGTCAGAGTCCAATTCTTAAGAATGCGCTAGCTGGTACAAGCCTGTAGATTGGTCCAGTACCAAGTCAAGTGTCCGTCTGGTGACAGATGGATCATACCCATGGTATAAATTCGATGGTACTGTAATTATATCTACCTTTGATCCTTCTTATTTTGTATTAAATTATGTCACGATAAAATGCAGGTTGTGAAATACCCAGAGTAATATACTCTATTGCTTGTATGGGTCCGAATTTCAAAAGAAGTTTACAATATTTTTTGTAAAATTTCCAGAAAGTCTAGTTTGTGAAATCGAAACCTTGACCTAAAAATTTCTTGGTTATTTGTAAATTTCTACTATGAAAATCCAAAACATCAGTACATGCTCTAGCATACCGGATGAGCTGTGAAATGTAGATACCGTATGACGGTAATCTTGGAATATTACCGTCAAGCAAGGGGAATATTTACTATGTGGAATCCCAAATCATACACACTGGTATGAATCCCCCCCCCCTTAACAATTTGATATTTTGTACTAGCTGATTGGAGAAACAATGCTAGTTCATATTTCAAATAAGTGTCCTTATGCTTTGGCCTCAGTCTTTATGTCGTATTTTGCATAAAGGATGTGATAGAGACCCTTTTACATCCTTCACATAATATTTTTTTAAAAACATTAAAAAAAAAACAACAGTCTTATACTTTTTGAGACTACGACGATTCAACTTTCCAAGCAAGGTATAGTTGTAATATGACAAATGGTAAAAACGAGTGAGCATTGGTTTTACAAATAAGAATTGAAACATGTTAATTAAAAACTCAATGCTATTTACCCTAGTGATACCAATAGCGCCAATATTTCCGCTGTAAGAAGTTGTTGCATGCCCAGCCCCGACCATTCCTGAAATGATGCTTGAAAATCCTTCTATAGCTATTCCTCGATTCAGCGCATGCGCTGGAGGGGGATTGGCAGAGGAAATTCTGGCCGCTGCAAAGTAGTCTCCGGTTGATTCTATGATAGATGATATGGTTGCTCCAAGCATGCCAACAAATCCTGCAGCCGATACTGTAGGCGTTCCAAACTGGACTGTGCAAAAACGACAGACGAAGTGTTTGTTTTTTAATGCAAAAAAAATTCTTCAATTTCAAATTCGTTTGTTTTCTATAATTATAAAAGACTGTCGATCTGAAGTAATATAATCATATTTCAAAAAGGAACTCACAAGGAGTTGGAAAATAAAACCATGGCATGGAGTTTAATACGGACAAGCGGGCGTCAGTTCTTGTATAGTAGTTGACATGAGTACTGTCGTTTGGTACATTGTCGGTAATGGTCAGTATATGGCACAGTATCCAGCTTAGTATAACGCTCAGAATGACCTGTGACGAAAGCAAAAATATGTGGTTTCATCAACTTTATCAGGGTACCTGTAAAATGCGAAACGAAATGGAAACGAAACGAAATGAAAACGAAACGAAATGAAATGGAAACGAAACGAAATTGAACAAAACGAAATGAAATGAAACGAAACAAAATGAAAACGAAACAAAATGAAAACGAAACGAAATGAAACAAAACGAAATGAAACGAAATGGGAACAAAATGAAACGAAATACATGTAAGAAGAAACGAAATTTATTTACTTGTTAGTTTTTTTTTTTGGGGGGGGGGGGGGGGGTATGGGGATTTTGAAATATCTGTGTTGAAAGTGAGAATGAAAGATCCAGAGGGGATCGGATGGTAAGGATACCCTTTTAATATAAATAATAAAGTATGAAAAGGAAATTAGAGTATTAGTGAATATTTCATTTTCAAATCTTTTTAAAGAAAATGGGTAAATTTTAAAGGAATGAAAGGGTGTGGTTTATATATATGAGGCGAAAAATTGTTCGTTCAAGTACAAATACCACAGAGAAGAAAGGAAAAGGAATATCTAGCTATATTCATTATTGAACCAGTTTGACACTTTTTACAATTAATATGCTTTTTTTTTTTCATCATTATTTCTGGGGTATGGATTTGAAAATAAGATATTCACTAATAATCTAATTCATTTTCATATTTAATTATTTATATTTAAAGGGTATCCTGACCATCCAATTACCTATGGATCTTTCATTCTCACTTTTAAAACAGATATTTCACCCCCCCCCCCCCCCAACGCACACCTCATTAACCAGTATATAAATGGTTTCATTTCATTTCATTTTGTTTCATTTCGTTTCGTTTTCATTTCTTTTCGTTTCATTTCGTTTCGTTTTGTTCAATTTCGTTTCGTTTTCATTTCGTTTCTTTTCGTTTCCATTTCGTTTCGTTTTGTTTCGTTTCTTTTCGTTTCGCATTTTACAGGTACCCACTTTATCACCACATAAAAACAGTATTATAGCTCCGATATTTTCAAGTACTAGTAAATAAGATGATAAACAAGCATATAAGCTTAATCTACCTACCGGTAGCAATTTGAACATTTGAAATCGAGCAACATGACAGTTCCTCTTCTTGGAGTATGTCGGAAATGGAATCTTGATCGATCCTAAGTACAAGCTGAATATCGCAATCAGTCCAAGAGTTCTGTCCAAAACAAAAATTTCAAACGTTCTTATAACTTTTTTTGTATAATTATCGTCGACAGTGTTTTATTTCTTTGTCACTCATATTTATATATCAAACATCATCAATTTCAAATTATCAATTCTATCATACCGGTAATTAATTTGAGAGAGAAATAAAGTTTGTTGTGATATAGAAATGACTATGATTGTAACTCCATTTACGTACAGAATGGCTATCCCCCAATGTACTTTGTTAAAGTCTGCGGCCACGCCTGTCAGGGACAGTCCGATCAGGGATATGGTGGGTGCAATGGTCAGCGGTCCTATAAACTGGAGGAAGAACCCAACCAAGCCACTACATCCCAATAAGAACTGTACGAGGGACGCCAACATCAAGTTACCCTGTATCTGGAATGGTACAACAAAAAGTTTTACCGGAGTCTCCTGTATCTTTTGTCAACAAGAGTCGTATTATATTTTGCCACAAAGGTTTCTTTCATAATTTGCTATCAATTCTTGTTTCATATCTTATCTTTGCCAACAGTCCTCGTCCCAAACCTACCTTTTGCCAACATTGCTTACTTCGTAACTCATTTTTGACCAACAATACTTGTTCATACCCTACTGTTTGCCAACAAGACTCGATTTGTTTCATATCTCATCTCTTTGTCAGCAATCCTCGATCCATACCTATGTTTGCCAACTATGATAGCTTCGTATTTCATATTTTGCCAACAGTATTTGTTTTAAAATATCTCATGTTTTGCCAACAAGGCTCGATCATACCTTATTTCATATTTCATCTTTAGCCAACATTGCTCATTTCATAACCATCTTTAGCCAACATTGCTCGTTTCATAACCATCTTTTGCCAACATTGCTCGTTTCATTGCCATATTTAGCCAACATTGCCCGTTTCATAACCATCTTTAGCCAATATTGCTCGTTTCATAACCATCTTTTGCCAACATTGCTCGTTTCATAACCATCTTTAGCCAACATTGCTCATTTCATAACCATCTTTAGCCAACATTGCTCGTTTCATAACCATCTTTTGCCAACATTGCTTGTTTCATTACCACCTTTGGCCAACATTGCCCGTTTCATAACCATCTTTTGCCAACATTGCTTGTTTCATTACCATCTCTAGCCAACATTGCCCGTTTCATAACCATCTTTAGCCAACATTGCTCGTTTCATAACCATCTTTTGCCAACATTGCTCGTTTCATAACCATCTTTAGCCAATATTGCTCGTTTCATTACCATTTTATTCAACATTGCTCGTTTCATAACCATCTTTTGCCAACATTGCTTGTTTCATTACCATCTTTAGCCAACATTGCCCGTTTCATAACCACCTTTTGCCAACATTGCTCGTTTCATTACCATCTTTAGCCAACATTGCTCGTTTCATAACCATCTTTTGTCAACATTGCTTGTGTCATATCTTTCTTCGACGAGGCCTTCAAGTCACTTTGGTTGTTTTTTTTTTTTTTTGGTCAACAAAATCTTCTTGTTTCATACCTTTTGCAAACATGCATTGCGTTCTGTCAACAAATCTCTTTTCAACATCTACTGACGACAGATCTTGCCAATACCGTTTCTTCTAGCATTTTTGCAAGAATATTCGTATTATATATATATAATTGCCATCATTTTTTAATTCCTTGCTAGTTTTCGTCACGTGAAGATTTTTGTCACTTTTTGGAGTTGAAAAAAAGTTATTATACGCCATGAATGAGATATACGTACATCTTTCGTTTTGAGAAAAAAAGGGGGACGCATACCTCACGTAATCTAATGATCCATGCTTTCTCCTCCGGTAAAGAATAAGGCGTGGTTATATCTGGTCCTGATGTGTTGGTCATATTCAATGAAACTGTAAGGAGATATGTGATAGCAACATTTACATGATATGACGACATACATGTACTAAAATATACCACTATCATCTCATCTGATAATGCCAAAGATTGGAAGACTTCATAAAAGTTATTTCCACCCCACCCCCTTAAAATCCCACATACTTAATATTAATACACATACCGGTTTCCACAATAGGACACGACCATCTACTCAAGGACATCATGGCCACTATAGGACCAATAAAAATGTGAGATCCTCCTTGAATAATACCAAGTCTGCAATAGAAAAATAAATAATGCTTACTTCTTGAGATGTTAAACGTCTTTAAATTCAATAGCATCATTTAAAACCTGATAAATTTTCAGCATGGACCGTCACGCACGTTTCGGGTACTAAACCCTCGTCAGTGATCCTTAGTCTAAACAATTTAATACGGCCAAAAAGTATGAAAATTATGTCCAAAATGTACCAAAAGACGTAGCAGAATGGGTGTGATATGATGCTTCAGGACCCACATTTTAGAAATTTCAAGAAATTTTGTAAGATAAAATTTCAAATGCGTTGAAGAGACAGACGATCAACTGAAGTTGATCGAACTTGGCTATATGTACCCTCAGGGACTCTTGGTCCACCAGCAGTGACACTCACCAAGTAGTTCAAATGTTAAACGTCTTTAAATTACTAGAACATGAGATTCACCTCTCATTGGATAAATTTGGTCAAAATAGAAGTATAATACTATCTTGGAATATACCTTGGACTGTAAAAAGAACAAACAACAATACGGATGTCCTAGAAGAATGCCACATCCTCTTGGATCATATACACTGCATGGGATCGAAACGTATGGTGTTGTGATTCCTTACAGAGGATTTTGGTATTTTTTATTTTTTTAATTTTCTAAATTAAACTTTACAAAACTGATTAGCCATTGCAGAATGGCAATGCCTAATAAATCAATCAATATCGTCTAGGTATATGAAAAGTTCATAATTTTTAAAAGCACTTCAATAGTTCGTCGACGACACTATCATTCCTTTTGACGAACTCTTGAAGTGTTTGCAAAAACTATCAACTTTTCAGATATACAAACGATATGGACTAACTAACTAATGTCTAATTAAGGCATTGTCCTACTGTAACATCTCATCAGTTTTGTGCAGTACCACTTAAATGATGGAAAACAAGCAAAAACCTCCGTAAGGAATCACAACTTCATACGTTTCGATCCCACGCGGTGATATTATCCTTGCTCTACATCAAGAATTCAAAAGAGAAGAACAATATTAGTATGTGAGATCCTTGTCTTCACCAAGGAGCTGTAAAACGTAATATAACTAGACTTCACAACAAACTTATCCACATATGGAGACGACAAAGGATAGTCATGAAGTCAAGACGATGTTTACCTTAAAAGATCATCTTTCTATAAGACCTTATCCTAGCTCAATCAATAAAACACTGCATGCATGATGCCTCATTGTCTCAAAATAATGCCAAAGAAAGATAATATTTAAAAGTAGATCCCCAGCTAGACTCATTGCAATACCTACAAGATAACCACACCTACACACAATATAACCACACCTACACACAGTACCCACAAGATAACCACGCATATACACTCAATACCCATAAGATAACCACACCTACACACAATATAACCACACGTACACACAGTACCCAAAAGATAACCACGCCTATACACTCAATACCTACAAGATAACCACACCTACACACAATATAACCACACCTATACACAAGATAACCACACATACACACAATACCCACAAGATAACCACACCTACACACAATACCCACAATATAACTACACCTACACACAATACCCACAAGATAACCACACCTACACACGATACCCACACCCACACATACCAATGCACACAGAGAGCTAAAACAAAAACCCCCAAAACAATTTGTGCTCCACTGGTTTGAGCGAGCTCAGATCTCATCATCATGATGTTTTAAATTACTTATATTAAAATTTATCAATTTTAGCTTACTGCAGTACAGTCATATTGCATGGATTCATTACAAAATGACAAAATTAATGAGACTGATAAATGATAAATTTTACATGGTACATGTTTATTTCGTGCTAACCTTACACCGACGGTTGTCTGTAGGAGCGTCGCTATACCACACATGAACATTGAGATACAGAGTAACTGCGCACGCGCGTCCGTGTCATCCTTGGCACACAACAGATTGGTCAAGATGAATGGTATGGATAAAGTACTCCCAAGACACAAGATGGCTTGCTGTGGACATGACATAGAAATCATAATCACTGCATTCTTGAAAGTAAATAATCATTGCCATGTGATTTAGGGTGATAAAGTCACCAAATCTCGTAAACAGAGGGTGCTACGTTGCTCTTTGCCTCTGTTGTCAGCTTAATTAAAAGATTCTTTTATAAAACGAATTGTCAAAATCTTGATAGATGAGTTTTAACTAGGAATAACGTGATATCTTCTTGATATATGATGGATCGTAAATATTTTTATCGATATAAAGTACTTATTAATTATTTGTTACGGTAGAAAATGTGCTTTGCTTTAAATAAACTGATTTGAAGCCTCCATGTGCAAAGAGTTTGAGACTTAGATTTGTAGAATTGTCATTCGCAATTGTCATATTGCCCATTATCACGAAACTTTTACAAGCTTTGTATTTTTCTTCGTCTATACGATCATTTTATTGCACACATGTAAGAGCAAATAGATGAGGAACAGACTCTCCCAATGTTAAGTCCCAAGAAAGAAAAATTAATTATGATTGAACAAGTAGAATAAAACTCTAAGACTTCCTCGTGCGTCCGTTAGTCAATATTATATTTCATGTATTTGAAATTGACATTTAATTATGAAATGGAATTAAATGGATGTGAATAACAGAATACGATTGTGTCAACAAAGAAAAAAAAATAGCGAAACGATTTTCACATCATAGTTTAGTTCAGTTCACGTCTCATTTCATATCTTAATAATGTTAAACATCGCAGAATGAGACTTGGGCTTACAATGTTCATAAAAGATGACTACTAGTATACCCTATAAAACATTCTTATAAAAGAGGAACTTTTATGAATCT
The DNA here is from genome assembly GCA_033119305.1 of Pinctada imbricata. Classification (NCBI taxonomy): domain Eukaryota; kingdom Metazoa; phylum Mollusca; class Bivalvia; order Pterioida; family Pteriidae; genus Pinctada; species Pinctada imbricata. The sequence goes on along the minus strand of VSWD01000008.1, from coordinate 46,657,927 downwards.
AAAATAAAGTACATAATAAATGAAATGCATTTCTATACTAAATAAGAAGCGAATGGCAGACAAGATTTACAGTCTTGATATACAGTCTTGGATATGTTTTTATCACCGGGGATATTTTACGGTTAGCATTGTTATCATATCAATAATAAATCGCACTTTATGACATCTCGTTAACCAACTCGTTAGATCACATATAACACAGACAGATTTCGACGATAACTACTTTTTACAGATTTCGACTATAACTACTTTTTACAGATTTCGACGATAACTACTTTTTACAGATTTCGACTATAACTACTTTTACAGATTTTTAAAGTGGCTGGTATTGCTAGCATGTAGGAGATGCTTACTCTCTCAGCATATATACGAAATGCCTTTATAAAGGTTCATCTTGTTTCTCTCTCAGAATATATGAAATGTCCTTATTGAGGTTCATCTAGTTTCTCTCTCAGAATATATGAAATGTATACGCTATGCCAGAGCAAGTACCAAATATACAGATTTTGTTCCGAGAGCTAGGCGTCTTTCAGATAAGATTCTCAGTCAGGGATATGTTTGTGACCGACTAACATCGTCACTGAGGAAGTTCTACGGTCGATATGGGGAACTCGTCATACACTATGATGTCCCACTCTCCAGAATGGTGGATGATATTCTGTCATAGACCATTTGAACCATCCAACCAAAGATTGAACTCTATCAGTGTCTTCCGGAATGGAATTAACCGGATGTGACAGTTCTACCGAATTGAAGCGACAGGTGTTGCATGCAAGCAGGAGATGCTTACTCTTCCTGGGCACCTGGTCTCACTCCTATATCGGGAGTTCGCTTCTTTTCATATGGTGGAGGTTTTTGTTTGTTTGCTTTGGTTCCTGTTTTATCCTGATTTTGTATGCCTTCGGTTTCTTATTTTCTGAATAATCGATTTTGTGCTGTATACAGGGATATGGTCATTATCCACATTTGCCATGTCTTTATAAAGGTTCATCTTGTTTCTCTCTCAGAATATATGAAATGTCTTTATTGAAGTTCATCTTGTTTCTCTCTCAGAATATATGAAATATCTTTCTTGAAGTTCATCTTGTTTCTCTCTCAGAATATATGAAATGTCTTTATTGAAGTTCATCTTGTTACTCTGTCAGAATGTATGAAATGTCTTTATTGAAGTTCATCTTGTTACTCTCTCAGAAGAAATGAAATGTCTTTATTGAGGTTCATCTAGTTTCTCTCTCAAAATATATGAAATGTTTTTATTGAAGTTCATCTTGATACTCTCTCAGAATATATGAAATGTCTTTATTGAGGTTTATCTAGTTTCTCTCTCAGAATATATGAAATGTCTGTATTGAGGTTCATCTAGTTTCTCTTTCAGAATATATGAAATGTCTTGATTGAAGTTCATCTTGTTTCTCTCTCAGAATATATGAAATGCCTTTATTGAAGTTCATCTTGTTTCTCTCTCAGAATATATGAAATGCCTTTATTGAAGTTCATCTTGTTTCTCTCTCAGAATATATGAAATGCCTTTATTGAGGTTCATCTAGTTTCTCTCTCAGAATATATGAAATGTCTTTATTGAAGTTCATCTTGATACTCTCTCAGAATATATGAAATGTCTTTATTGAAGTTCATCTTGTTACTCTCTCAGAATATATGAAATGTCTTCATTGAGGTTCATCTTGTTACTCTCTCAGAATATAAGAAATGTCTTTATTGAGGTTCATCTAGTTTCTCTTTCAGAATATATGAAATGCCTTTATTGAAGTTCATCTTGTTTCTCTCTCAGAATATATGACATGCCTTTATTGAAGTTCATCTTGTTTCTCTCTCAGAATATATGAAATGCCTTTATTGAAGTTCATCTTGTTTCTCTCTCAGAATATATGAAATGCCTTTATTGAAGTTCATCTTGTTTCTCTCTCAGAATATATGAAATGCCTTTATTGAGGTTCATCTAGTTTCTCTCTCAGAATATATGAAATGTCTTTATTGAAGTTCATCTTGATACTCTATCAGAATATATGAAATGTCTTTATTGAGGTTCATCTAGTTTCTCTCTCAGAATATATGACATGCCTTTATTGAAGTTCATCTTGTTTCTCTCTCAGAATATATGAAATGCCTTTATTGAAGTTCATCTTGTTTCTCTCTCAGAATATATGAAATGCCTTTATTGAAATTCATCTTGTTTCTCTCTCAGAATATATGAAATGCCTTTATTGAGGTTCATCTAGTTTCTCTCTCAGAATATATGAAATGTCTTTATTGAAGTTCATCTTGATACTCTCTCAGAATATATGAAATGTCTTTATTGAAGTTCATCTTGTTATTCTCTCAGAATTTATGAAATGTCTTCATTGAGGTTCATCTTGTTACTCTCTCAGAATATAAGAAATGTCTTTATTGAGGTTCATCTAGTTTCTCTTTCAGAATATATGAAATGTCTTTATTGAAGTTCATTTTGTTACTCTTTCAGAATATATGAAATGTCTTTATTGAAGTTCATTTTGTTACTCTTTTAGAATATATGAAATGTTTTTATTGAGGTTCATCTAGTTACTCTCTCAGAATATAAGAAATGCCTCTATTGAGGTTCATCTAGTTTCTCTCTCATAATATATGAAATGTCTTTATTGATGTTCATCTAGTTTCTCTCTCAGAATATATGAAATGTCTTTATTGAAGTTCATCTTGTTACTCTCTCAGAATATATGAAATGTCTTGATTGAAGTTCATCTTGATACTCTCTCAGAAGATATGAAATGTCTTTATTGAAGTATATCTAGTTACTCTTTCAGAATATATGAAATGTCTTTTTTGCGGTTCATCTAGTTTCTCTTTCAGAATATATGAAATGTCTTTATTAAGGTTCATCTTGTTTCTGCAATTTGTCCTGTTTATAGACTCTTCTTTATCGCTTTTTTTCTTCTTATTCGTTATCTTCTAAGAATATGGGTTTTTTTTTTTTTTTGCAATACATGTATTTATCATATTGTAAAATCATTTATAATAAAACTTCAAACTTTAGATTTACACTATTCTCAATTTCTGGAGAAGGTCGTTGCCCTCTGTTTGACTTGTGTGGAATCATTTGTTGTAAAACAATACTTGAAAAAGGGGCCCAGAGTACTTACACGGGACAATTCGAAGTTTAAAGACTTTGGAAAATGAGGATTATCGCCGAAACAACATCATGAATTATTGCCGCTTTTGCTTATTTCTGATTGGCGGAGACGCTGTTTGATAGAGTGTTACCTCAGAGTGAGTTGACCGCTAACGCTCGAAAGGAGTCTATTCGGGATTCAGTGACGTAATATAACCAGCACGTGCACAAGCGTCGGTTGATTTTTGTAGTGCGAGATATTTGACTTCACGTATCATTACAATGCAAATGTTTAAAAAAAAACTCCTGATAATTTAATAAAGAAGTTATTGACTTTTGATTTCGGTCCACTCGTGACTTATACAGACGTGGTCAGGCATTGGTTAACCTCGGCCTTCAGCCTCAGTCAACCAATACCTGACCAGGTCTGTATAGTCACGAGTAGACCTCATCAAAAGTCAATAAAGACTCAGCTCAGGTGAGTAAAATGAAATTTCATTTAACTTTTAAATTAAACCTTCGTTTTTGTTATCTTATGCAATGTAAGAATTTTAAAAACAGAGATGACTTGTTGAAGTAGTGTAATTATCGACACAGGTATGTGCTTTGAACATCCTTTCTGCTCTATTTCCTTGTATTATGAATGTTTATCGGCGAATGATGATATTGTGCATCATGGTGCTGATAATTTACTACATCTATTCGGGTACATGTGTACAAGATTTTTATTCTTACCTGTAGGGCAAAGAATACTGTCAAATGAGGGGGAGGGCTGACCTCCACTCCGTAAATCACACCCTTATTGTCGGCGGAATCGTCTTTCTCCCTGTCATCCTCTCCTATGTTTATTTTCTGCATTTCTTCTATCCTATCCATTGTGAATGTATAATAAAAATGGAATAACGTCCAGGAACAATTTATAAATATGGTCAGTTTTGCAGCAATGGAGAGTTAATAATAAGATTACCAAACTTGAACAGTAGCGTGACAATAACACACTTGTCTTTAATATGGGGTACTATAACATTTCTCTCGTTTGTTTACGGTCAATGTGACGTTATAAAAAGTACAATAAGTACAAGTAGGTTAGCCATGATGAATGTCCGTAGCAGTTGTGACCCTTTAATAAGATAAGGGGCTTAGGACAGAGTCGGGGACACCCACTATTTGAACTTTTGTTGGGTGTGAAATGGTGAAGGCAATGTATACAATTACAGTCTAAACTATAGTTGGAACAACACAAGTTTCAAATCATTTTTACTGTTGGTAACATTGAAAATCTTTTTATAAGTACATTTGACCATCCTCGGTACCCCAGGCTTTTGCGCAGGAAGCCTGGGGTACCGAGGATGACATTTGACATCCTATAGCTTTGTTTTGACTTAATAGTTTGATTACTATAATATTTTGAGTATGAAAGAATCCCGATGAGTTCATACTACATGCGCTTTGGATCTATGCCTTTTTATGATGTGATTGCAGACCCTTAGGTTATGACGTCATACGCAACAGGTCTATCAAAGCATTGTTCTCTAGTTTGCCAGCAGGTGCGATGTCAAGCATTTGGCGATCCGACAATTCAAGGATAAGGATAATAATACCATTTCATACCATTAGGATATGGAAAGGATCTCAAGCAAGACTACCCAGCCACGATAACAGCGGAACACAACCGCAGGATGTAGCAAACAACCACCATCAGACAAAGCAACTTCAACAAACAACAGGGAACAACGAGACATACAACAGCACCTACTCTGAAAAATCCAAAGACAAAGCAGACACGCCAAATGAGAATAATAAAACTGAGGAAGACCACCATTCACCAGGCCTCGACTGTTGACGCATCTTATGTCGTAATTACGTTATGCTAATCAAGATTACGTGCGCACCCCCCCCCCCCCTTCCCACTTTCCTCGACACATAGGAACTAAGTGACAGATATTTTCCAAAACGTACAACTGTATTATAAACAAAACAATGTAAGGTGAAATCACACACAAGACAGCAAAATGCAGGGGCCTAAATAACACATAACATGTAAATAGATATAAAAAAGATTGAGCATACGTTAGGCAGTCTGCGCTTTGCTGACTGAAATGAGCTCATGATCAATCGCCCGAGAAGTCCGTTCAACTTTCTGATAGGACTAGGAACTTTTCTGACGAGTACCGGTCATGGAGTCCTATTGTCATTGCAAGTGAAGGACCCTAAGTCAGGGGAGTAAATTGATATGTGGAACTAGACTCGCGAGTTCCAAATAAAACGATCATAAAATATGTATACATGACACTTATACTAGTACTCGGCAATCGGTATCAATCGCATATTACTGAGTTTTTTTCTTCTTGCGTTCAGAGAAGAAAATGTTTGTTGTTTTGTAAAGGAAAGGCCCCAAAATTGGTAAATTGATAGAAATTTTGTTTTAACTTAATCCACGTGCAAAGAACGAGTGCAGGCCATAATTGACTTCCTGTCACAGGTTGTGTTAGTTTTTGCTGAATAAACGGACATACAATACGTTGGAAATTTTGAAACGATGCAGATTTCACATGACCTGATTTTATCTAGCTTTTTCATACTTTTATATGTTCGTATCCAAGGCCAAAAATCACTTTTTAATAAAAAATTCTGGGTTTTTTTTTCAGGTATAGCCGGTCTTATAAAGTGAAGCTAGATGTACCAAACTGAATGTCAATAGTTATACCTATGATGGATTTACATGACAAGATCCTGAAATCTGCTTTTAGAAATGAAACTAAATATTTACTACTACTAAAATTAAGATTCTATATAATATTTACTTCTATCTAATTGAACCTCATCAAAACTATTATTTACTTCTATCTAACTTAGCCTCGTCAAAACTATTATACCCTTCGTCTCCAAATCGGTTACTATGAATATGAGTCTTACTACATGTATCAAAATCAGAAGTCCTTTATTTTCCATACGCTTACAGATGGAACTGAAAATCTTACAAAAAGTAGAAAATCAAGTTTTACCTCCGTATACTATCTGTAATAGGCGACGGTGAAAATGAAGTATATCTGTAAAAGGCGATGATGAAAATGTTTCCAAATTTTATTTCACGCTGCTTGATTTTTTATGATATGTCAAATCATCACACTCTGTCACTGAGTGATCTGATCTCACATACGGTACATATATATACACTGAGTATGTATACTATATTTGTTGTAGTTTGTATTCGTCTACATGATTGTATGGTGCCCATGTTGACTCTGATTGAAATACCCTATCTTTATGTAAATCGATGTTTAAAGATTCACGGCTTCAAGACGGCTTTGTGGAAAAGTTTTTTATGTCCACTTGTAGAAAATGTCATCTATTTGTTAAATTTGGAATTAAAGTAGGCTGACCTCAATGAAAAGGGTCAAAGTTTGTGTAAAATCAACATAAAATTGTGTTTTCATCTACAGTACAAATGAGTCGGATCCAGTAGAGAGGGAAATCCGCGGAAATATTGGTCAGGTAAAATGAGTTGGGACGAAAAGTTCATACTAATAAATCATAAGCGGAAACAACCCTTTCCGGAACACATATCAAAAATGTATATTTTCGTATTTTCCCATTAGAAGCCGAAAATCATAGGCTGGGCCCCTAGAAATCATATTCTTTCGGAAAATATAAAAGATCAACGCACTGTTGTTTATAAGGAAGACAACTCTAAGCAACTGCACGTTGGGGGGGGGGGGTGTTAGGATTGTACACCATTTACAAATCAGGTGTTTGCATGCATGGTGTGTATTTTGTTCCACATTTTGTTCTTTTGATAAAAATTTACAAATTGCTTACTCTTCCATATTCAATATTATGATTTTTTTCTCGTAGAATTGATGTATCCGCCAAAGATGCATATGCGAAAACAATTACCATCATATCTTTTCTGAGTGCTCAATACATGCGCGGATCCAGAGGGGGGGGGGGTCTGGACCCCCTGATATTTTCGGAGGTGGGGTCCACCTTTTGCCAATTTCTAATTGAAATGCCTAAAAATGCATGATAGGTTTTTGAAACCTAAAATTTCGACTCGCTTCGCTCGCCATTTACAAATACATAACTATTTATTCTGCAAAATTCCTTAATTATTTTCAATTGTTCATACTAAAGAATGTTATATAATTGTCTTGAGTCCCAAGAACTCATATTTTCAACAGTCCCTTACTTCATAGGTTTTGTCATTTTAAGATGTCTGATTATTTGAGAAATTACACATCTCTTATCTATCTATTCTCATGAAATATAGACAAAATGTGAAATAATAAAAAAAATTTGCGGCTCGCTCCGCTCGCCGATATTTCAATGTTATAAATAATCATCTCGATCGAATGAAGACTAATTAATATTTCATATCTAAAAAAATTTCAGGCTCGCTACGCTCGCCAATTCTTCATCAAAATAAACGTGAAAGGAAAGCTAACAGTGCCCCCCCCCCTCAGAATTGCCCCCTCCCCATCATGTGCACCGATATATATATATGCACCTACATGATAGGTATACTTCCTAAAATTTTGGACCCCCTCTGACCAAAAATGCTGGATCCGCGTTTGCAATAGTCTCTAGATGTGATAAATCAGTGAACTAGATTGTCAAAAATAAATCGTAAAAAGTTTTTAAAAAACCAAAAATCAAAAGCCTGGCGGTTATAAGGTTTAAAAGTAAAAGTACATGCCTCCCTATTTTGCAATTTTTCTCGCGTGAAAGGCAATACAGTGCACAATAGTTCCGGAAACATATAAAGGCGTGATTCTTGTCAATAGAACAATTGGAGCACATCATGTTTAAAGTTTTACATTGAAATAATAACAATGACAAAAATATATATATGTTATTTCGCAAATGCGTACACTGGGAGAGGCACGGATATCTTCAATCGATCCTATGGAATACAGATGTTCTATCAATCTGACTTAGAAAGAGATTGATACAATGGGTAAATGATTATGGAGAAGAAATTGTTCAAAAAACATAAGCTAATCCTTTGTGGCAACCTTGTATGATTTATTTGGTCGAGAACACTTTTTGTATACGAGATTGAGTATCTATACTTTCTATATTAACGTTTCCTGATAATTGTGTGCAATGGTTGAGGAGAAGTTGAAAACGTGTCGACCAATCATATCGTGGTATTGACGGCCATCTTATTTGACAGATTAGTTATTTAAAACAAAACCAAACACATTTTAGTAGAGGACCTAAGTGTAAGATCATTACACTCAGCATTTGCTGATGAGAAGTCAAAAATCAGATCCCATCTACACATTGTCAATGGGAACTGTATACAATCAGATGATCAGATCCCTGGACGACCATCTCGTTCGTCGGATCTGGTTAAAATATAACTGGTTCCGGACTTTGAGTGCTTGTTTTCAGTATTTGACTTTCTGACGTTTTATCCGGTTCCATCCAGAATTGAAAAAAGTATCTGCCGATCAGATCCTAATATTGTCTTGTTTGACGGATGTTTCGAAAAACTGAATTTTATCATTTCTTGAGTACTTTCTTCCCGAGTAGATTCGTGAAAAATTGGGATAAACTCGAAAATGTGTCAATTAGTCAGATTCTTTACTCGCCATTTTGTTTGGCTCAATGATTGTGCAGTGGTTGCGGCGGAGAAGTTGAAAATCCATAAGTCAATGGCTACTCGAAAAAAACAAAATTTTCGTGGAAACAACTAGTATCGCTTTCTTTATACATGTACATTGTAGTTTCTTAAAGTCTCGTGCAGACGCATCTTCTCTTCGTGAAGGAACGCAGGAAAGCGATATTGACTTAACGAGGAGAATATGACGCAGAGGTTGCGGAGAAGTTGAAATCCATCAACCAATCAGATCTATGAACGGTTATATTGTTTGAAAAACACAATTTGTCAGAGAATTTGAAGAACTTGATTCTTGTAATGTTTTTGTGTAAATCTGTGCAGTAGTTGCAGAGAAGTCGAAATCCTTATGACAGACCGACCAAAAACTGCAACGAACGAATTACTATGACAATACATGTACTAAACTAAAACTATTTGTACTTAAGATTTTGGACTTAAAGACCTAATCTTCCAAGTATCCAAAATCACCAAAAACTTGGAAGTTTAGCTTTTATGTCAAAAATCTAAAGTTCTTACAGTTCAAAACGTTTTGTATTTTTGATGTTTTATCGGTACTTCATAATCTAAACTTCTAAAACTTTTAAAACTTTGATACTTTAGGTTTTCGATCAAAATACCAAATATCTCAAATTCTGTATCATTTCAAGATTTTGAATTAAGTGTAAAACATACGGCTTTAGAATGTTAAAACTGTGTACAAAAACTGACACATCTTAAACAATTTTGAATAATTGAAAGTTAAGGTTCTTAAACAAACATTTAAAATTCCAAAAAGTTCCAAATGTAATTCCCCCCCCCCCCCAAAAAAAAATCAATAGTTTGATTTTTGGTTTTTGGTTATAATATCAAAAATCTAAAATTCCAAAACGTCTTGGATATTTGAATTGATCTTTATTCTGTATACTTTCATGAAAACTATACGTACCTGAAAGTTTGACTGTCCAAAATAGTCTCTTTATTTTTCAAAGTGTATACTACAACCAAATATAGGAAGCATTTTAAGTGCGCAACAGTATGACGGTAAGTTCTAGACCACAGGAAAATCCCTTTAATGAGTAGAGGCGGGCTCAGGAAGGATGGTTTAGTTCATCCATTCACATGATTTATAAATCACTTTGTTTTCTAATTGTCTTATCTATAAATCATATTTGGATTTTAACGTAACCTTCCTTCGCTTGCGTAACTGACGAAAAAGGAGGGTGTCATATATATATGTATATAAAATAACGCAAGGAAGTAACATTCGTTCTTATCAGTAAATTAGACCTTACACCATTAGATACCCCGGTATTTGACAACATTTTATGTAACAAAGGCCACTGACAGATATACATTTATATAAATCTTGCAAATTCCGAATAGTGCTGTCACTGTAAATAGCATTTCGAACAAACTTTGATGCACTTAGAATACACCGGGTAACATGAAACCCAATATTTGTGAATTTTACACATAGAAATTGTTATTTGTTTATTCAAGTAATGTATAAAGGGCAAGTGTGAGGAGGAATAATAAGCCTGTCATGATCCCCTTTGTGGCTCAGATTCTTATAGATGACGATAAAATTGATAGAATTGGTTCGAAAACAGTCCCCACTTTATTTCCTAAGTATATCTAACCTGATGGTGTTATTTTGTCTGTGTTCTTCTTTTATCTTTAGGGGGGGGGGGGGGTTACTCTTCAGTAGAAGCTTCTATAATATAGTTTCAACATTTTCACAAAGGAAGGAGGGGTTTGTTGTTATGCTATTTAAAAAAAATGATACAAAAATTCTCTTTTTTATCATATACAAGTACATGTATTTTACTTGAAACACATGGATAACCCGTATTTAGCAAAAAAAAAAAAAAAAAAAATCTAAAAGCTAAAATACATGTAATAAAGCAAAGCGGCATCTACCGTGTGAAGTGAGAGGTACACATCTCGTTTCTCATCTCATGCTCAAACTTTGAGATCGTGCTCAATAAAGAACGCCACTTGAGATTAGGTCCAATGTTATAAAACTGTTTTGAGAACGTTCTCCGTGCTCAAACTCTGCTAAAATATGAGATCGTCTCTAATATTCGAGGTTATGAAACTATTTAAGTTTGAGAAAATGCTTAAAGTTGAGCATGTCCTCAAACATTTTTTCAAGATTGGTAGGAACCTTGCTCAATCCCGTGCTCAATGGCTGCCCATGTGCATTTGCTGTTTTAAGGCACTCGGGAAAATGACAGAAAGAGGCATTCACGAGTCTCGAGGGACCAGTCTATTCCCCGATGGGTCTATGTCTAGTTCATGTGAATTGAGTCCGCCCTCCCGTTCAGATTTCTCAAAGGGGGTGCGAAGCTTGCATATTTATCAAATTTTTAAATAAGATTTGGCTCTTTACTATTTGCGAAGGAGTAGAAAATGATAATATTTTAAAACAATTGTTCAGTTGTATATTAGGCTCAAAAGTAGAAAATTTACTAATTATTTACCATATTGTTGTAAGCATAAGCAATTAAATCATATTTAAAAGAAAATTATTTGAATAAACATTCAATGTTGAAATTTTGATCGTATAAACTGTCATTTTACTTTTTTATCAGTACTTCCCATAATATTCCCAAACGTTGTCAATATTCCCAACTGCACGGGTCCCCGACCCCACTCCCAAATTACTGAAAAAATCACTGTCATTTACCTATTCATCTGTGTGTTACTTAGGACCGTGCGTTTTGCTGTATTGTTTGTGAGGACATTATACTGAGGAGTTTATGTGCGTTCTTCGAGATCTTTGGGTAACCGGAAAAGTGGGAGGGTTGTGCAAACGTAATCCAGATAACCACACCATTTGATACTGGCGTGGCAGACGACCATCCTAAGTCGGTATCGATTGTCCATTGGTCTCGTTGGTTTGTGTGTAGTCTTTTGCGTTTAGGTTTTCTATATCGTACAAAAAATGTATGTCATTATTACGTCTCTCGCTGTGCTTGTCTACACTATGTTTCGCATCAGAGGTTTTGGTGCTTTGCAGTAAGTGCTGCAACCAAGTCTGGTTGGAGATTGCCTCCTCTCTTTTCATTTTCATTGAAATATGAGTACCTATTCTAGTAAAGATATTAAAAATTGAAAAAAACTCCCTCCGTCTTCTTACTTGCAGAGTAAGAGGGAGGGGATCTCCAACAAGACCTTGTTGCAGCACCAACAGCAAAACACGAAAACAACCGATGCGAAAACACTAAAGACGAGCATACCAAGAGACGGAAAAAAAAACACGACATTTAAACATGAAACACAAAAGACTACACATAAACCAACGAGACCAATGGGTAATGGGTAACCGGTGCCGACTTTGGACGGTCATTTGCCACGCAAGTAGCAAATGGTGTGGTTATCCTTGATTACGTGCGCACTAAGAGAATCATTTGAAATTCAGATTTTCTAAAAATTATTTCACAAACGTGTTCATTTATAAAACAAAATTCTACCTAGAATATACAAATGTAGCTGTAAATATATTAATAATAATTTACTGGAAAAGGCGGGAAATATATTTCTACTTGAATATATGTATAAAAAACCAAAACTATTTAAATGTTTTTCAATAAACATGATAAACAGCTGAAAAAAGGAAAATAAAGAAGAAACGGAAGCTCGATGCGGGATTCAAACCCAGAACCCTTGTGTTCCTCTAGTAATGTGCCAGAGAGAAGGGCAAGTGGCGTTCTCAATTAACGCCGTACTAAACTCAATACTAGAGGACATGCTCAAAATATTTTATAACCCTACCAGACTGGCGTTCTCTATTGAGCACGTTCTCAAACTTTAGAAGTTTTATAACCTCAAATATTCACGTTCTCAAACTTTAGACGTTTATAATTCGAATTTTAGACACGATCTCAAATTTGAGCACGGAGAACGTTTGATAACCTTGGGCCTAATCTCAAGTGGCGTTCTCTATTGAGCACGATCTCAAAGTTTGAACGGGAAGAATGAAAGTGTTATTGGCCGCGTCTTGTCAAGTAGAGAATAGTAACATCCGTCACCACATCTCGATGGAAACAAATTCAATAGATGTTTTATCTTTTTGATCAGACCAAGCCAATTCTGCGAATGGAAATGAAAAACTAATGGAAAGTGAAGGTGGGAACATATTGCACCTCTAATCGTGTCGATTTAAAGGCATATTGACCTCAATCAGAATCCATATTTGTATAGTACTTCATATGTTTTGGAAATAGAAGTAGAATGTGCGCGATCTAAGGCATGGTCCATTTGATATTCAGGGGGCGGGGGCTTGGGTTTTTTGTCGGAGCAAGATTATTTTTTTCGCCCCGAACCGGGGCAAAATTATTTTTTTCTGGCAAAGTTGGAGCAAGGAAATTTTTTTTAACAAAGTGATGCGCATATTAAGAATGTTGTGTTTTATCAATAGAAATTATTTATATTTTTACTCAAAATTCTAAATGTTAATATATTAGTTTATTTTTTATGCAAGTATTCAATTCACTTTTAAACAGAGAGATAAAAGATTTTTACAATATAACTCTCAATATTCTATAAAAGGTACATGTATATAACATGTATAAGAGGGTCTGAGGGGAAGGTCTTGTAGACATTATTTTAAATGTTACTAAGAATTGTAAATTGGTGAATAACTGAAGTTCTCCTTCCAAGCTTACAAGAACATGACTCTATGGGATACATGCAACATGTATTAACAGCAATACATAAATATTGATAATATATTTAAGCTTTTAAGGAAGCCCTTTTTCATTCACATACATGTATAACTTTTCAAATATCTGAACTTAAAATGCTATTAGTAAATAATGTTTTGATGGAAAACTATGGCGAGCGAAGCGAGCCAAAAAATTTTGATACAATTTGAAAACTGCGGCGAGCGAAGCGAGCCAGAAAATTTTCAAGAATTTTAGCGAAATTTCATGGTAATTCTTCAAATTCAGATTATTTGTAAGAGCAAGATTATTTTTTTCTGTCACACCATAAGCAAATTTATTTTTTTCATCAAAATTGAGAGCAAAATTATTTTTTTCGAAAAAAACCCAAGCCCCCCCCAGAATATAAAATGGACCGTGCCTAAATCAATTGCCATAAATATGTCGTGACTGAAATGCTATCACTGTAAATAGCAGTTTCGAACAAACTTTGATGCACTTAGAATACACCGGGTAACCTGATACCCAATATTTGTGAATTTTACACATAGAAATTCTTATTTGTTTACTCAAGTAATGTATAAAAGGCAAGTGTGAGAAGGCGGGATAATAAGCCTGTCATGATCCCCTTTGTGGCTCAGATTCTTATAGATGACGAGAAAATGGATAGAATTGGTTCGAAAACGATCCTCACTTTTCTTCTAAAATAAGTATATCTAACCTGAAGGTGTTTTTAAGTTGTATGTCTATGTTCTTTCATACAAAAATATGTTTATACATGTAACTTTTGCGTTCACATGTTACGAACTTAGTTGCATGAAAAACAAAGTACTAGGTACTAGTACCCTCGTATGATATATGAAACAACGGTGTTTTAACATTAAATTTTTTATATCAATACAAGTAAATTCAGTTACATGTTACAATTTATATGATAATTCCATTGTTTCACTTAAGAATGTATATATGTTCATGAATGATACATCTGTGATTGTTTTCAAGAATAAAGCTGGTACGAACAGTCACCCCTGGATCATACCACGGGTCAGTATGTTAATGAGACCATGCTGAGTTAGCGCTCTAAGAGGTATACTATTGTCTACATTCCCATTGTCTGTCATTAATTAGCTGTATGTATATTCTGGCAAGAATCACAGCAGGGGGCTTGACAGTAAGGGTAACATGTATGCTGACACTCCCCCTCAATATGTAGTTCACGCAGAGAAACGATTTATCCGTAGATCATTTCATCTTTGAATGAAACATTTCTTATCCTTTCATACAATGTAAAGTAGAATTTCTTTATTCATGAAATATTTATACAGTACATAATTTATTGAAGTCCTGACTTACTGAGGACATTTAATGATGCTTTTGTATGGGTAAATTAAACGCTATTTATACAATGTAAAGTAGAATTTCTTTATTCATGAAATATTTATACAGTACATAATTTATTGAAGTCCTGACTTACTGAGGACATTTAATGATGCTTTTGTATGGGTAAATTAAACGCTATTTATACATCTTGACACAAAGATGAAAATGATAAACCTTTCACAAATACAGCTCAAAATTTATGATAAAAAAAACTGAGGTGCACCGCCTCTTCTTCTTCATCATCTTTTATTTTATGTTATTATTATTTTTTTTTTTTTGAAAATTGCAATTCCAGTATCACCAAAATAAAAGCTAAATTATAGAATAAGCTTCTTTTAACGGACAAACTACAGGTAAATAATCGTTCTATATGTGGTTGCGTGAGTTTCTAAAAAATGTTAATCATCCTATTTTTCTACATTTAAGGCGCACTGATCTATAGTAACCAGAATCGGACTAACGCACATTCTCGGGCCTTTCCGTGGCACGCCCGTTACGACGCGTTAAAAAAAACCCAAATATTCTTTGAAACAAGTATTTCCGAATTGCGCTTGGAAATAAAACTTGTATATATATAGAACTTGTGAGTCTGTGACATCTTGATACCTGAAAATTCTTCAGACTTTTCACCTTCAGGTCAATTGCAAATTCTTGTGCTTTTCCGTGGAAAAAAAGTATTTCCAAGTGTGAGTCTGTGAGACATCGGTATACTATTAGTACCTGTAAACTTTTTATTTAGAAGTGTACTTTTAATCTCGCCTCAGCAACCTTAAGACTTTTCACATTCGGGTCAATCGCACATTCTTGGGCTTTTCCGTGGAAAAAAAAGTTTTCCTGAGTATTCGACAGGAAAGCCCAAGAATCTGCGATTGACCTCCGAGTCTGGTTTTCTACTAACGAATCCAAAAAGAAGTCATGATTTCAGCCACATCATTGTTCCAAAGTATAGGTGATTTTTGCACTGTCACAGTTCGATTATTTGCCACAACAGAATTATTTTATAGTCACGGAAAAAAAAGAGCCTTCAAAACTTGTCATGACTAAACCTCATATTACATCGTGTGACTAAAACGTGTGTCGTGGATGGAATCGAATGCATTGATTTATGTCATGGCTAAAACTTACGTCATATCTGAATTCAAATTAAGTCATAGCTAAAATAATTATGTCATCGTTGCATAAAGAGATATTTCATTCATGACATACTTTGTAATTTAGCACGACTGGTAATTTTTCCATTTCCATATCCAGAAGAAACATTTCTATATCTGACCTCGACCTGGGATTTTACAATCAACATTTGAAAAACGCAAACCCTTGGCGTTTGCTTTTGAGTGAATGATAAAGCTTTAACATTTCATTTGTCCCATATAACAAGACCTTTCCATTAGCACCAAAATTGTTATTTTATGACCTTGACTTTGGAGTTTGACCTTCTTTCGAAAAACTTTATTAACGGCTTTCGTACATATTATGCACTTACTCTGAGACAACTGCACGGCTTGGGTCAGGGCACATGTGAACCAAATGGTCCCTTCCCTTTTTGTGACAAATACTCAAAAACGGGGGACCACACTGATTCGTTGTCAAGAAGACTTGCTTAATTATAAGTTCTTATATCAACCATATTGTAATTTCGCAAACTTTAGTCCCATAATATGACTTCGACCTTGTTATTTGGAGCGTGGGTCGATATGCTTGCCAAAGGGTCATATGATATAGGACGAGTACTTTACTTCACTTTAAGCATATATTTCACAATTTCGCGCATCCTTTTTTGTTCTGTCTAGGGTAAAAAAAAACACCCATTCCATCGTCCACCCCCTCTTAGTTTTGTCTTATAGAGTCACTGCTGATTCTTGTTTCCGTTTCTTTTCCCCCAGAATATTAATGCTCCCCACCTCTGTGTTATGATATATATACTTTTCAAAGAGAAGATATGGAACTGTGAGATAAGAAATTTATCGTACGCTGTCGTTAGTAATTTTCTTGTGCTGTACTCCTTCAACAGAACATATCTGCCACTAATTGCATCTTTACTACTGATCTCAGTCAAAGAAACGCTCACTACAGAGGGCGCGTCGACATATATGGACAGCGCGCTGCGACGTAGATGTCACGTGACGTACACCACCCTTCGGTTACCGAGAACTCGGAACGATGTATTGAAAACAGATAATATTGATAGATAGGTGGTCTTTTCCTCATCATAAGATATGGTTCTATAGTCTGTTCTTCAAAGTATTGAGTAGGGAGGATATCTTTGATACAAAACACCCTCCCCCTCAATATGCAGACATCTTTATTGAAAAAATCAGAATGTGTTTATGACTTGATTATCCATATTTACTACTTTTGAGAGATATAGCAGAGCAAGCTGAATCATTATAAGCTTATTCAATTTAACGTTATGTCACTTCTAGAGAGTCTATAATTACTTCCTGAAATATTTAATTTACTCGTTTTTCTCCTCAAATTTTACGTCAATAAAAGAATCAGCATCTCTGAATGAATGACTCTCATAAAACTTCTACTAAAACGTGCCGTGGTACACACCAGCCACGAATTATATATATGATAATCAAATTAACTTTTTTGTTGTTCACGCTCTTGATTCTCTACAAATTACCACATTGATAGTATACATGCATCTTTCTCAGTAAGAAACAGATTATAGTAATATGTAAAGTTTGGTAACCAAGGCCTCGTTGCCACGGGGCCACGTGCGGGGAGCTCACAGCGGAGTCTATACAGCTGACACCAATCGAATCATCCCTTCTATGGTGCACGCGCATGACGTCACATGTGGAGTGGAATGCAGGATAAGAGGAACCGATGGTGATTTTCACTTTCGTAGCGCTCTCCTAGAAGCCCGGTCGCGAGTGAGTGAAGCTGTGCGGGTCAAACGACCAAGTTTTTATATTAGTTTGAAGAGGTTTAACATAAAAGGGGTGAGTACTTTTAACGTTTACGTTAGATTTATCAGAATTTTACAATAATACTCAAAGAATTTTTGGGTTTTTTTTTTTTAGATATTTTGGTTAACCACCGAGCTCAATGTATTTACCAGTGAGATTGGTGGAAATTTTGTACATTTCGTCGTTCAATCGAGCAATAGAAGCTTTATAAAGCTACATTTCCAGATAATCTATGTACAAAATGTTTAAAAAGTGCAAGATCGCCTTCATTTTGTTTGCAAAGGTTCAATAACCCCTTTCGGTTCTCATTTTCATTTGTCAAGGTCACTCGTCTTAAGTGTCAATCTAAATAAAAAATGAAAGACCTTCGCCTTTAGAGTTACATCCAAGGAAATAAATACGATGCATTTGAGCAATATCTGAATTTGTGTTTCGAGGTCTTTTATTTCCCAAAATTGACCATGGCTATAACGTATGCATTGCATGATAGAATAAAGATACCCTCCAATTTTTGTGTCAGTAACTAAATATTCTGACGGAAAGTCCTATCTCTCTTTTATTGCAACATATGAATGTTATTCACCAGTTGTTTAACTGATAATTTATATATTACTAGATGGTCTCTGGATGCCTAAGTCAGATTGATGATCTTTTGCACTGTTACAAAAATTCTAAAGAACGAAAAGTAAACATTTTTTTCTTGAAGAGCTAATGACAATAACGTATGCATCTCCAGTATCTAAGTTTTTCTGCTAGATTGCATATTTGGTATGGTGGATTCCGTAGGTACGAAAACACGTGGGTGTTGAGAGTGATTTGTCGGCTCTCATCTTCATTCCTGTTGCCAAAATATTATCTGGCATAATGTCTATCCCCACACTCTATGATGTAGTAGCAAAGATAATCTATGTAAAACCACTGTAATCCATAGCACAAAACACTTTACCTTAATTCACAAGAGTCAAATTTTTGGGATTCTACAGAAGGAGGAATCGTTATAATCGTAAAGCAAATTGTAGAGAATCTCAGTCATGTTTATCTTATAGGAAGAGAATATTCTTACTTTGTTTCATTCTCATTTTTGGCCAATTCTTGTAAACTCGTCATACATAAGTTTTAATAACGTGCGAAAAAAAGGGGGAGGGGGTAGGGAAGTGGTGAAAAAGAAGCCAATCTGACAGTATCTCCCGCTGAGAAGTACACACCTATCCCCTGCCAAGAGGCACTGTTCAGTGATCAGTCATATTGCGCAATCACACCTAATGAAAATGTGCAACCCCCACTAAACATTTCAATTAAGATGATAAACAAAATTTGTGCATCTGGCAGTCTCGTAGCCTCGCATCTAGCATAGCATGAGGTGTAAATATAGACTCTGTGTAACCCGATCCCTCTTGGAGGCAGATAAGCAGATAAACACCGAGAGCATCCCTAGCAAAGCATCCCATCATCTGTTATCATTCATAGTGAAGAGAGGCTTCCCAGGAGAACAACCAAAAAGCTTCCTGTTCTCTGTGCATTATTGTAAGATCTTACATATAAATAGATAAGAGATTATTAGCTTTGTAACTTTTACGTATAAGCCTGCAAGATTCTATTCTTTGATACTAATTTTTGATTTTCTCTTTTCTTTTCAATTTCAGAACCAACCATGTCCGACGATGTAAGTACACAGTTTTGGAATTATATCCTGGATTTACCACAACTTAACTATAATCAGAATTCAGATCTGGATTTTTTCATCTTCACCATATTCATCGTCAATTTTTTGCAAATATGGATTTTAAATTTTGAGTGCAATTTCCAATAGCGACGTTGGGACTTCATTGGATTACAATGCGTTCTCTGACATATTGTTTTCGCTTTTCTCATACCTTCTGAATCTTGTACAGGGAAAGACAAGACTGTGGGAAATAGGGAAATAATTATGTTATCAATTAAGAATGGACTTAGATGTAATATAAGAAATCATTTTTTTTTTCAAAACTTAAATGTTCCATTGAAACACTTTATTAATTAATTTGAACTCACGGTTCATTGGCTTATACAATGAATATAAATGTATAAATATCTTTACAGCTTTTATTTAGGAATTAATGAAAAGTACCATCTTAAACCTTATTTCTTAAACTTTATGTACCGGTATTTAAAACAAATTAACCATCATTTTTGACATCTTTCTTCATCTTTATTTCATGTACAGAAGGTAAGTGCATATCTGATAGTCCATTTTACCATAGCATGCCTCTTACCATATCTTCAAATTATTACACTAGATTTCTTTTGTGTAATTAGCGTACAATTAGCTAGATTTGCTGCCTAATTGTAAACATATTTGCACATATAGCCACTTTGTAAAGCTTTACTTTTACTCCTTTTAGACCGTAGAGTGGAAAAAAGAAGATTTTTTCGTGTTTTCCCTTAACCTTGCACTCAACTATTCTCGCAGCGGACTTGCGCAATAGCAAGATCTAGGGTTTTCTCGAGAGGATATATGCCCTTAGCCGTTCTGCAATTTCATGAACTTAACTGTACAAAATCTTATTGTATATCTAGATCTTAAATAAATTCCTTTTTTCAAATTATTGTCTTTAGTAGTTCGCAGTGAAAAAAATGTTATAGCGCTCCCTTTTTAATACGATACTGAAATGAAATAGTATTTTATGACATAATGCAAATTGCTATATATATATATGAGCTGTTCTAGCTGCCATTTCATTTCAATTTTTGACTTATTTATAGTAGTACATCTTAGATGTAGAGGTAGAAATAGAAAAAGAAAGCATGGGTTTCTGTTGTTTATATAAGAATAAGGATAAAGAATAAAATTTCACGAAATGTTCTATATTCAATAACAGGATAAGAAAAGTCGGGCGGAGAGAGCCACTTCCAATGTTTTTACGCGTCTTCCAAACAAAGTTATGCAAGAAATGAAAGAGGTACGATGTAGAAAAAATAGTCCTTAGATGTAGATATAGCTAATGTATCCATAAATTCTGTATTACAGGCACAGCAACAGAAGGCAAGAGCCGCAACATCAAATGTGTTGACCAAGTTCAATCAGAAAGTCATCCAGGAAATGAAAGAGGTGTGGATGCGCATGCGTGTAAAAAAAATCACACCGCCATGTTTCTTACTGACAAAAATGCTGATTTTTGTTTTCCTTTTCGCTGATATGTATGAACTGGCATGCGTGCGCCACACATGTGACAGTCTCACAACTTCTCGATGCTAACTAACAGTTGATTCACTCTCAATGAAACGCATGGCAACCAAAATACACGGTCATTTGCTATGAGGATGGTGTAACATTTCTGCAAAGGAATGATCCTATATATTAATTCTTTCACATCTAACTCGTCTTATTTACAGATGAGCTGACTTTCGAAAGCCACTTAAAATTCCAGCATGTCCATTTTTGCATCGGTCAACCTGAATTGTCGCAGAACGCAGCAATGTTCTCTGTATTTACTTTTTCAGCTAAATCCTATGTTGTATGTTTCATTCACTCCGACTTTCTCATGCTTTGTCTTTAACAATATTAAAACTGAGGAAACAAAACCATTTTTGCAGTGAATAATACTTAATTTATCAAAACTTCTTTGAATGCTTTACAAAAGGGTATCGGTGGGCTTCATTTGAGGGAATATTTAGTACCTAAACCCTTTTAGATTAGGCTCATTCTAGAAGTCTACTTGAGTTGTAGATGTTATTTTTTAAGAAAAATATTTTCGTTTTTGATAACTTATCCATTATTCGTTTGGTTTATACAAAGCTTCAGTCACTAAAGGTATTTCCATAAATATTCATTTCCCACCATTACCCAGAAAAAAATATGCTGTACAACTTTGGTTATTGTTTTATAGAATTTTATTTTCACCTAATTCATCCTTCCACTTTTTAAATTTATTTTCAAAGCATGCATTTAGAATGCTATCAGACGGCCTGCATGTGCTCAAGTGTGAAAGCAAGTTTAATCCTTAACTTCCCTTTGAATCGCACTCACCGATATCCAAATGTTATTAACCAGAATAAATGGTGTACGTCAACTCTAGATACAAAGTTTAGTCAATTTGATTAAATTTCACCCTTTCTCACAAAGATAAGAAATCCTAAACATTCTGTTTTCTTGAAAACCAAGATGTACATTTGTTTGCTGTTTAAAATTTCCTCTGTTTGATGTTTGCATTCAGAATTTCCTCTGTTTGATGTTTTACATTCAGAATTTCCTCTGTTCTTGTTTGTTAGGCCTTCACAATGATTGATGTGAACAGAGATGGGTTTATCGACCTCAACGATCTCAAAGAAATGTTCTCATCATTAGGTAAGATTTTGAACACATCTTCCGTAAATGATATTGAAACAATTTAATACAAGGTACATTTGTATGTAAACACTTGTAAAAGTTTTTCAAAGCTTTTCACAATACGTATAGCATGGAAGATGTATTTCATACGGTTTGTGATTAAATTTTATACCTGTATCAAATTTGCAGTTTCTGGACTTTCAAACGATATTTAAATCTGCATTAGTCTCCATCTAACATGACTTGATTCTATAAAATTTGCAGGAAGGACGCCAGATGATAAAGACTTGAAAGCTATGCTCGCAGAGGCACCTGGTCCATTAAACTTCACAATGTTCCTGTCACTCTTCAGTGAAAAGTTGAGCGGTATGTACTACCTAAGAACTGTTTTAGATTACAATATTTTAAAGAAAGCAATCGATTTATTCGAATGTATACTCTATAGATAGCGCCACCTGTCTTTTCCTAATACTTTGTGTGGAGGAAAGAGACTAAAGTGTTAGCTCTCTGTTGTTGTTTTTTTTTTTTTTTTTTTTTTTGTTGTTGTTGTCGAGAATATTAGAATTCTGGCAACTTTAAGGAGAAAGCAAGCTCTTACATTTATGTACATGTAACGGGTGTTCGGAGAGTTAATGTCTCCGTGTTGGCGTCCACCTCCGCGTCAGTCTTTACCTAGGCTATATTTCTAGAACCACAAGGGATATTACTTTGGTATTTCATATTTAAATTTCTTGTGAAATTGATGCTAGTATGACTTTTGACATAGTGACCTTGACAAGTTGACCTCAGGCCTACTTTTTTTAAATGTTTACATGGACCATACCTCATTAACAGTAAGGGCTTTAATATTTTACTTGCAGGTTTCTTGTGATAAGAGTTTTTATTTTATGCATTTTCGTTTGACCTAGCGACCTTGGGCCATACTGTGCCTCTTGAACCATAATGAATAGGCTTTGAATTACACATGAAGATATATTGTGTTAAAGGCTTTCACTTGACTTCATAACCTAGACTCTCGGTTTTGATCTACTTAAAATTTCCTATATTGAACCATAAAGGATAGGACTTTGATATTTTACATGTAGATTCATCGTTTGAAGACAAGAACTTTCAATTGCTACCATGACCTTTGACCTAGTTCCCTTGATCTTGGAATTCGATCTATTACTGAAATGGATTAACTCTCTTATTTTTGAGATATGGGATACCATTCTAACGCAGAAGATTGGAATTCTTTCACTGAAGTATTTTGATATAGAAACGTTCGTCTCCTGCAAGCTTTGTCGTCTTTTAACATCTCTTTTTCGCAAAATCAAAAGCTTTGCATAAGGGAAGAATTGAGGGGATTATATGATACGGTTAGTTTTATGCCTGCTTTTTGAGTGGAACACCACATTGCTTTGAACAGTTGGAGGAAATAGTTATTTTTATTGGCATTGTCATGGTTATTAAAAGTCAAACTCAACGGGCGTATCTTGTTATGGTCACAGACATGTACGGTCAACAACACTGATAAAAATTAATTGTTTCCAAATAGCAAAGTGATTTTGGTCGTGCCAGCGGCTAGCAGTGTTGGTGTTGGGCGTTTTTTTTACAGTCTAATGAAAATGTGTTAGAATTTTTAGTAAAGGATTGTATCTGGGTTTACAGGTACTGATCCAGAAGACACCATCAGACAAGCATTCAAAATGTTTGACAATGAAGGCAAAGGCAAACTACCAGAAGAATAGTAAGTATACTAGTATACAGAAAATATCACTATCCTCTACATAAAATTTCTAGTATCGAATATTGCTAGTATTACTATTACAGCGGTTCTCATTATTCAGTTGGCGAAATTTTACTGTAATTCCTCCAATATAAAATGTTGTCAGAATTCCGTTTGAATAATAATATTATTGATAGATGCATGGAATTGGCATGAGTTAATTGGGCAACTCGTTTCTTTTTTCAGTATTAAAGATTTATTAGAAAACATGGGTGATAACTTCACGAAAGACGAGGTATGTTTATTACTTTCATTAGTTCTTGGAAATGGCAATCGACACAGATTTATATAAGTCTTCTTTGATCTTTTATTAAGAATAATATAACTTTCATACCATCTTAAACCAAAACCTAGCTAATGATTTTCTACCCAAAATTTTCAGATGAGGCAAACATTCAAAGAAGCACCTCTTGAAGGAGGAAAATTAGATTATGAAAAATTCGTAGCAATTATCAAGGGTAGTGAGCAGGATGACGCTGCGTAATTACCATCAACTGTAACCAATTCTACAGACACCAACATCTCATCCGTCACCCCAAGTCGTCTCTCTTCCGGGTTTTTATCATGTGAGAATGGAGTAAGAGCGGATTAAAAGTGAAAACATACATTTCAGTACGGTGATCTATATTAGAGACATTTTGTCAAAGAAAGACTCTAAAAAGTTTTCAAAACGTGTTTTGGACTATTCTAAGGAATCATCTACTAAGATTGGGGTGAAATATTCAATTCTGTTCACTTAGATACCTCCTCTATATTTCTTCTTTTAAACCTCATGGAGTTTCGCAAGCCAAAGAGTATATATCATTCCATTTGATTACTTTGGTAAGGAAAGGCACAGCTGCTTAATCTCGCTCCCCGGGCCTCATAATGGAAGCGTTACCACCTCAGATAGGCAGCTTTGCCTGTTACCATGGAGACATAAGCTGACGTCATTTCAATCATGGCGATTTGATAACATCCGGTTTCGAGTTGATTAACATTGTGATATGCAAGATTATGCCTCCAATTTTCTGTTGGCTTGAGAAGAACTATGAACCCAACTTTGCTACTAGATTGCCAATTTTCCTAATCCAAATCTTTCTTTAAAAATCAATGAAATTTTAATGTTTCGTTATTAAATAAACGTTAAAATGATGATCGATTAAAGTGCTTTGTCGTAGTTGATTAAGGGAGGGAGGTTAAAATTCCCCATTTTCCTTTAATTAATCTGGTTTGTGTGGTGTAATTTTCTGTACAATAATTGACCTGTCGTTAAATTCATTCATGATGGAACAAATTTGTAAAGAACTATAATCATTTTATTATGTTATTTATATTGAATTTTATCCTGTTGGATAAGAAGAGTATAAATATTTCTATCTTGTAATTGTGAAAGTCCGTCCCTCTGGCCAGTTTGTAGACAAGTACTTGATCTACGGTAGGCTCCATACTTATCACGTGACTCCATAGGGCCCGGCCCACTGGACTACCCGGATGTACCCGAGTATGAATTTGGGCCCGCTCAATGGAGTACAGAATGTTTGAATGTGATAAAAATAAGTATGGATTCTGCGATGCTTACATCCTCGTGGATTGTTCCCTGTAATCTCCTATTTATTGTATAATAAACCTCTGTGCACAGAGTGAAGATGAGCTATTTTCTTTATTTCATTATCCTACATTCTAGCCGCAGGGTTGGTTTTCTGCTGTGGTACATGTAATATCTATCTTATCATGATGCTGCCAGGATATATCAGTCGATGTAGGTAATAACCTACACATCGTGTATATATACACATAATTTGGCAGAGATTCAAGGAATGTTAGAGCACAGGAATCGAACAGTCAGCAGGATTGTACGTCTTGTATTACTGTGCCAACGATATGGGTAACCAGGGATACCTTAATTGGAGACAACGTATGCCTTTACACAGATACACAATGACATCTAGACATCCACCTAACCAGATCTATTGTCTGTTCACATCACCAAAGTATCCATCAATGATCTTTACATGATTTCTGTTTATTTTGCTTATTGAAAGCTTTACGAAGTCTCATCAATGAAGTTCTGAGAATCTGACTCACAAGGGGAATATTTCAGATGTTATCGAAGAAAAGTCTGTATATCAAAACATTAACAGGAAAATACATATCTAACTAGCTTCCATCAAATAGGCATCCGCAAAGACGAATACTAACTCCCACGGTATTTTACCTTTTTCTGATGCAAAGTCAGAGTTCATTTTTCTACGTAGTACAATGAACTTGGCCGGATGTCCGGCTTCTCTGCAACCCCTGCAAAGAATTTTAACAAAATTACAGGAAGTATTACAAGGTCCTACAAGTTTTTTTTTAATCCGATCCGACAAACAAGATGGCCGCCATTGACTCTGTTTCTCCTCCGCGTCAAAAGCACAGATTTTTACCAAACCTCATGCACAGGAAGGAAGTATTTTTTCAGTCGATCGGACAAATGGCTGCTCATGGTTCGATAGGCTGAAGCATTTTCAATTGCTTAAAAAGGGTCTGGACCTCTTATCTATTTTTTTGTGAATACGGCGCGCCATATTTGATAAGGGTGTAATACGAGTGTAGCAAGTAAGCTTAAAAACCCCTATACATGTAACTAACAGAACCTAGATAAAATTCTGAAAATAAGGAGATCTCCAATGAGACGACGTCACACTGATCACAGCGGAACAAACACACAGATGAGAAAAAAGGGGGCGGGGAAGCACGCTAAACAACAAAGTGATCACATAGACCGATAAAACGGGAATAATCGCATCAAATACCGAAAGATCGCCTGGGTATGTGTATGTATGTACTTTAAAACAATCGATTTTAGTAGCGCGTACTTGTACACATACCTAGGCGATGAATCGCATCAAAACCATTGGCGGATCTAGGATTTCAGAAAAGGGGGGGGGGGGCAAAGTTTCAGCTCGAAGAAAATTGTTCAAAGAAGAAAAACTGACAAGCAAAAAAAAAAAAAAAAAAAAAAAAGGTCGATGACGAAAAAAAAAAAAAGACCTCCAAAACCTGAAGCTCAAGACTGGTGATTTTAATTAATAAGTTGAGGGGGGGGGGGGGGGGTCATTCCAACCGACCGCATGTTGCATTTAGAAGACAGAGTTTCTTGATACGTTTACTGAAGTTTATAGGTATACTGACGAGCGTAGCGAGCCGGAAAATTTAAGATTTGAAGTTTTCTTTTTTTGTTTTGGTTCAGTCATCCATACATGTATATATACATACATGTATATATATTATTCTAAATTGGCGAGCGGAGCGAGCCGGGAAATTTTTGGAATAGATGGTTATATTTTGTCATAAGATTACAATATCTCTCTCATTTTCCACCCTCTTTTTTTTGTTTGACCAATTGGGGAAGGTTGGGAAGATTAGGGCATTGCAACCCCACTATCCACCTGTCTAAACTGGTTAGATCGGCCCATGAAAATGAAGCATTTGGTAATTATTCAAGTGTTAATTTAATTTTGAATTTTGTATATGTTTATGACATATGAATCCGTTCAAACACGATGACAAAGAAAGTTCAAGACAAAGTGAAGACGAAAAAATAGACAGCTAATGAAAAATTAAGTGTGGCGAGCGAAGCGAGCCGAAAATTTCCCCAAAAGTAAAGAGATTAAGCATAAAAAGAGTATTCTGAATCAATAACTTTGGGTGAAAAAGGGGGGGCCCGGGCCCCCTGGCCCCCCCCTCTAAATCCGCCATTGAAAACAACCAACAAATAAGGAAAATATCATTGGTCAACATTTATAACAACACATAAAAAGAAGACCAATGACAACACGTTGCACAGTTTGAAAAAGAACCCATCGTAGATGGCGCCACTGAAATATAAAACAAGCAACAGACTAAATGAATAAAATTTAGTGGTGTTATGGTCCAATATTGAAACTAGGAAAATAGAACTTCTCAAAATGTCCTTAAGGTGTGAAACCAATCTGATGATGAGATACAATTGTGCGTCTAGATGCGAAAAGTCTATGGTAAAAACGCAATGAAGTTAAAAATATAGCTAAAAAAACAATGAACCCTTAAAACCACAAACTTACAAAATCAAGAAATAAAGTAATTTAAAATATCTCACTGAAACACGCATGACAACACATCAAATGTGCATCCAGTGCTGACTTTCGCCATGTCCGTTATATTCACAGCAGTTGTAGTTGTTTATTTATGGATGACGATAAATTCGATAAAACATGCTATGGTGGCCATCTTGTAAGACAGGTTAGGTCGAAAAGACCTTACTTGCTAAAAAGGTTAGTGTAATTTTATGAAGCAATTGAAAAGTAAAATATTTGCAACTTTAGCCAAGGCGAAAGGAAACGAAAACATTGACAAAAGCTAAAATTATGTGCAGCTGTTGCAGACAAAAGTTGATCTTGCACCAATGTTCAATAGCGATCATCCCGTTTGGTAGATCACATAAAGATGTCTGTAAGTGTGCAGCGGATGCAGAGATGACAAAAATAAAACAGTCAGATCAATTTGCGGCCATGATATTTGATGGATCCGGTCAAAAAACACAAGTTTGGCAACTTGAGTTGTTGTCTCCTTTCCAGGTCTTCCACTTTTCAGAAGTCATGCTTATGGTCGAAATAACGCTTAAAATAAATTAGTTGAAGACTTGAAGGATTCAATAACGCAAGATCAAACTTTCTTAAACAAGAGCTCGAAGGTCGAGGGAAATCCCGATCATTTACCGCTCAAAATATACACACATTTAATATACCAAAGGTGAAAAACAAGATGACCATGGGGACCTAATCGCTCATCGGAATTGCTGACGCATGGCTGATAGTGGCCAGTTTGTTAGAGGTCCTCGAGTTCTTGCTTCCTGTAATGTTTCTTGAAATTCTGTACAGCAATTAAGGATCGAGAAGTCGAAAATGCATCAACCAATCAGAGCCCTTGGCGGCCATATTCGTTGATTGATTAGCTCGAAAAACACAAACTTGGTAGAGGACTTTGAGTACTTGCTTCCTGTTAGGTTTCTTGAAATTATGTGCAGCAGTTGCAGAGGTGATGTCGAAAATGCATCAGCCAATAAGAACCCTTGGCGGCCATATTTGTTGACCGATCTGCTCGAAAAACACAAACTTGGTAAAAGACCTTGAGTACTTTTTTCCTGTAAGGTTTTGTGAAAATGTGAGCGATAGTTGCGAGAATGTTAGAAGTTTGCGACGGACGACGCGCTATAAATACATGTATAGCTCACTCGAGCTTCGCTCAGGCAAGCTAAAGAAATAATAAAATTTCGAGCAAAAATGAAACTTTTCAGCAACAACACTCCTGATTAAGGCGGCCTTATGTTGCCGAAAATACAAATTAGGTTGTTAAATAAATCATTCATCTGGCGATTACGATTGTGATGTGTCAACAGTCCCGAACATGTTTTTTGGTTTAGATATAAAGGGCGACTCTTCGGAGTGTTGCTGAAATCAACGGTTTTCAATAAAGGAACTGTCCTAACGAAGCCCCAATCGCCCAAATAACCGTCAAAGGCTGGTTTGGTAAGGTATTTCGGGCTAGGCCTATGTCTGCAGACTGCAGGTCTGACTCAAATTTTGGTGAAAAGTGTAAGCGGAACGAGTTCTTTTTTTTTTGTTTCCTAAATACAAGTTAACAAATGGCCATGAACTTTCAGAAAGGACCTTGAGTGGCCCTTGTCCAAACACCCTTATCCTGTAGAACATTTTGGTGTAGTACGATCAAATTCTGCATGATGAAAGTTATAATAGGAGATTCAAGTTCTCCTTCATATTGTAAGCAATTGTTAATAAGTGACCTTGGCAAACGACCCACATCTTAATATAACATTTTGGTGAAGTACATCAACTCTCATGAATGGTAGGAGGTAGAAAAAATTAATGATATTTGAAGTGATCTTGACCTTTCAGAAATTACTATGAGTGACCTTTTTCAGAAAGCCCATATATTGCAAACTATTTTGATGAAGTATTGAAAGGTGTATGAGGTAGAAGTACTTAATGAGTTTTACGTGACCAAGTGACTTTGACCTTTCAAAAATTACCTTTGTTCAAAAGACATTAACCTTCATAAAATTTTGGTGAAGTATGAGATATGAGCTTGAAAAGATGGACAGACAAACACACATGAACACCAGAAGTCTCTGACGAGACTGTAGCTCTCCTGGTTGTTTTTTCTTAAACATCAATTTCCTTTCTTTTTTTTTTAAACCAAGACCATAGGGAGCAGGCGCTCTAACAAATTATAAGTAGCATGACAAAACTACATATCCATTATACTGCAACTATAATAGCACCCATATAATTCATAATATCCGAGATAAAGTATTTCTAAAAAGAATGTCACACCCATTTTCCAAGATCCTAGGGGCCAAGGGCTGCTAGCTCAAATGAACTATCAATGACACATCAAGACTACAGATCCATAATATTGGATAAAGAATTAACTCCCCATCATTAATAGCTTTAAACGAGTAGAGAGCACAACTATATAGGAAAAATTACCACACCCATTTTCAAAGACCCTGGGGGTATAGGGCTAAAACAAAATATCAGGTGCACAACTATGCCACAGACCAATCATTGCAAAAAGAATTAATTCTACATCATTTATAGTGTCAGAGGAGTTGCTAGCACAAGATTACATTAACTTATACAGGAGAAAATGACCACACCCATTTCTGAGACCCTAAGGGTCAGGGGCTAAAACATAATATCAGGTGCACAACTAGACCAGAGACCCATAATATTGCAATAAAATTTTAGTCTCAATCATTAATGGTGTCAGAGGAGTTGTGAGCACAAGATTACATAGAGTTATATAGGAGAAAATGACCACACCCATTTCTATAACCCTGGGGGTCAGGGACTCAAACAAAATATCAGCACAACCAGACCACAGACCCATCACATTGCAAAAAGAATTAAGTTTCCATCATTTATAGTGTCAGAGGAGTTGCGAACACAAGATTACATAGAGTTATATAGGAGAAAATGACCATACCCATTTCTAAAACCCTGGGGGTCAGGGGCTCAAACAAAATATCAGGTGCACAACAAGACCACAGACCCATCATATTGCAAAAAGAATTAAGTCTCCATCATTTATATTGTCAGAGGAGTTGCGAGCACAAGATTAAATAGAGTTATATAGGGGTAATAACCACACCCATTTCTAAGACCCTGGGGGTCAGGGGCTCAAACATAATATCAGGTGCACAACTGGACTACAGATCCATCATATTGCAAAAAGAATTAAGTCTCCATCATTTATAGTGTCAGAGGAGTTGCAAGCACAAGATTACATGGAGTTATATAGGAGAAAATGACCACACCCATTTCTAAGACCCTGGGTGTCAGGGGCTCAAACAAAATATATCAGGTGCACAACCAGACCACAGATCCATCACATTGCAAAAAGAATTAAGTCACCATCATTTATAGTGTCAGAGGAGTTGTAAACACAAGATTACATAGAGTTATATAGGAGAAAATGACCACACCCATTTCTGAGACCCTAAGGGTCAGGGGCTAAAACAAAATATCAGGTGCACAACTAGACCATAGACCCATCACGTTGCAAAAATAATTAAGTTTCCATCATTTATAGTGTCAGAGGAGTTGCAAGCACAAGATTACATTAACTTATATAGGAGAAAATGACCACACCCATTTCTAAGACCCTGGGGGTCAGGGGCGCAAACAAAATATCAGGTGCACAACTAGACTACAGACCCATCATATTGCAAAAAGAATGAAGTCTCCATCATTTATAGTGTCAGAGGAGTTGAGAGCACAAGATTACATACAGTTATATAGGAGAAAATGACCACACCCATTTCTTAGACCCTGGGGGTCAGGGGCTCAAACAAAATATCAGGTGCACAACAAGACCACAGACCCATCATATTGCAAAAAGATTTAAGTCTCCATCATTTATAGTGTCAGAGGAGTTGCGAACACAAGGTTACATAGTTATATAGGAGAAAATGACCACACCCATTTCTAAGACCCTGGGGGTCAGGGGCTCAAACAAAATATCAGGTGCACAACAAGACCACAGACCCATCATATTGCAAAAAGAATTAAGTCTCCATCATTTATAGTGTCAGAGGAGTTGTCTGGACAAGATTACATAGAATTTAATGACCACGCCCATTTTATAAGACCCTGGGGGTCAGGGACTGAAACTAAATGTCAGGTGCACAACTAGACCATGGACTAAGTAAAATGCAAAAAGAATTAACTTTATATCTCTTACAGTTTCAGAGGAGTTGTCCGGACAAGATTACATAGAATTTAATGACCACGCCCATTTTCTAAGACCCTGGGGGTCAGGGACTGAAACTAAATGTCAGGTGCACAACTAGACCATGGTCCAAGTAAAATGCAAAAAGAATTAACTTTCTATCTCTAACAGTTTCAGAGGAGTTGTCCGGACAAGAATTGTTTACGGACAGACGGACAGACGGACAGACAGACAGACGGACAGACGGACAGACGGACGGACGGACAGACGGACAGACGGACGGACGCCGGACGAAGGGTGATCGCATAAGCTCGACTGGTCTGAGACCAGTAGAGCTAACAACAGTGACTACTAGTATGTGCTCTCCTCTAAAGTTTTGTTGGAGCATGAAAAAAATGAGAAAGTATTTTCACCTTGACCACACTGATTTTAAGAAGTGGGCATAGTTTTAGTTACTCTGTTTTGTGATGTACTAATCAGTTAAGGTTATGTAAATGGATTGAACATGACATCTGATGAAAAATCAAGAAGGCACCGCTTCTTTATGCAAGATATTACAGCAGCTCACATCAGTTTCTTCTAGTGAGCATCAAAGTAAATATCCTAACACAAATGTGATCAAAGCACAAAAATTAAGGTCCATGTAACTAAAACAAACACATTTTATTTCAACATTGAACAAACACTTCACTCATACTTCAGATTCTTTATCTTGTGAATCTTCAACAATTTTCACATTTTCAAACTGTTGAGCCATCAGTTTCAATTTTTCTGTAGCAGACATTTCAGGGTCATTATATTCTGACAGTGTTTTATCTGGGAATGTCCTTAAGTTAACAGATGGGTCTTTGTTCAGAAATGGATGCCATATCCCCTGTACACTTGGTGTGTCTGTATGCCATGGTTTTCTGAACCTGATAATTTGTTCACCAGATCTTGTTCGTTGAAACTCCATCCATTTACAGATCTCGTCCTTATCCATATTGTTACAGTCTACACTCTCTGATCTTCCATTCACTGCAACAAAGAACATCAATCTCATGAAAAAGATTCTTAAATACCCTCACCCCTCAGCAGTTTTATCAAATACTATGAAAATTATTTTAACTGAAATGTATTGTATCAAATAAAAACACAAACACTCAAATACACAAATTTTCGGCCCCTTGGCCTTTATCAAGTGTAAAAAACGATGATCTATAACAATTCTAAGTAAAATCCATCTTTGCTTCTCTGGCGTTCATTGCAAATGTTCATGTTCATAAATGTTTATGTTGAACATAAACATTTACAATGAATGCCAAGTGGCCAAAAATTTGTGTATTTGAGTGTTTGTGTTTTTATTTGTTATCATCCCTTCCCTCTGGAAGAAATATTTCAATCTACTGTATTGAATCAGATTATTTTCCTTTATAAACAGAATAATTCAATATAATTGAAGTTGATATTTTTTCAAGTAATACAAAAAAGTTTCATAAATCAATAAGTCCTCTCTGGCTTGTTGGTATTGCAATATGAATTTCAAATCAATTTTTTTCCTGCAGTGCACAGCTTTAACAAAACTACATATAAATGTGTACAGATCTAGCATCATAGATTTCAGTTTTTCAGTTGAACTATCAAATCAGTAATCAGTGTTATTAGTGAACATACATGTACACTATTTTGAATATGCAGTGGCTACACTTTGCCTTCAGAAGCTCTATATATCATCAAACATTATGCATGTGTAATCAACTTTTCGAATAAAACTGTATCCATATTTATTGAATCATGAAGTAGGTTATAATTTTAGATGTACAAAGTAAACATACAATATTGGGCAGCTATCACAGCATTTCTATGTCTCCTTGGCTTCAGATAGACTACAACCCCAGGGTTAGCTCTGACAAAATCCAGAAGATGATTCTCTATAAAGTCTCTGTAATGAAAGTAAGAGTTGGGAACATGTTTATTGTTGAGTTGATACAAATGATCTTGTACTATTCAGATTTATTAAGACATATATTAACTAGAACTGCCCTTAAAGTGACAAATTATACCCCCCACGGGATACGGATTAATTTATGACATAGGAATATATATGTTAAACATCATAGCTATATCCATTACAGTTAAAAAGTAGGTCAAGGTCACTAGGTCAAAAACCATGGTATCAAATGAAAGCTCTGATCGTGAGGAACCTACATATGTCAAAGCCCTATCCCTTAAAGGTCAAAAGTCATGGTATCTAATGAAAGCTCTGGTCATGAGGAATCTATATGTGAAATATCAAAGCCCTATCCCTTATAGTTTAAGAGTGCATGTAGGTCAAAGGTAAAGGTCACTAGGTCAAAAGTCATGGTATCAAATGAAAGCTCTGGTCATGAGGAATCTATATGTGAAATGTCAAAGCCATATCCCTTTTAGTTAAAAAGTGGGTCAAAGGTCAAGATGAAGGTCACTAGGTCAAAAGTCATGATATCAAATGAAAGCTTTCATCAAGAGGAATCTATATGTGAAATATCAAAGCCCTATCCCTTATAGTTAAAAAGTAGGTCAAAGGTAAAGATCAAGGTCACTAGGTCAAAAGTCATGGTATCAAATGAAAGCTCTGGTCATGAGGAATCTATATGTGAAATATCAAAGCCCTATCTCTTATAGTTAAAAAGTAGGTCAAAGGTAAAGATCAAGGTCACTAGGTCAAAAGTCATGATCTCAAATGAAAGCTCTCATCATGAGGAATATAAATGTGAATATCAAAGCCCTATCCCTTATATTTTAAAAATAAGTCAAAGGTCAAAAGTAGGTCAAAGATCAAGGTCAAGGTCACTAGGTCAAAATCATGGTATTGAATGAAAGCTTTAGTCAGCAGGGATTTTTTAGGGTCTGTAGGGGGCCGAAATTCGGCCCCATTCCCAACCCCAAACAAAGGGTAATCAAAGATTACATAGCTCGCCTATACAGGTTTTTGTCAGAAACCAGATTAAAAATTTTGAAAAGTAGGTCAAAGTCCAAGGTCAAGGTCACTAGGTCAAAGGTCATGGTCTCAAATGAAAGGTCTCGTCACAAGGTATCTACATGTGAAATATCAAAGCCCTACCCCTTATACTTCAAGAGATATAGCCCAGGTTAAAGTTTTGTCTATGGACGACGACGACAACGACGCCGAGGGTATGGCATTAGCTCTCCGGACTTTTTCGTCCCAACAAGCTAAAAAGTGGTACTTTTTCCCAATTTTGGACCTAAAAATTCCCAATTCAATCTTTTCTCCAAAACGAGAAATTCATTTCCAATTTATGTATCATTAACTGAAAGGAAAGCAAAAGTAGAACAAACATGCTGTGTTAGTTTAACTCTAAGAGGGATTCAAAATACAAATGTAAAGACAATTGATATGATAAGGGATAATTTGCATGAATGAATATATCTTTTTGTTGTTTGAATTTTATTTCCCAATTTAGCTTGAAATGTTGCAAATTCCCAATTTCATCGGCCCAGGCCCCTGACATCAGGGGCTAGAAAAATCCCTGAGTCATGAGGAATATATATGTGAAATATCAAAGCCCTACCCCTCATAGTTTAAAAGTAGGTCAAAGGTCAAAGTCAAGTCCACAAGGTCAAATTTCATGGAGTAATAATGCGAGTATGAAATATTAAAGCCTTATCACTTATACTTGAAGAGATATTTTATTCGATTTGAGAACTTCTTAACCTAAATATTACTATAAGGTCAAAGTTCAAAGTCAAGGTCACTAGGTCAAATGTCTTGGTATCAAAATATGTACTTATCATGGTGAATGTATGTATGAAATATGAAAGTCCTATCACTTATATGTGAAAAATATATTCTTTAAGAACTTCTTAACCAAAATATAACTATAAGGTCAAAGTTCAAGGTCAAGGTCACTAGGTCAAATGTCTTGGTATCAAAATGTAGTACTTATTATGGTGAATGCATTATGAAATATGAAAGCCCTATCACTTATACTTAAAGAGTTATCTGCTTTAAGAACTTCTTAACCGGGTGGATGGATGGACAGAAAGACAGACAGACGGACAGGGTGTTTCCTATATACCCCCCCCCAAACTTTGTTTGCGGAGGGTATATCAATAAATGACTGAATGTGGGAAGAAAATTGTGTGAACGGACCATTTCCATAATTTTGTACATTTTCAGTTATGAGACATTACTTATGGAAGAACGCAAACTTAAAATGGGCTATTTTTCTTCAATTACTGGGACTATTCCATGGCACATGGTTACTTCTCTTCCTTGCCAATTACTGCTTTAATTGAGGGATCGCCGAATGTTTCAGCAGACTTACATGCACTATGATGTCATAATATAAAATTCTGCCAACATATCTGACAATCCCTCAAAGGGCTCAATAGCTTATTTGCCAGTAACCAAGTAGGACAATGGACATAACAGAATTTGGCAATATTTTCATTGTGACACCACGACAGAAAACTTATCTGAGCAAACTCAGCATATAAAGATACAGCGAACAAACTTGAGGTCACAATGAAATATTCTCACAAATCATGTGTTGTCCCATGTCTATACATAATATTATAAAATCTTGGTTTAGAATGTTCACAACTCCTTTACTAAAATGGCAAATTGCCTGCTGCAAGGGTACTCAATCTGATTGGCCATTGATGAGATAGCATGTCTATTTTCATTTGATATTTGTCACATGCACTTTCGATTTAGATGCTTACATGTATGTGTGTCATCACTAGCCAATCAGACAACGGTATCTTTATTGGGTTCTTGGGATACCAGAAATTCAGGTCAATTTAGAAAGACAACGTCCAACCAAAGGACAAGAACAAAAGCAAACAAATTGAAGAAATACAAGGTGAAGCGAACATTGGTGGGTAAAGTTTTTTTATGTGGGACAAAAGAACAATGTTTTAGAGAACACAGCTTGATAGGTCACCAAGCAAACCATAGAAATGCCTCCTAAAAGACAAAAAAAGATGAAAACCATTACTGTACACTATAGTACCTGAATTTTGTCTCGAGTGAAAATGATGTATTTCTGTTTTGAAGACGCATGACTGCAGCATGAGCATGTCTATTTTCATTTGATATTTGTCACATGCACTTTCGATTTAGATGCTTACATGTATGTGTGTCATCACTAGCCAATCAGACAACGGTATCTTTATTGGGTTCTTGGGATACCAGAAATTCAGGTCAATTTAGAAAGACAACGTCCAACCAAAGGACAAGAACAAAAGCAAACAAATTGAAGAAATACAAGGTGAAGCGAACATTGGTGGGTAAAGTTTTTTTATGTGGGACAAAAGAACAATGTTTTAGAGAGCACAGCTTGACAGGTCACCAAGCAAACCATAGAAATGCCTCCTAAAAGACAAAAAAAGATGAAAACCATTACTGTACACTATAGTACCTGAATTTTGTCTCGAGTGAAAATGATGTATTTCTGTTTTGAAGACGCATGACTGCAGCATGAGCATGTCTATTTTCATTTGATATTTGTCACATGCACTTTCGATTTAGATGCTTACATGTATGTGTGTCATCACTAGCCAATCAGACAACGGTATCTTTATTGGGTTCTTGGGATACCAGAAATTCAGGTCAATTTAGAAAGACAACGTCCAACCAAAGGACAAGAACAAAAGCAAACAAATTGAAGAAATACAAGGTGAAGCGAACATTGGTGGGTAAAGTTTTTTTATGTGGGACAAAAGAACAATGTTTTAGAGAACACAGCTTGATAGGTCACCAAGCAAACCATAGAAATGCCTCCTAAAAGACAAAAATAGATGAAAACTATTACTGTACACTATAGTACCTGAATTTTGTCTCGTGTGAAAATGATGTATTTCTGTTTTGAAGACGCATGACTGCAGCATGAGCAACCGGAAGAACAGTATTCTCTATTCGGTGTGATGTCACACAAAGGTTCAGTCAGAGATAAGCACAGAGAAGCTCCGAAAATAGTTGGGGGATAAACTCGGTGTTTATCATAGAGCATAATTTATGGAAATTGCTTTATATCTAGAACTTAACGTTTATATCAAGGATAAAACTACTAGAATTCATTGAATGAACCATTGATGAATTAGCTCCCCAAACCCCAATATAAAACGAGATTTGAAGAAGGAGCAAACAAAATCACGGATTTTTCATATTGCAAAGTGAACCAGAAGTCTCTGATGAGACTGAAGCTCTCCTGGTTGATTTGTACATATACACTCAAGAGAATGAATGCTGGACTTCACCTTGCCTAATACCACTTTTTTCATCGACCCAATATATTTCTGTATCCCCCCTGTAAAACACTCTATAACGAATTTATCCCGCTGAATCGCTTTTGGTTTGTGTATGTTACGTCAACATATTCTAAAGCATTTTGGTGACGTCAAAAGCATAAAGCATCTTAGTAGAAGCAGGATATCAAAATAATATTCTGTTAGTAAAATAATACAACATAATATTTGGTTCTTCTCGACCAATCAGATTGCAAGAAATTTGACAGAGGCGGGATAAATGTGTATCAAGTTTTTTTTTAATTAGAACCAACAACCACATGCCAATGCATATCCATCAATTCCTAATTAATTTTTTTCATCAAAATTCAGAGCAAATTTTTTTTTGTTGAAAAAAACGGAGTCCCCCCCCCCCCCCCCCCCCGAAGAATATCAAATGGACCGTGCCTTACATTTCTCTAGAATGTGAGAGAATTACTAAAAACGTGTATATACAACATGTATAACATACCATATGTATCAAAACTAAAATAACAGATGTTTTTATTTTTCAAAAAATATGGGTCAAAGGACAGTGATGGGGTCAAAGGTTAAAAATTTGGCTCCAAAAGATGAGCCTTCTCAAGGTTCATAGACATGCAATATATGACAGCTCTATTATCTTATACCCTTTCATCAGAATTTAGTTGAATGGAATGATATACTGACAGTCGGATGGATAGACAAACAGATGAACAGACAGACCTACCACTATATGCCCTTTGATAAAATTCAGACTAAAGGCATAAATAACCTCTCATTTGAGCTGAAATAGTATTGCATAGGATACTCTATTATAAGAGATATTTCCTTCTTTCTTATACTGACCAGTGAAAATACTTAGATCAAGTAATCAGGCAGTTTCAGATTGAAATTAAATATAATAGGACATGTGGCCTACCGAGTGAAATTTTAAAAGTATCGGCCATTTTGTTCTTAAACCTAAAAAGGTTTTAGGCTATTTATTTAGTAAATGTAAAACAATGTAAATAGAATATTGAACGAAGAACATGAACTTTTAGGGCGAATGTGGTATTAATGTAGACAGAAGCTAATTATTAAAATATAATACAAAATATTTTTACATACCGGTATGAAATATTTGATCCTCTATAGAAAACATTTCTACCATATATCCCAGTTCAGAAAAATATTTCAAAATCTGCATGAGGTTGAAATGATGTTTTTGATTGGTCAAATTTTAAAAGGACAAAATGACTCGAGGTCCAATTGACAAAAAGGCCTGAAACATTAGTTTATTTCCATTAATTTATGGCAGGAACAGGTATCGTACCCAGATAGCAGAAGGTCTCGGGTTCAATTCACGGTTCCGTCAATGATCTTTTCCTCTCCTGTTACAGAATTGGCACCAAACTAAATGACTCAAGGTGAAGTGGAGTTTTGTGTGAGGTTTCCAGTGCATGGAAACCTGAAAAATTGGTAGAGAGGAGTGTGGCAGGAACGGGCATCGTGCCCAGATAGCTCAGTTGGTAAGAGCGTCTGCCTTGAAAGCAGAAGATCTCGGGTTCGATTCCCGGTACAGTCACATCTCTCCCTCTCCTGTTACAAATTCAACTTCTATAACTTACACAAGCACCTTTCATTTGGCAATGTGAAGGATGCATTATTGCTATTTTGTTTGATAAAATGATCAATCTTTGTGATTCTGGTGTTTCCATTTATCAGAAAGCACAGCTCAAGTCCGTGATCACTTAGGACATTCTACTCTTGCAACAAAAAGTCTCACTACTCTCCCTAAAAATCTTACACCTTAAACAATTAAAAAATAAGTAAAAAATACATGCATTTTGATTGTTTGTTATCTTTCTTGCACTGTATAAACATAATAGAAAAGATTTTGAAGTTGATTGATTGATCAGAGGAAATTCCGAAACTATCCCCTAGCGTTTCTATAGAATTGAAGATAAAATCCTGGGTCAGGCCCAAAATAAAATATGAGAAAAACTAAATTTCAGACTCATCAATGATAATATTGTCAAATGGCTATAAAGGAAAATTTTGGTAGAAGTTTTCCTGGGTTGAAACTTTTACAAATGATTTTTTTAGTATTTTATTTTAATTTTTTTTAAATTTGATTAACACATAGTAGATATGCCAATAAGGCATCTCTTGTTATATTATCTTCTATTAAAACATGTGTCACTTGCTTTAATGTAAACATTATGAAAAATTTTATCAAACCACACAGTTTTACATCCCATTGGGGGTGGTACTCCAAGCAGTGGAGGAATTTATAAGAAGAAAGAAAGATGTAAGAGTTACCTCCCCCCCCCCCCAAAAAAAAGCTTACACAAGCACAATATTCCTTTCATTTGGCAATGTGAAGGATGTATTATTGCTATTTTATTTGATAAAATGATCAATCTTTGTGATTCTGGTGTTCCCATTTAACAGAAAGCACAGCTCAAGTCTGTGATCACTTAGGCCATTCTAGTTACCTCCCCCCTCTCCTCCCCCCCCCAAAAAGGCTTACACAAGCACAATATTCCTTTCATTTGGCAATGTGAAGGATGCATTATTGCTATTTCATTTGATAAAATGATCAATCTTTGTGATTCTGGTGTTCTCATTTAACAGAAAGCACAGCTCAAGTCTGTGATCACTTCGGACATTCTAGTTACCTCCCCCCTCTCCCCCCCTCAAAAAAAAAAACTTACACAAGCACAATATTCCTTTCATTTGGCAATGTGAAGGATGCATTATTGCTATTTTATTTGATAAAATGATCAATCTTTGTGATTCTGGTGTTCTTATTTAACAGAAAACACAGCTCAAGTCTGTGATCACTTCGGACATTCTTCTCTTGCAACAAAAATTCTCACTACTCTCCCCAAAAATCTTACACCTTAAACATGTTAAACAAATAAAAAATAAGTGAGAAATACATGCATTTTGACTATTTGATATCTTTCTTGCACTGTATAAACACTATAGAAAAGATTTTCATGTTGATTGATTGATCAGAGGAAATTCCAAAACTATCCCCTAGCGTTTCTATAGAATTTAAGATAAAATCCTGGGTCAGGTCCCAAATAAAATATGAGAAAAACTAAATTACAGACTCATCTATGATAATAGTGAAAAATTGCAATATCTTTGTTTATTTATAGTTTCTGTCACTTATGTACTCTAAATGCATGTAGATAGGGTAAGAGAAAATAGCCATATGCCCATTTTCCAGAATCCTAGGGAACAGGGACTAAAGTAAAATACTGTAATGACATCTAAACTGCAAACCGATAATATTTTGGAATAAATCAATTAACTATTATCCATAAATTCTGGGAAATTAGCTATCATGAGATCACATGTAGTTTAATAGAGAGAAAACAACCACACCCATTTTCTAATACCCTTGGGGTCAGCGACTCAAACAAAATATGAGGTGGACAACGAGATTACAGACCCATCATATTGCATAAAGAATTTAGTCTCCATTATTTATAGTGTCAGCGCTGTAAGCATAAGATTATATGGAATAATATAGAAGAAAATGGCCACACCCTTTTCTAAGACCCTGGGGGTCATTGGCTCAAACAAAATATCAGGTGCACAACTAGACTACATACCCATCATATTGCAAAAAGAATTATGTCTCTATCATTTATAGTGATAGAAGAGCTATCCGGACAAAATTACATAGAATTTGATGACCACGCCCATTTTCTAAGACCCTGGGAGTCAGGGACTGAAACTGAATGTCAGGTGCACAACTAGACCATGGACCAAGTAAAATACAAAAAGAATTAAGTTTCTATCTCTAACAGTTTCAGAGGAGTTGTCCGGACAAGAATTGTTTACGGACAGACGGACAGACAGACAGACGGACAGACGGACAGACGGACAGACGGACAGACGGACGGACGCCGGACAAAGGGTGATCGCATAAGCTCGACTGGTCTGAGACCAGTAGAGCTAAAAATCTAGAGGCACATTCCCCCTGTAAACATGGCGGAAAGGGGTAGGGTCACATAGCCCCTAAATCAGCCCTGTTTCTTAACATTTGAATTGATTAAACTTTTTTGTGATTAGATACTTTGTTAAGTACTTCACTAAATTATGTGTTGAGATTTTGTAAATAATGCATTTATCAGTAACTTAAGCCCTTTGAAAACCCCAAAATCGGCAATTTTCCATGAAATTGTTGCAAAACCTACATGTTTTGGTATATGTTACATGGTCAAGGGTTTATGCAATCATATTATACAGACAAAATAAGTTTTATATAGGGCCTTTTCAATGTTAAATTTCCACGTGACGTCGCTGAGTTTAACATTGAGCCTATGGAGAGTGTCATGATGTCACGGGAAAAATGAGCATGGGAAATGACCCATCTTAAACTTGTTTTGTCTAATATTGTTTGACTGGGTGTACTCACCATCATATAACATATACCAAAATTGACGACTAAGCGAGATCTATTGAATGGTATCAACTTCATGAAGTTCATTTAAATTTTTTCATCATAAAGTACAGGCTTTCTACTCTACCTTGATGAAAAAGTAGGAAAAAAGTAGGAAGTCAATGAAAAAAAGTAGGGGAAAAATAGGAAAAAGTAGGAATTAATAGGGGAAAAAAAGGAAATTTTCCATTCACTTTTAGCGAAAATTTTCAGTAAGTATGAGTCTATGACATACAAATCACAGTAAGCAATGATTGTAGACTAGCAATGTTCATCTTTGAGGAAATCACAGAGAAAAATAAGGACAGATTAATTTTTCATGTAAAATATACAGAATGGGCGAGTGAAGCGAGCCTGAAATTTTTTTAAAACATTGAATCAGATGTCGATGACAAGTGAAGCAAGTAATTTTTTACTTTTGAGATGAAAAAGTAGGAATAGTAGGAGGTTTTGAAGAAAAAGTAGGAAAAAATAGGATCATCAAAATGAAAAAGTAGGAAAAGTTGGAAAAAGTAGGAAATAGTAGGAACAGTAGAAAGCCTGAAAGTAGTTAAAATTGTGTTTATTTCTGAAGTGAGCCGTGCAGATAGTAAGTTTGATTTTAAGGGAAATTGCAGGGCCATTTTAGGGGCGTCGTGGCCCTACCCCTTTGGTCATGTGACAACTACCCCTTTGGACATGTGACCAGTCCGACATCAAGAATGGATTTGAAATAAATATTCGAGCAAACCCTTCATTATTTTTTTTTCAATTGCACAAAAGTAAGCACTCATGATAAATACACTCTCCTATACGATAGGCTTTGCCTATGTTCATATTAGCTTTCCGTTGATATATAGAACATTCAGTCATTGTGATATGTTGAAAACATCACGCACTATCAAATTTACCGTCTCCTCGAAATTCCGAATGTTCCGGGTTTCCCGCGCGTCAGCAGGGGCCCCACGGGATCCCTGTAAATATCTTTGGTGTACTGTCCACTTGACTAAAGTAGATGCTAGAGAGGCATCAAACAGAAAGATTTATTTTTATCAATGCGTACTAATATCAAGTGACTCTTCCTGTTGATATAGAAAAAATAGTTCCTTTGAAACAATCAAGGTAAGTTCATTTTTATGCATATTTACAGACCGGAAGTGACATTTTAGCTGCATAATATTGTAACAGTCAGGTTTTACCCTAACAGGTGCTTGTTGGAGTGGGGGTGGTATTCAGATTTTTGTGATTTGTCATGTTTATGAATTAGTACGCATGCATGTATAGGGCAGAGGTAATCCATTGCTGTTATGACCATGCTTTTATCACATAGGTAACTTATTGTTAGGCTTGTTTCCCTCATACATGTTATTTTGATGAGTGTCATTTTTCGACCCATTTTGTGCATAGAAAAAAACTACTTTTCTTTGAAAATACTTTATCTCATGAAATAAAAGGGTATTGTCTACCTGTATACAGATATTCTCCCCTAATTCATGCTGTCCATTATTGTTTGTAATCAGAAATAGCCCTCATTTCAATCGTTTTCTTACGACAGCTTTTCGTCGATCAACTTTCGTTTTCACGTGTG
This sequence comes from Pinctada imbricata, assembly GCA_033119305.1. Lineage (NCBI taxonomy): Eukaryota > Metazoa > Mollusca > Bivalvia > Pterioida > Pteriidae > Pinctada > Pinctada imbricata. Next base: position 46,613,661 of record VSWD01000008.1, on the reverse strand, counting down.
TTGACATGTATAACTAGCAACAGAGAAGATTCGACTGAAGGACAATTCTTACCTTGTCATTTCTGGTTAAATTCAATGTATGATTATCTTATTTAGCTTGGAATCATCCTGACATTCTTTGTAGAGTGATTTTATTATGTAAATTTCCATTTTTCTATATCGCACTGAACTACGAGTTTTCGAGTGACGCCATTTTGTTTCTATGTAATCAGTAAGTATGCATGGCGCATTGATTTGAATTTCTTGCTAATAACCTTTAATAGAGAGGGAAATTTTGACACAAATGTTCGAGATGATGACAGTTTTGAGTACTTTCAATCATTTTTTATTGCTAACATTGTTTATTTTGTGAGAAACTACGATTGGGTTTTAGGTATGTGATACGCCCGATGCTTACGCCGCATCTGGAGACGCGGAGAACTAGTTCCAATTTTTGCACATGTATTTTCATGAGTTTTTGCTACCTAATCGTTACTAATGTCATCTTTTATGCATAAGAATGTAAAATTAATTGTTTTTATGAAGTTCAATGTACGTTTTGAAGTGAATTTCCCCCTGCCAGGAATATTCCTGGCACTGCAAGAAATTTTCCTGGCAGCGATTGGTCCAAAATCTATAAAAGGGAGAGAGCAATCGCGATCGACACATTCTTGCTCTTGCGCTCGTAGAGTCAACATCTTTTGAAAACACTAACTTAGGTACCAAAATGGATTTGAAAACTGATGATCACAATTTTTATAAGTTACAATGAAGAGCAAATAAGAATTAAGTAAATCTGAATAGATATGGAGATGAAATAATGTAAATAGCTAGAGTCCGTACATGTATAGTAATTTGTTTTAATGAGAGAGCACAATAATTGAAATTGAGATTAAGTGATAACCTGACTAGTACTGTCAGTGAGTTTCATATTTTGACAAGAGGCCCAATGCCATCCCAGAGCTCAGTTACTATTTTAAGTATATAAGATTTTTTACCAACAGAATTCGTTTTTCAACAAGAGGTCCAGTTGGGTACCAGGGCTCATTTAGTAGTTTCCATCATATTTATACATAGTAGAGAATGCCATAGACATCTAATCATTGTTCTGTACAACTTGAAAGGGAAACAAGCCATTCTTATTTGATGTTATGATTTCATTGATATGATGTTGCTGAATAAACTGTTGGAACTTCTACAGGTGTTATTCCTACAATTTGAGACGTGGCCCGTCTCGGCCAGACTGCCACAAATGGTGTCAGAAGTGGGATGCCTGCTCTTCCTTATGGCATCCATGATGCGAACCGAGCCTGGATAAGTAGTTTTCATGAGAATGGGATGGCATTGCGAAATTCACTTACATAAATTTACTTAGATTGTAGAGTACATTGGCGGAGAAGATGGCAGATGCTCATGATCCTGAGATAGAATTCAACATCAGAGATGAGAGGGATGAGACAGAAGAGAATGTCCATGGTGATCAGGCAGATGACGAAACCTTTGAAGAGGGTGACAGTAAGGATGGCGGCGGAGATACCTCTGCTGTGCACAGGGTGCTACTTTCAAAACCTGGGTTGCCTGTGAAGCCTGACAGCTATGACGGTACAAAGGATTGGGATGAATATTTCATTCATTTTGAAATATGTTCGGAACTTGGACAGTGGCGGGAAGATGAAAAAGCCTTAGCTTTGGCAGCAAGCTTACGTGGGCCAGCTCGCACATTTTACATCAGCTTGTCGCAAAGGGAAAGACGTCGCTACGCTGATTTGGTACAACAACTTGGGAACAGATTTGGGGGAACCAGACAGAGGAGTAAATGGCTGTCAAAATTTGAGAGTAGGACCAGGCAGTCTGACGAGTCAGTTGCAGGATTAGGAGACAATTTAAGGCAGATGTCACAGAAGGCATATCCAAATCTGGACGGTGTGGCACAGGAGGCATTGGCAGTCAACCAACTTTATAAGTCAATCAGCCTGGAGATGAAATGTAGATGCATTGACAGAAATTGTACAACAGTAGCACAGGCTGTTGATATAATTGAGAGGTACGAAGCTGTTCTGGGAGAACCTGGGGACAAGAAGATGACGAGAATGACAGAGACGAGGGCTATAGGGACGAAGCCTAATGACGATGCACTAGGGAAGGCTCTTGGATTGCTCAATGCAAAACTGGACAAGCTGGAGGCTAGGGTGAGCATCACTTGCCAGACGAGAGGGAAGCAGATGCATAGCCCACAGAGGACATGTTTTGGGTGTGGAAGTCCAGATCACTTTGTTAGGGATTGTCCAAGAGGTTGGAACAATGGTCCTCAACAGGAGGGACAGGACAAGGATTCAAGTAGATCAGGGAACTTGAACGTGTCATCTCATCACTAGACATAGGAAGACAAATGATAATCATGAAGACGAGGTCATTTGCATTGGAAGGTCACTGGTGGGAATTTGATACAGCAACAATGGGTTTGAAGGGAGGCTTTTAATTGATGTACAACGCAATTAGGAATAAGGACACTGGTAGGCAGCTTACAAGGGGACCAACTGTGTACTTGGATGGTCCAAGTAGTGGACAACTTTAGTGGTGTGACGAGCTCAGCAGAAGTGGTCGATGGGAGTAACATTTCTTTTTATTTCAGCCATAAGGAGAAGGCCAGTTTTGTAGCCAGTTATTGATGGCGGGGTATTGTGGTATTGTCTAGAGATTAGCGCCCTCTAGTGGAGTTGCAACGTTGCTGAGGTCAATGGATTCAAGGAAGGCCTGATCAACCTGACTTGTCCATTCTTGTGGTGTTTCCGGGATGGATGGAAACAAGGTGAATCACTGGATGTGATTGAGGTTGTGATGTTTTAGTTCAGATGTTTCTCCCCACTGTATACTGCGATTTCGTTACAAATTCCAAGTTGACAAGGTATTGGTCTCCCCTTTCTAGGAAGCTTGACACAGACATCAGGATCATGAGAGAGATGAAAAACATCAGGACACTGGGAGCTGCCGGCACTGCCATTGATCATTTTATAAAGACTTTTGTGTAGATGTTTCGAGAAAGAACATTTGAATTGAGATGTTATGCTTATGAAATTCAGGAGAATTTGTTTGAAAGTAAAGTGGGGGGAGTGTAACAGTCAGGTTTTACCCTAACAGGTGCTTGTTGGAGTGGGGGTGGTATTCAGATTTTTGTGATTTGTCATGTTTATGAATTAGTACGCATGCATGTATAGGGCAGAGGTAATCCATTGCTGTTATGACCATGCTTTTATCACATAGGTAACTTATTGTTAGGCTTGTTTCCCTCATACATGTTATTTTGATGGGTGTCATTTTTCGACCCATTTTGTGCATAGAAAAAAACTACTTTTCTTTGAAAATACTTTATCTCATGAAATAAAAGGGTATTGTCTACCTGTATACAGATATTCTCCCCTAATTCATGCTGTCCATTATTGTTTGTAATCAGAAATAGCCCTCATTTCAATCGTTTTCTTACGACAGCTTTTCGTCGATCAACTTTCGTTTTCACGTGTGTTGACATGTATAACTAGCAACAGAGAAGATTCGACTGAAGGACAATTCTTACCTTGTCATTTCTGGTTAAATTCAATGTATGATTATCTTATTTAGCTTGGAATCATCCTGACATTCTTTGTAGAGTGATTTTATTATGTAAATTTCCATTTTTCTATATCGCACTGAACTACGAGTTTTCGAGTGACGCCATTTTGTTTCTATGTAATCAGTAAGTATGCATGGCGCATTGATTTGAATTTCTTGCTAATAACCTTTAATAGAGAGGGAAATTTTGACACAAATGTTCGAGATGATGACAGTTTTGAGTACTTTCAATCATTTTTTATTGCTAACATTGTTTATTTTGTGAGAAACTACGATTGGGTTTTAGGTATGTGATACGCCCGATGCTTACGCCGCATCTGGAGACGCGGAGAACTAGTTCCAATTTTTGCACATGTATTTTCATGAGTTTTTGCTACCTAATCGTTACTAATGTCATCTTTTATGCATAAGAATGTAAAATTAATTGTTTTTATGAAGTTCAATGTACGTTTTGAAGTGAATTTCCCCCTGCCAGGAATATTCCTGGCACTGCCAGAAATTTTCCTGGCAGCGATTGGTCCAAAATCTATAAAAGGGAGAGAGCAATCGCAATCGACACATTCTTGCTCTTGCGCTCGTAGAGACAACATCTTTTGAAAACACTAACTTAGGTACCAAAATGGATTTGAAAACTGATGATCACAATTTTTATAAGTTACAATGAAGAGCAAATAAGAATTAAGTAAATCTGAATAGATATGGAGATGAAATAATGTAAATAGCTAGAGTCCGTACATGTATAGTAATTTGTTTTAATGAGAGAGCACAATAATTGAAATTGAGATTAAGTGATAACCTGACTAGTACTGTCAGTGAGTTTCATATTTTGACAAGAGGCCCAATGCCATCCCAGAGCTCAGTTACTATTTTAAGTATATAAGATTTTTTACCAACAGAATTCGTTTTTCAACAAGAGGTCCAGTTGGGTACCAGGGCTCATTTAGTAGTTTCCATCATATTTATACATAGTAGAGAATGGCATAGACATCTAATCATTGTTCTGTACAACTTGAGAGGGAAACAAGCCATTCTTATTTGATGTTATGATTTCATTGATATGATGTTGCTGAATAAACTGTTGGAACTTCTACAGGTGTTATTCCTACAATTTGAGACGTGGCCCGTCTCGGCCAGACTGCCACAATATACATCTGCCTCGTGTCATAAATTAATTTTTTGAGTTTGTTCTTATTTTTTGATGGCGATGAAAAAAATCATGAGTGACCTTGACACTTCAACGGATCTTGTCTATTTTTTCATCAGGTGTCAGAAAGGGGAACAATAGACCCTTTCACATTATCTGCAGTACTGAATTTGAAGGCCAGTTCCGGGGGACAAACAATAGATTGCGCATGCACCAGTGACGTAATTCGATTGTTCCAAGATGTTTTCCGCGGAACAAACGAAACATGATTCCACGCAAAACGTCCTAGAACAATCAAATGACGTCACTGGTGCATGCGCAATCTATTCGTTGTCCCCCGGAACTGGCATTCAAATTTAGTACCGCAGATAATGTGAAAGGGTCTATGGTGTCAACTGCTTTAAATACTAATGCTGGCAAGAAACAGACGTTTTTTAGGCTAAATCTGTGTAATAAAATGTTGAGAATTTTTATTTCAGTAGAAATTATCCTATTTTATCTTGCAATAATCCAATCTCTTCATTTTATTGGAAAATTCAAGCGTATGATTTATCAATTTTTTTTGAGAGAAGACGAAAAAACGTATGAGTTGTCTCTCTTTGCGGGAGACGGTTTTTAACTGGTAAATTTGATAGTGTCACGAGAAATAGCAACAGTGAAATGATCTATTAACAAACTTGACATCAATGCAAAAAGATGGGTACATTCGTGTAAGAATGGAGGAATGATAGAGTGCCAGGGGGCATTAAACAAGTGCCTGTGATTCAAACTCTGAAACAGTGAACAGGTTGGGGAAAACTTCAGATCGAGCTATAATAGTTCGATCAGGCTATTATAGCTCCATGTAGCTATCGTAAAACTATTTTTTTCCTATGAAAAAATAAAAAATTGATGATAATTAAATTTTTTTTACGAGTCGCACTAGTACTGATAAAATACTACAACTTTTGTATAGAAACCCCTATTGAAATACCAACAGATGAGGAGATAAGGAACCTCAAAGTTTTCATTTTTTCAAAATCTTGTTGCTCATCATCGGTATATATTTGAATATGTATGTCTTGTTGAAAATTTTGATATATATCGAGTACAAATGGAATCAGTAAATATTTTTCAAAAATTTTGATTTTAGTTTAATTTTGTATTGAAAAATGTTATTAGGCAATAGCTTGTTCTAGCTATTATAGCCTCATCAAGCTATTATAGCTTGATCTGAAGTTTTCCCCACCCTGGTGAACACCACAGGCTGCCGATGTTTATCTATTAAAAAATATAAACCAACCTTTTTATTGTTTTTTATCATACGTACAGGGAAAGAGGAAAAGGTATTTTACAGAAATCGGGGCGAAAAATTTAACCTAAAGATGTTGACATGTTTTTTTACCTGCTGAATCGTTTATTTTAGTTTTCATATGGAAATCCAGGCATCGTTCGATTCGTTTACACTTCAGCTATTTGCTTCTATAACGCACAAGTCGAAATAATGTCACTAGAAGACACAGCACGGCCGTTTTCCTGCTCCCTTACCGAACCTCGACCTACTTCACCTCTGCCATTGTCGTTTAAATCACGTGATCGCTAATAACAGAAATATGTGCGTGACGTCATAAGACACACCTCCAAACCTTACGATGTATTCAAAGCTTATAAATGCTTTAAAAAATAATGAAGTAGCATAAGTCTAATCTAAAAAATAAGGCAAACAAAATTTTGCAAAACGTTCCATTTTATTTTGACGTTTTTTTATTTATTATATTTTATTTCTGTTTCTTCAGCCCGGAATTGCATACGTCATTAGCGATCACGTGATTTAAACGACAATGGCAGAGGTGAAGTAGGTCGAGGTTCGGTAAGGGAGCAGGAAAACGGCCGTGCTGTGTCTTCTAGTGACATTATTTCGACTTGTGCGTTATAGAAGCAAATAGCTGAAGTGTAAACGAATCGAACGATGCCTGGATTTCCATATGAAAACTAAAATAAACGATTCAGCAGGTAAAAAAACATGTCAACATCTTTAGGTTAAATTTTTCGCCCCGATTTCTGTAAAATACCTTTTCCTCTTTCCCTGTACGTATGATAAAAAACAATAAAAAGGTTGGTTTATATTTTTTAATAGATAAACATCGGCAGCCTGTGGTGAACACTGGACCTGGTGAATATTTGATCAGAAATTTTTACAAACCTCATTCCACGGCTTCCACCCCATGTTTTGCAAAATTTCAACGTTACTCTTTGCATTTGACAAACATAACGTCCTATTCCATTCTGTGCTGTATTCTTTAAAAAGGTACTTGGTAAAGATCTATTCGACATGACGACGGGCGGTCAATTTTTGCAGGAAATGCTCGAAGCAGCATTTTGCTGAATTAACAAAACCAATAACGGACCTTTTCAATTTTGCCGGAATCTTTCGACGGTTTCAAAAGGCATCAACGAAGAAAATAATATACGTAAATAAATAAGTAAATAAATAAGTAAATAAGTAAATAAATAAATAAATAGATAAATAAATAAATAAATAAATAAATAAATAAATAAATAAATAAATAAATAAATAAATAAATAAATAAATAAATAAAGAGTTGACCATTCTGTTCCTTTTTGAATAGCACAGCATTATTCAGCCGAGGAAAATCAAGAAAAGGTTGGGCACCGACGGACGGACGGAGCTTTTTTTTTTTTGCTGCGATGACTTTTTATCCGAGCAATAGATAAAATAAAGAAAGAGGGCCTGTGTTGCAGTGAGAGTCCGGCATCCAATGACGGAGCAACCGGAAGATCTGTGCCGGTATTTTATTTATCTTCGGTGAATTTTCCAATCAATGGTCAAAATGAAGAAAGTGTTCTAGATAACCAATGCAAATGTTTTTTTTAATGCACGATTATTTGTATTCAAGCGCGGATCTAAAAGGGTGGAGATTCAGGATCCAAAAATGCAGATTTTTCTCGTTTTTTACGTAACCTTTTTTTTCAAAACCATAGATTGGACCTCCTGGACCTTTCTAGATCCGCGCATGGTATATTTGGCGGTATTTGCATAACTTAAACAGTTTTATGTCAGTATTTTTAAAAGTAGAATAAAGTGTTTCAATGACAGTATCTATATTGTCCTGCGCTTCATAAAATGTCCTGATTTCCTATACTATACTATACTTTATTAGACCAAAAGCAATAGCTCATAAAAGGTATAATACATAAGTAATCAATACAAAACTCAATAGATCCAGACCTATAAAGTACATCCCACATGGGTTAAACGTTATTACTAAATTACTTAAATTTAAACAGTGTTTTCAGGGTCGGATCCAGAACTCCAATTGGTCCAGTCAATCTAGCAATTCAAATAGAACTAATTGCAACAGAGAAGCTTTCTTTATTGCAATCGTCAGTTCATAGGGTGGTTAATATCACACAAAAAATCGGACCATGGGAAATATAGTTTTTCGGCCGACAAAAAAATGAAGAAAACTATTATCATTAACTAATTGTGCCAATGGCGCACCGTACGCAACCTTTTTAAAAACAGTTATACCGAGCTCGAATATTTTTTCAAACTTAATTTTAATCATTGAAATGACATTCAAGAGTAAACAATGAATCAAAAACTTGTTTCTTTGGTATTGCAAATGTAATTTATAAACAGGTTGTGTTGTTTATAGAACACATCGAGCACATAGAAATAATTTATTAATATTATTTAGCTTCAAATCCTATGAACAAAAAAATCATCATTATTTAATAAATACCTAAACAATAAAATGATTCAACATTCATCTGCTGACTATAAATTTTGAAAAGAAGTATCTCTCAGGACCTTCAGTCCTTTGATTTTTTTACGCCAACATCGGAGTCATCATAACATACGTTATTTACAGACTGAACCTTTGAAGATTTGCAATGGACGATCGGAACCCATCACAAATGTAATATTGTAGTATTGTAGTAAATACTGTATACTAGTCAATATAGCCTTAATCTTAGCCTATCCTCAAAGAAATTGCAACAAAAGCTTTTTTGCCTCAACACGTCCTATTATATGTCGGCTAAGATATCACAAGTTTCTATTGACGAAATCGGTGTCTAAGTACCATTTTTGGGATAAAACCTTAAAAAAAGCACCGAAAACTGGGAAAATTAATTATTTCAAAGACATTATACTCCAAAAAAATATTTTTTCTTTGTAATTGTTATTAAGTATACCAACTAACATATAATTAATGTTACAATCATATAATCAGTACAAACTGTGAATTTTGGGACAAAAACTAAAGAAAAAATGCTGAAAATGGGGAAAACAGTAAAGCTAATAGATTTTTCAATAAAAATGTATTTTCTTCTTGTAAATCTATTGAGAAGTGTACATACTCACATATCATAACATCCAGAGCACTCTTATGTAATCAAATTGGCCATTGATAGTGAAAGAGCGAAATTTTAACTATAAAAAGAATTGCTAAAATACGTCCATTGTTAAAGATTGAACGTAGTGAATATAGCAAAATCTGCTTATTTGAGAGTCCACAGTGCACTTAACAAAAACAAAGGAATTCTAATTTTAAAATACTTTAAATTATTAATTTGAAATATATGTTTATTTCAGTGGCGTACTTGCCACGAGTTGGTCAACACTAAGTGAATGTTATTCATGATAAAAGGGGGGGGGGGGGGCAAACGAAGCCACTGACAGGTGAAGGTGGTTTTTGTTTGACACAAGGCTAAACTCCCCTCAAAAACGCCCATTAAGTTTCTTTTTCTCATGAGAAATGTATCATAGATCTATCAACAGTGACCATGGAATATACGCTTTTTATGTTGAAAAGAGAACAGGATCATGGACAAAGAAAGGTCATACATAATAGCTACTGTATTTCAATATGTGTATATCACTATACATTGTCAATGAAATATCATATCCATGGCAATTGCTTTATATGCGCGAATGTAGATTTTTTTTCCCCAAAAGGGCGGTATGACATTTTACCCAAATACGCGTACGCTAGGGATTTGTGAGACGCCGTCTTATAATTTACCGTGACTCGGTAGTTCATGTGGCTAGGTTTCGGACCATATATATGTTGCCCGAAGGTACTTCTGCTCAGTCAGTTGCCGTCCATGTTGGGTTAACAGCTGTAACAGCTGAAACATGTTGTGACAGAGGAAAGCCGTGGATATCCCAAAGAGAACTCACGCAAATGAGTAAGCTTCGGGGACCAAGTTTCCCCGAGAAGAGGGGGGGGATAGGTGGGTGGGTGGGTGTAACGAATAGTGAGCTTAGGAATATAAGTCTTTTGAACTGCCTCCCCCGCTTTATCGGGAATGCTGTCAAGTGCGAAAAAAAAAACCTAGAGCTGAGTACTAGAGCTGTTCAAATTTTATTTAGCTTACTAAAGTGTTTTATATTAATGTATAAAAAATATTAATATGAATATATGGAATTTATGAATATATGGAAATGATCATGTAAGTCTTGAAAATTCGAGAAAGCCAGTTAGCGATCATTTTTATAAACTTACCAAAAAAAATCGTCAAATTTTCTTATTTTCAGAACATATCATTATATCATTATTCATTATCTTGATCGCCAAAAAAGGGGTCTAGCTTTGCCAGTGATTCAATAAAAAAATCGTTGGAAAACAATAGTCCCTTCTCCGCCGTGTTATCTCATTGCAATAGCTTTGGGTGAAAAAGGACGGGTTGGGGCCCTCTGAATCCGCCACTGACATGCGATTGATTGACTGACGTTTGAATGAACAGAAATATGTTTAACACCCCCCCCCCCCTTTTTTTTAGCTCACCTGAGCCATAGGCTCAAGTGAGCTATTGTCATAGTGTTGCGTCCGTCGTCCGTCGTCGTCGTCGTCGTAAACTTTTCACATTTTAAACTTCTTCTCAAGAACGGCTGAAGGGATTTTGATGAAACTTGGTAGGTATGAAGTACTCATGGTCCCCTACAAGTGTTGTTGTTTTTCGTCCGGATCTGTCAACAGGTGGCGCCACCACAGCCAAAAGTAGGTCACGGGGGGTACCCTCCTTTGACAAACTTCTTCTTCAGAACCGAAGCATGTATCGACAAACCGAAAGCATCAGGATGATCTAGAGAGATGTCTTAAGAAGTGTTGTTATTTTTGGTTCCACTTCGAAGTCAAATTTTTGACGCGTTTTTGACGTCTTTTCGGACTTTGTCAGAAATGCAAATTTTTGCACTATTTCTTTAAATAACTCAATAAGTGTATGATTTTACACACTCATTTACTACATATTTATCATATTTAACTTACTTAATGCTTTGATATGTATTTTATGCTGAAAATTTATTTTTTTGATTTTTTATGATTTTTTTCTTATGTAAAAAAGAAGGGGGGGGGGTTGATTTTCATACATTTTCTGCTTCTTTTCTATAACCACTCTTCAGATTGTCATGACAATTTGTAGGTATGAGGTACTCATGCATGGTACCCTACAAGTGAAAGAATTTTGTCAAGATATCCACTTTTGGATTTTTAAGGAATATTTTTTAAGATTGTACATAGGTATAATGTATGTTTTCCATGCCAAATGGACCCATGGGGAGTAGCTTCAAACCCCGGCGGGACCCCAACAATTTTTTTTTTCTCTTTTTCAGTTTTTTTTTCTCTTATTTTTATATTTATCGCTAGAAATGAAACTGTGAAAGAATTTTGTCAAAATATCAACTTTTAGATTTTTAATGATTTTTTAAATAAGACAAGCTATAGCTAGTTTGGCTTTGTGTACTTATTTTCATACTTCGAATTAACTTGGCCACATATGCTATCAAATATATGCTGAATTTATTTTTAAGATGTTGACTTTTTGTGTCGCCTGCGAAGCACAGCGACACTTAGGGATCACTATGTCAGTTGTTCGTCTGTCCGTCCATCCGTCTGTCCGTCTGTCTGTCACACTTGGGTGTCACACCCCATAACTTTTGATTGGTAAGTGATAGGGCTTTGATATTTCACATGTGTATTCCTTGTGACAAGACCTTTATACACATATCATAATTTTTGACCTTTTGACCTTGACCTAGATATTTGACCTACTTTTCTAAAAATCTAATATTGGCTATATCTCTTGATTGATAAGTGATAGGGCTTTGATATTTCACATGTGTATTCCTTGTGATTAGACCTTTCTACACATATAATGTTTGACCTTGTGACCTTGATCTAAATATTTGACCTACTTTTCTAAAAATCTAATATTGGCTATATCTCTTGATTGGCAAGTGATAGGGCTTTGATATTTCACGTGTGTAATCTTTGTGACAAGACCTTTCTACGCAAACCATATTTTTTGACCTCGTGACCTTGACCTAGATATTTGACCTACTTTTCAAAAAATCTAAGATTGGCTATATCTTTTGATTGGTAAGTGATAGGGCTTTGATACTTCACATGTGTATTTCTTGTGACAAGCCCTTTTTTCACATACTATATTTTTTAACCTTATGACCTTGACCTAGATATTTGACCTACTTTTAAAAAAAAACCAAGATTGGCTATATCTATTGATTGGCAAGTGATAGGGCTTTGATATTTCTCTTGTGTATTCCTTTTGACAATACCTTTCTACACATACCATAATTTTGACCTCATGACCTTGACCTAGATATTTGACCTACTTTTCAAAAAAATTAAGATTTGCTATATCTTTTGATTGGTAAGTGATAGAGCTTTGATATTTCATATGTGTATTCCTTCTTGTGACAAGGCCTTTCTACACATATCATAACTTTTGACCTCATGACCAAGACCTAGATATTTGACCTACTTTTCAAAAAATCTTAGATTGGTTATTTCTTTTGATTGCTGAGTGATAGGCTTTGATATTTCACATTTGCATTCCATGTGACAAGACCTTTCTTCACATACCATCATTTTTAGCTCACCTCGACGAAGTTGAGTGAGCTTATGCTATAACCCCACGCGTCCGTGTCCGCGTCTGCGTCCGGTTAAGAGGTTTGGGGTAGCTCAGTATCTGACAAAGTACTAACGCTACAGTAACCAAACTGGCACAAATGATTCATCTTTGGATGCTGAGGTGAACCCATGCATCGTATGCAGCATCTGACCTACATTTTCAGCTTGAGTGACTTGGTTAAGAAGTTTGGGGTAGCTCAGTATCTGACAAAGTACTAATGCTACAGTAACAAAACTGGCACAAGTGATTCATTTTTGGATGCTGAGGTAAACCCATGCATCGGATGCAGCATCTGACCTACATTTTCCGCTTGAGTGACTTGGTTAAGAAGTTCGGGGTAGCTCAGTATCTGACAAAGTACTGATGCTACAGTAACCAAACTTGCACAAGTGATTCATCTTTGGATGCTGAGGTGAACCCATGCATTGGATGCAACATCTGACCTACATTTTCCGCTTGAGTGATTTGGATAAGAAGTTTTGGGTAGCTCAGTATCTGACAAAGTACTAATGCTACAGTAACCAAACTTGCACAAGTGATTCATCTTTGGATGCCGAGATGGACCCATGCATCGGATGCAGCATCTGACCTACTTTTTCCACTTGAGTGATTTCGCTTTTAAAAGCCAATATTGAGCAGAGTATAAGTGCTACATGTACCAAACTTGCATATTGGATGTATCTTTGATCAAACTTTCATAAAATGACCTTGACCTACTTTTTCCGCTTGAGTGATTTTGCCTTTAAAAGCCAATATTGAGCAAAGTATAAGTGCTAGATGTTCCAAACTTGCATATTAGATGTATCTTTGATCAAACTTTCATAAAATGACCTTGACCTACTTTTTCCGCTTGAGTGATTTTGCCTTTAAAAGCCAATATTGAGCAAAGTATAACTGCTACATGTACCAAACTTGCATATTGGATGTATCTTTGATCAAACTTTCATAAAATGACCTTGACCTACTTTTTCTGCTTGAGTGGTTTTGCCTTTAAAAGCCAATATACATGTACTAAGAAATATGTTTGAATTGAATTTTGCTGTCACGAGGTGAGCTTCGTAATCTGTGATTACCTATGTTTTACCTCGTGCACTTGCCCTATATATTTGACCTACTTTTCAACAAATCTATGATTTGCTATATCTTTTGAGTGGTAAGTGATAGGGCTTTGATATTTCACATTTGTATTCCTTATGAAAAGACCTTTCTAAACATTCCATAATTTTTAACCTAGTGACCTTGCCCTTGATATTTGACCTAATTTCAATAAAAAAAAAAATCCGCTACGCAGGCGACACAAGCATTCCTTGGATTGCTTTTTGTTCATACATGCATATTTCAGAACAATTTCCCTATTTAATGATTATTTTCTCTGTCTTATTTCTGTATCTATGGTAAACATAGTCGCCATATATCTTGTGTTACAGATTTGATTGGTTCAATACCTCCTTGCCCCTTTAGTAGGGGTAACTACAGGAAATAAAAAGGTGCACACTAAAAATTTTGACTGACTTGAAATGCCCGGAAGTCTGTAAAATTGGTCTTTTTTGATTGCGAATCTTTGGCATGCATAAAAATTTAAAGAAAAAGGGGGGGGGGGGTCATGCATGTCCTTTTTTCGCAAATTTCACTTTTTTTACAGGAACTCTGCGTCCTCATCGAAAATGTTCCGAATTTTGCATATTTTCAAACCTATCTGTAGATTGCATAAAAGACAAGATCAAGTTCGAAGTTAAATTTATCACGACTATTGATTCAATATGCTAAAAATATATTTCCAAGCACCGCATTTCAGCATATTTACCGAAAATAATTTGTCCAAGTGGCTTCACTGGGTCATGAGGTTTGATACACCGTACACTGCTGTTTGGAAAATAAATTGGCTCAATTTCTGCAAAACTCACTTGAATTAATATTGTCCGCTAACAACTTGTCTGTGTTAATTGGATTAACACGATTTTGACTGTACGTTACATGTATTAAGATGAAATCAATACTATTCAAAAGCTCTCATTCATAGATTTCTGTATAATTTAATATGAATAAAGGCAAAACCGAAAAGTCTTTGTTTTTTATGCTTCCGGAATCAAAGATATGGGGGCATATAGTTTTTGGCCTGTCCGTCTGTCTGTTTGTCTGAAAAACTTTACATTGGGCATAACTTTTGATAGGAAGGTGATAGAGCTTTCATATTTCACATGTGTATTCCTTGTGACAATACCTTTCCATTGATACCAAAATTTTTGACCTCGTGACCTTGACCTTGACCTTTGACCTACTTTTCAAAAACTTTAACATTGGGCATAACTTTTGAATGGTTAGTGATGGGGCTTTCATATTGTACATGTGTATTCTTTGTGACAAGATCTTTCCATTGATACCAACATTACTCTGACCCTGACCTCTCACATACTTAACAGAAAATGGTGTTTATACCAACAAAGATGCCACCGCGGGGCATTCGTGTTTCACAAACACAGGCTTTATTATTTTCTGGCATACTAGCCATTAATAATGAAAGGTTTGGTGTTCAATTTTAAATAAACTTAATTTATGAAATCATTTCATTGTTTTATTCTGTTTCTGTTGCACATTTATGTGGAATTTTACAAAATGATTTTATTTTTGATGTTGCATAATCGAACTATACTAGCTGGGCATATGACTTTGGATCGCATAATCCATCTTTTCAAATCAGTAAAAAAGTTGTTGTTTTGAAATGTGACTATTTTCTCTTGTTTGTACTTTTAAAGGTTGTCTAAAAAAAAAACTTGTCTGCATCCGGCAAAAATCTTGTTAGAAAGGTTGTGGGCTAAAATCCTGGTACTGGCACTATCAGTATTCAATGTCAGTATGTCAATTAGAGCGTGCATGGGTATCAGGTGAGCGTTGTGCCCCCTGGGGCTCTTGTCTTCCGAAGTTTTCGTATTATATGCTCTTTCTACAAAGAAAATGAATAGGTGCTTTTACACAGTACTCATATATATTTTGTAATTCAAATAAAAAACAAAGCATCGCCTTTGATTTCATTTCCCAGTAACAAATTAATTACTCTTTACTTATGATTAATCACACCCCCCCTTTTCTCCATCCGTATTTTCTCCTCAGAAAATTTGAATTTCTATTTATTAAACAAGACACACTTTTAATTTGATATGTGAACCAATATTCTTGTCGTACACTTACTTCAAATCTGCATGTACATCTTAGAAAAAAATGATTACCTTACAGAATTTATACCCCCCTCTTTTTTACATTAACGTTAGCGCCAATGTGACCTGAATCAGTCAGATTTATTTCATACAGAAATTACTAGTAGCAATGTCATATTTATTTTATTTATTGAAACCGCTTTGAATTACTGAACACGATATAATGAATAATTTTCTCATATATATTACAACTTCTTAGGATTTCCCGCCCTTATCAGGGCATGTTACAGTCTTGCGCATGCGCTGTGTTGATATTTTTTTTTATCGTGAAATATTGAAACATCGTTACTGATTACTCTTGGAATAATAACTTTGACTTTTCATAAAATTTACGAAAAATTAGTGATCGTTTGGGTTTTTCTCATTTTCAGCGATTTCTCACATAAAATCACATTTTGCCCCAAATTCACCACTTTCCCATCGTCCCTGTATGTCCGATTTTTTTTTTGTGGTGATGGAATGGATATTCAAGAAGTCAAACCCGTTTAAAAACCTTCTGTTGCAATTAGTTCCCTTTCCGGTCACATTTTAGGCTAGATTGGCTGGACTAAATTGCCGGGGGGGGGGGCAGATCCAATGTTTGATGGGAATCACTTGCGAGGCCCGAAGGGCCGAGTGGGGGAGGGTATGGGAGGGGGTTTCCCCCTCCCATTGGTTGGGGTTCGGGGGGCCTCCCCCGAGAAAATTTTGAAAAAATGAAGCAATTTGGTGGCATCTGAAGCGTATTTGAACTGAATTTTGAAGGGATTCAGTCAGTGTCAGTAACGATAATTAGTATAAAAAATTGTCGTAATTTGATGCTGTATTGTTTTTGCACGGCATGCAGAAGTCAAAATGTTCAGGATTTTCTAAGGAAAGGGTGGATTAAGAAAAGTTTTAAAAGAACAGAGAGGTTAGCCCATAGGGGGGGGGGGGGGGGGGGGGGGGGGCGTCCAGCCATTAATTCACGCAAAGCTAGGAAAAAATAAGCACTTTTTGCAAATTCCAGACGGGATCTAAACCCCCTAACTATCATTCTAGATCCACGCTTGTTTGTTTTAATTTTTTTGTAAGGTGAAGAAAATAAGTAAAAGATATTTCCTTGAAAAACAAGAGCTAGATCATCGGTGCCCCATGCTCTTCATCGTCCAGATAGAAAGGTATAATTATTCATTGGCAATTCGATTCTAAAAATAAAGAAAAACATGCATTTTTGATTGCTTGCAAAATTCTTGGGGGTGCCGGTCCAAATCTGGTCAAACAATTTTAATTGTTCAATGACCTAAAAAAAAAGTCAAAAAAATGTTAATGTTATAGAAGGTTATATCGAAGATTTGATAAAGAATTATGTGTGTTTTATGACTGGCATAGGACTGCTATTCCCGATTCAAACCCTCAGATGAAGAAAGTCCTATATGAAAGTGATTCAATGTAGCTAAATTGTTGACATGGCAGTAATGCATCCTTCCCGACTTTGTAATTATTAATCTATCCTCGAGAAGATTTTGGAAAATTTTATTCAAATCGGTGGTTTCTGGTGTGTTTTTGGGCTATTTCTGACTATTTTCATATATTTTTGTTAGGAAACAATAATTTAATGCTTCCCAAAGCATGTCATAAGTACACCTTTGATGGGCACGGCCGGGGGGGGGGGAGGCAGGTGCCCCCAAGGGCGGATCCAGAACCCCAATTGCCGGGGGGGGCACATACAATTTTTATGGAAATCACTTGCGAGACCCGAAGGGCCGAGTGGGGGAGGGTATGGGAGGTGGTTTCCCCTTCCCATTGGTGGGGGTTCGGGGGGCCTCCCCCGAGAAAATTTTGAAAAAATGAAGCAATTTGGTGGCATCTGAAGCGTATTTGAACTGAATTTAGAAGGGCTTTGGCGCGCATGATTCAGTCAGTGTCAGTAACAATAATTATTATTTATATAGAATATATTTGAAAATTTTCGAAATTTTCTGATGCTGTACTGTTCTTGCACGGCATGCAGAAGTCAACATGTTCAGGATTCCCAAAGAAACGGGCGGATCAGGAGAAGTTTTGAAAGGGCAGAGAGGTAAGCCCATGGGAAGGAGGGTTGTCCAGCCATAAATTCTCGTAAAACTAGGAAAAATCAGCATTAATGCAAATTCCAGGCAGGACTTGACCCCCTAACCACTCTAGATCCGTGCTTGTTTGTTAATATTTGAATAAAGGTAAAGAAAATAAGTAATTACAGGCCTCCGGGGTTTTTTTCTAGCCCCTGATGTCAGGGGCCTGGGCCGATGAAATTGGGAATTTTGCAACATTTTAACCTAAATTGGAAAATAAATTTCAAACAACAAAAAGATATATTCATGCAAATTATCCCTTATCATATCAATTGTCTATATTTTGAATCCCTCCTAGAGCATGTTTGTTCTACTTTCGTTTTCCTTTCAGTTAATGATACGTAAATTGGAAATTAATTTCCCCATACAGACCCTAAAAAATTCCCTTGTAAATGATAAATTTCCTTGACAAACTAGAGATCACGGGTGCCCCATTCCCTGCATCGTCCAGATTGAAAGGTTTAATTATTTCTTGGCAGTTCTATCATTATTATAGTTTTGATTTACCTAGGGGCTTAACCAAAAATGTAATCACGATAACTTCGATTCTTAAAATAAAGCACGGTCCATTTGATATTCGGGGGGGGGGGCTTGGGTTTTTTGTCGGAGCAAGATTATTTTTTTCACCCTGGACCGGGGCAAAATTATTTACTGGCAAGTATAATTAAACTTTTAAAGTTATAACTTCCAAAAAGCGAGCTTTTTTTTTTTACTATTATTGAACTGAGATATAAGCATATCGTACATTATGTAATACTGTCAAATGAATAATTGACAAACACATTGATTAGTCTATAAATTTTATTTTGGATTACTAAAATTCTGTAAAATACAGACTTTTTTAATGCCTAAACCCGAACCGTATTTGGTTTTCTCTACTATAATATCCATGATCTACTTTTTCTACGAATTCGTACGCAGAATATTTGTATGGGTGTTCATTATTTAATTCATCATCTTATTTTACTTTCTTTTTCAAAATAAGAATTATTATGGAATCATTTACACAACATATTTTTGTCATTGCAGGTTTATGGAATATATAAGAAAAAAGCCTAAGAACTATTTTTTTGTGATTTCAGATACTGTGGGAGTTCCTCGACACTTCCTGTAAAATCGAAAGTTAATTTCATTACACGTAACTGAATTTGTTATGCGACTTCCAAGAGATGTCTGACCAACAAAATGGTTTAGAATGTCAAAGTGTACTGAAAAAGATGATGATAGTAGTTTGGAAAACGGTGATTTAGGTCTAGGCTTAGGACTAAAACCAGGATCCCTCCCTCTCCTGAATGTGTCGGATATCGGCCAGCAAGACTACAAAAATTATCCTGATGTGAACAGTACACCCCTAATTCCACCAGCTCAGAGCAAATTTTCAGCTTTGAGGAAATTGAAAAGACAAGGAAACATTACATTAGACATTAAAACTAAGGAGTCAATTGGAAGCAAAATCTTGAAAGACAAAGTGATGAATGTAGAAAAATCTGTAGTTTCAGATGACAAGAGCAGAACTAGAAGGCAGCATACAATTTCAGAAAGAGTGGAAAAGAAAAGATCAGGTATTTCATTTGAAAAAAAAACAACAAACATTGTAAACGAAGATGTCTCTCCATCTAGCAATTGTGTGCATTTGTAATTTGATGTTTGATTACCTGAATCTGACCTATCTTTTTAATTGATACATGTATTCTTTTCAATTTGTTGTACATTGTAATATCATATGAAATGATCTGCCATTTTAAATCTGTAATCTTTGTATTTACAGATAGTGAGTCATGCATGACAAAGGAAGGAATTGAGAGGAAACTAGCTGAAGCAGAGCAGGTATACTGGAGACATTTATTTATTTGTGTCACTAATTGCAATACATCATGTACAAGGAGCCCTTGCAGAGTGCTTTTTAAACAGAGAATAAGTGTCTTAACTTGTGTTTTGTTACAGATATGCAATAAACAGCAAGTGCATTTATCGCATGATATGAGCTAAAGCACATTACATGTACAATAAATGCACTTGTTACATGTGTTGCATACCCGTAACAAAACACAAATTATGACATTTATTCTATGCACCACAGTTGTCTGTTCATTCTTGTTTTCTGAAATTGCGTTTTTCTAGGTAAAAATGTGATGTTAAAATTCAGATCATTTGCAGGTTGGAACAGCCATCGCAGCATGTTTCTTTAGATCTTATGCATTGTGACGTCACAAGCGTTTACAAGCAGAAATGGAACATATTCATATCAGTAGTTGCATCTGATGGAATTAGATACAGTGGTAGTGCATATATACATGTAGGCAAAACTTGTCACACAATGTGCATGCCAAATTATGTCACCTTTTGAAAATTGTAATTCATGATAAGTGATGGATCATTAGATGTTATATTTCACATGTGTAATCCTGATGACCTTTTGTCATTTAGGGTTTGACCCTCTTTTAAAACATTTTTAGTTATACCATTTTAATCCTTAATCTATGCAATTATTTTGCTACAATATGGTTTTATCAATGGCTGAATTCAAGTCTTTAAAAGATTTTTTATTTTTAAATTTTATGGAGGACTCAAATTTCTTGTGAGTCCCTTTCGTAATTTATGCATACCTGTAGTTTTGTTGCATATTTACTGAATTACATGTATGAACATGCAATTTTGTTGTAGGAGGTTGAAGAGTTGAAAGCAGAAATAGAGGTGTACCAAAGGAGACTAGATTCCAAGTATAAGGCAATTGCTATTTTAAAGCAACAGGTATCATTTTAGCATGACCATGACCTTGCTTTTTCCTGTTTAAAGTAAATGCATAAATGTATAATTAACCCTTGTATATGGATAAGTCCCTACAACAATGGTGATAATCACAGTATTTACATATATACTGGACATATAGATAAACCTTCCTTTGGTGCTACTACTGTGTTGACTATGATAAGTTCTCAGTGATGAGGGCTTTTATTTTGAACAGGACTTTTTACCCACGGACCTTGACCTTTAAATTTAACCTACATATCAAAAATTGTTACTTGTTCTTCATGTACATATCTATTGAACAGTAAGGGATATAGCTTGGACCAGAATTCTTCAGATTGGTCTGTTTGGATTACAAATGTATCATTGATTAATAATTTTTCTTAAGATGTAAATAAGTTATAATTTATAAGAAATTTAGGATTTCAAATCAACTTTTATGAGAAAGAGAAATCATGCATCAAAAATGATACTGGTACTTGCATGTATGTACATTGTACATTCAAATTTTGGATGCTTATGTAGAATTAGGATCATGGGTGATGACCATCTATTGATTATACTTTTTAAGAATTGACCCTTCCGATTGCGGGGAAAAAAAATGCAAAACTTCGTGACGTCACAATGCTTTTACCTCGGACAAACAAGCTTCGAACCTCGGTCAAACATGGAAATTGCATTGTGACGTCATGGAATTTCTCAAATTTTCCCCGCGTTTGGAAGGGTCAATTGATGATACAAACATGTATGTTTAATACATGTATATTTTAAGGTGTCTGATATTGAAAGCAGCTTTGATGAAGATGACAAAAGGAACAGGGAATATGAAGAATCATTACAACATGTGAGTGTAACACTGTGATATATTGTCCACTTAGAGTTAATAAAGCAGCTTAGAAAAACACTGAAATTCAAAGAGTCTTTATAAATATACTACAATGTACACTATACTTCATGATAAATATACTTTATTGGTCTTTGACTCTATGAAGCTTTAATATAATGATACAAAATTTGATATGATTATTTTTTTGAAAAGACTTAAAAGACACAGGTATTTTGTTTTCAATACTTGAAACTTTAATTAAATGAGACTTGATTGAGGAAAATTGAAAAGGTACTTGAACACATTTTAGGAGGTGAATACTCTGACCTTTGAATTGGAGAAAAGAGAGTCATCATATGAAAATAGTCAAGAGAAATGGGCTTCCAGATTTGACAGGTAAATTGTCTGAATGTCACAAGTTCTTCATGTTAAATCTGTAACCTTGTCCTTTTTAGCTCGCCTTGACAGATTTGAGTAAGATTGTGCTATTTCTGAGTGTGCCTTGTTATCATCTGCTTCAGAAATTTAGAGTATCTACTATCTAGGTATTCAATAAAGTACTTATGCTACTGTAACCAAACTTGCACAAGTTATTCATCTTGGGATGCGAAGATGGACCTGTGCATTGGATGCTGCATCTGACCAAGAATTTCAACTACAGATGAGGCATCAAATGCACGGGTCAATCTCAGCATCTTAAGGTAATTTACCTGTGCAAGTCTGAATTTTGTATCATCAGCACTTTGTCAAATTCTTTCCAAAACTTTTAATCGAGTCACTCAAGTACGTGCAATTTTTTTGTAGAATCAGTACTTTATTTAATACTGAATACTCCAAACTTTTCAACCAAGTTGCTCTAGTCGAAATTTTCCATTGAGCGACTACATTAAGAGGTTTAGATGAACCCATGCATATCTTGAATATGCCTTATACATGTATGTTTATATGTTATATAGTTCTAAAAATTTTTTAAAAGGTTTTTTTGATTTTCAGTATGTGCAAGGAGAATGCATGTTTGTCTTCTCTTTTGGAGAAAAGAACAGAAGAGACACGGAATCTGATTGCCCGTACAACAGGTATGTGATAATAATAGTAGATTTATATAGAGGAATTTGTAAAGTTTCAAATAATTTTATATAAGATTATTTAGGACCAGGGTCTTATTCTGGATATACATGTATTTGGAGGAATATGTTGGTCATATAAATAGGCCTTATTGCCATTAACGTAAGAGTGACGTCCCTTATGTAACTCTCTAGCGTGAAAATCACTAAGAGTACTTAGTTCGGGAAATTTCTGGGGGCAACGTTGCAAAGCGATAAAAAATCGTAGAACGCGTCGATTTCTTTGCTCTGCTCTTTATTTCAAGATTAAATTTGTGAATAGAATGTTGCAAAGATCTTCATAGATCTACTGTCTTTCCATATTATATTAGTTTTTGTTTCAAACATGTGAAACATGATACGGAATCGGAGAAAAGATAATATTTCGAGATGTTCAATGATTGCATTGAACACAATAAGAATCAAAGGTGCACTGTCCTAAGACAGTAAATAGACCAGCCCGATTGTGTATACAATATTTTTGATAACTGATTCTTCTATTACAAACTATATTTGGGAAATGAAAAGCAAAGATTGTGTAAAACGGTTAAATTCAAGGGGGGTGTTCTGGACTGATGTTCGCGATAACTAGCCCCCCCTCCCTGGCCCGGTTTTCCTATTTGTTTAGTTCATGAGAAAACGACCTTCATCAAGGATAATCTATAGGCAAGCCACAGGGGATCCCCAGCTCGACTGGCAGGGGTAGTCTTTGGTATCCCAGGCAGTGTTTATGAAAAGTGCCGGATTGCCGGCCATCTCCAGCGGATTTTGTCAATGTCCTGTGGATTTTTGTGGAAAATAGCATGTGTTTCTTGGACTTTTTCGAAAACAGTGTCACCTCAGTTTCGTTTCTTGCCAATTTTGGACTGTTAAAGTTCAAAACCTACGAGCTGAAGATTAAATGTACTGCAGATTGTTTCATGCAACTACATTTAAAATGACAAAAAAAAAACTTATGGAAGTCGCCATATATATGAAATACTTGTGTAATCTTATCCCATGAATTTTCAAATAGCTGAAAAAATGAAAAATTTGCACTATTTATTTTATGATGATGAGCGCACCAGTAAAATTATATATATCATTTCCGTTGAAGCTACCCTGGACACCCAACTACAGAAGGTGCAACCCCACCTCGTATACCTTCCCCAATCGGCACTTCGTGCCTCGCATCGGCCCATTGGAATGAACCCCTCCCCCGGGCCACTTCAGTTCAACTCTGCATCCGCCCCTGTTTTGTCCAAGGCTTTTAAAATGAATCGGTCTATATCATACTGAAATGTTGTCCATCTGTCTATATCATTAAAGTACGTTTTCATATTAAAATCAACACCGTTGAACATCTTCTCCACCATAATCGACGTGAAAAATCAATGAGAATTACGATAAGAAAATCAATGAATAATAATGTATAAGGGGGCAACTGAAAGACCACCATCGCGGCACACCCTTTGCTGAAAAACATGCATTGATTTTAGATTGAGAGAGGGGCACCCCCCCCCCCCCCCCCCCCCCCCCCCACGCACACACACACACTACTGATGTTTCACATCCTTACCATGATTTTCAAATTCAAAGGCAGATCTTGGTTTAGAAAAGGGTAGGCAAAACATTTTTTTCCTTCAAAATCACAATACGCC
Source organism: Pinctada imbricata (assembly GCA_033119305.1). Lineage (NCBI taxonomy): Eukaryota > Metazoa > Mollusca > Bivalvia > Pterioida > Pteriidae > Pinctada > Pinctada imbricata. Next base: position 46,589,390 of record VSWD01000008.1, on the reverse strand, counting down.
ACTCTTAATTAACTCCCCTCTCCTAAAATTAAAAACAAAACAAAAACAAAAACAAAAACAAAAACAAAAAACAAAAAACAAAAAACTAGCAAAAACAGGAAAAATAGAATGATTGAATAAGAATGTAATGAAAAGGAAACAGAAAAATATCATGATATTACGTCCGTCCGCATTATTATTCCTCGTTTCTTCCAGGATAATAAGAGTATATTGTATTCTTACTTGAAGTTGCATCAAGTGTCAGATCATGATCACTTCCTTTCAACAAATTGCGGTGTCCCACAAGGGTCTGTTCTTGGACCATTCTTATTTTTGATCTTCATCAATGACATAGCCGATAATCTCACTAGTATTGCACGTCTCTTCGCTGACGACACGTCCATGTCAAACGCATCCCATGATAAATTGAGAATTCAGTCTACATTGAATTCTGACTTGGAGGTTTTGAAGTCTTGGTCTGAATTGTGGCAGATTTCTTTTAATCCCAGTAAAACTGAAGTCCTTTATATTTCGGCAAATAATACAGACGTTAATATAGAACTTAAATTCGGTGACACTATTCTTCAGAACATAAGGGAACACAAACACTTAGGAATAACTTTAATGTCTAACGGAAAGTGGTCTGCTCATATAGATAATGTTTGCAAATCAGCTTACAAACAAATAAATGTTCTCCGTAAATTAAAATATCTCTTAAACAGATCAACTTTGTCAAAGATTTATAAAACTTTTATTTTACCGGTCTTAGAATATTCATGCGAAGTTTGGGATGGTTGTACATTGTTCGATTCAGAGAAATTAGAAAAAGTTCAGCTTGAGGCTGCTAGATTAGTAACCGGACTACCTTTATATGCTTCTCGTAACTCCTTATATTTTGAATCTGGCTGGGAACCACTTTCTGAAAGAAGAAAAAGAAGAAAATTAAATCTTTTTTACAAAATTCATAACAATCTAACTCCAAATTTTATTACACAAATAGTTGAACCATTTAAAACTGAAGAACGTAGAACATTAAGAAATAATAGAGATTATAACTTACCCAATTATAGATTATCAAGTACTTTAAACTCCTTTTTTCCTTCCACTATGAAACTCTGGAATGACCTTGATAGTAACGCTAAACAAATTCCGACATATAATCAATTTAAATATCACTTGTCACATATTGATACTCCAGAAAAAAGTCCCGACTATTTTCATGTTGGGGACAGAAAAAGCAATATACTCATTACTCGATTAAGACACTCTTGTAGTATCCTGAAAGCAGATTTATTTAAAGTCAACTTAGTTAGCACACAGAATTGTAGCTGTGGTCATCCTATTGAAGATTCTTATCACTTTCTCCTTCAATGTCCAAACTATCGCGCACAACGAAATATTCTATTTGCAAAACTTATTAATTATCATCCTCTTACGAAAGATAAATTATTATATGGCGATGTAAATCTTGCAGAAAGTGAAAATCGACAAATATTCACTTCGGTACAGAAATTTCTTCTTTCGTCAAAAAGATTTTGATATGATTGTCAATGATATAAGTAAAGGGTCACATCATCATCATCATCATCATCATCATCATGTGTTATATTGTTTTTTCATATATACACTTACGTCAAAAAGATTTTGAAATGATTGTCAATGATATAAGTAAAGGGTCACATCATCATCATCATCATCATCATCATCATCATCTTCATCATCATCATCATGTGTTATATTGTTTTTTCATATATACACTTATATATATACCGTTTGTCATTCTTGATCGCACTTACTATGTACATTCTTACTCTGTAGGGAGAGGGCAATTATAATGTTGTGAAAACTTACAGCCCAATCCCATTTCTTACTTTGGAAATAAAATATGTTTAAACTAAACTAGATCACGATAAACAAGTTGTCAACACACAAACCGCAAACAAAAGAAAAATAAAGGGATTATGAAAAAAATTATAACAATAAAAATAAAGTTGGAACAAATCACTCTGTCAAGTTCCAAACGTATATTTTTTAGACTTGTTTTTGACGATGTAAAGAGTAAGCATAAATTGTATTGGGAATCATAAGGGAAGGAAAGATAGAACGCCAATGTCGGACTCACTAGGAGGAAAACTTTGCGATAACAACCGGGGGGGGGGGGGGGGGGGGGGGGGGGGGGTTAATTTCAAAATTACAATTTGGAAGAAGGTGGCCCGGGTTGTCTCTGACAATTCAATGAAAATTCATACTCTCCCCAAATTGATAAATCACCACAGAACATTTCCAACCCTTCCAGTCATGTATATTAGATTCAGATTTCAGAATATTAGATTTATGATTCAGATTCTGCTATCATACTATCACTAGAATATTATCATAAACTGCATGGCGCAGAAAAAAATACATGGTCATACGTACGTTTCATCTTTTTAGGTCTACATTAAAAAGATGATAGAATGTTTTTTGCAACTGACACCCAATGGAGGGTCTCTTAAATACCAAATCATATAATTTTACACCATGAAAAAGACCCGTTCCTTATGGCACGTCTGGTTAGGATTTAACCCCCCCCCTCCCTTGTCATATCAGATGATCAATGTTGACTTATATTCATAAGATAGGTTATAAATAAACGAATATGGCTGGATGATTTGTCAAAAAAAAATATTATTTCAATGCAAGGATAGGACATTAATAGGAAACATTGAGTTGGGTTTTTTTATCCAGCCCCCAGCTTTATTTACCGGCTTTCTAGAAATTTCTCTCTGTCTTTGTTAAAGATTCGTTACATGTTTACTGTTTATTTATTTATTATTCTTTTTTTTTTTTTTTTTTTTTTTTTTTTTTGCATACTTTTAGTCTTTTTGTCTTTGTTTATTTCTTTCTTTGTATGTCTTAAATAGAAACAGGTGTACGGTACATGCGTGTACGCGTGTTGTATAAGTTTGTCTTTAAATAGCGCTCATGACCTCTCAAACTCCTCTAATTACAATGATTCATTGAAGGTTTATTATTTTAATCTTTTTTTTTTTTATCATTTTTTTTTATTTTTTCAAGTCAAAATCCATCAAATTAACTAACAAGTTATCGTACATCCTTGAAGATTACACATTTGCTTTTCAAATAGCGAGCGCTTTGTTGTTGACAATGACGCCGCCGCGTTGCCCCCACTGATAGAGCCTTTCTATCTCCAACACTAGAGAGCGCGCTAATGGCAATAAGGCCTATTACAAGGATCGCTTCATGACTTTGGGAACCATAATTTGCTCATTCATGAACACCTTGTCTCGTTATGATTATATTACATCGTAAAACTAAATGCCAGATTCCCCAATGAACTTCATTATATCCCTCTCGAATCCTATGGTGAGGGTGTGTAGGGAAGCCCATTTCCGTCCTTCCTTTATATTTATATTGCAAGATACATGAAGACACGTCTCATATTGAAAAATGAACCCTTCATCTAGAGCTAGAATATTCCATATACATGTATGTGTACACTGCATATTGAAATATAAAATGAATACCTTTTCTAATAGGCATGTGTGGAAATGTAAAAAAAACAAAACTGGAATACATGTATATAAGTAACATTATGCTTTCATAAAATATTTCCTATAGCTTTGTCTAGGGAGAGGGATGAACTACTTGCCTTATTAGACGTTCAGGAACGTAATCGCTACCTCAGGTCTCGGAGTGTGTCATCAGACGAGGCTTACTGTGATTATACATCCACGGAGGTAAGAATAAACAATGTCATGTACTGTATGCATATACTATATATTTATACTAGATCGTGGTTACCAAACTTACATCTTCATAACATTTTTGGGCATTTTGATTTCATTTGGCCAAATAAAGTTGTAACGATGAAGAAAAAAACCTAGTTTATACTTTAAGTATCAAAGAGGTAAAAACATTTACGTACGGTACATGTATGCACTGTAGGCATGCACTTCATATTTATACTAGATCATGGTTACCAAACTTTACATCTTCAAAGCTTCTCTTGATAGAAAAAAAAACTTAGCTGCACAATGAAAACGTTTTGCTGATGGTTAGAGGATGACACCTAATCATTTTCAGGGGTCAAAGGTCAAGGTCGCAATTGGCAATATTAGAAATTGTGGACCCTCTAATGGTCACAGTTTACCCCCATATTCTTTTATAGAATAAGTGTCTTAATTTGTGTTTTGTTATGGGTATTCAATACACAGCAATAGCATTTATCTAACATGTAATGGGCGTTAGCGCATTTTACGCAATAGTGCCCTTGCTGTGTGTTGCAAACCCATAACAAAACATAGATGAAGACATTTTATATAAATGTATACACACCACAATTGTCAGTTTCATTCTTGTTGTCTGAAATTGCATTTTCCAGGTGAAAAGATGACATTAAAATTTTGGTTAGTTTACAGGTTAGAACAGCCGCTGTGCCATGTTTCTTTAGAGTTTATGCATTGTGATGTCATGAGCATTTACATGCAAAATGCAACACGTTCCTGACAATAGTTTCATCTTGGGGAATTATACAGGTCATGCATATATAAAACAGTGCATGACAATTGACCCTTCCGAACGCGAGAAAAATTTGAGAAATTCCATGACGTCACAATGCAATTTCAATGTTTGACCAAGGTTCGAAGCTTGTTTGTCCGAGGTGAACACATGGTAAAAGCATTGTGACGTCACGAAATTTTGCATGTTTTTCCCGCAATCGGAAGGGTCAATTGCTCATTGTGCATGACAGTTGCTCATGGTGAGAGGAAAACATCTAATTTTATTCAAGGTCATTGGTCAAAAGGCACTATTAGCAGAAATAGAATGGGTTAACCTTTCGGAGAGGTGAACTCTAAAGTATGTTTTACTTGTTGCTTCAAATGAAGTAAATAACTTGTTGACAGCTTAGGAGATCCTTTTTGAAGCAAAGGACAAAAAAGATATTTTAAAACATGAGTACTCTTTTTTGAGATCTTTTCCATATTCATTTATCTAGAAAAAGACAAGTTTTTTCTCCAATATTCACAAAGTTGTACCCATAAAATGTGCAAAATGAAAAATGGATCATCTACAGGGGGTTGGATTACAAGTTACACATGCGATGTTAACTATGATGTCACGAAAGTTGCATTTGGTCAGTGCAGTCTGGTTCAAAACAACAGAAACGTGTATCAGAATGACATAGGGAGAAAAATAATCACTGAGTGGGATCATTGACAAGGAAATCCAACCCTCATGTCGGGGATTTGCTTTTGTCCATGACTCATCATCGTACCAGCAAATCTCTGACACTCGGGTTGGATTTCCTTGTCAATGATCCCACCGGGTGATAGATTCTATCAGTCAAAGATTTCAACAAATTCAGGAAAATTTATCGGATATATCATCTTTATGATTTTCGTAATGTTTTTTTCAAATGTTATGATTCAGCCTTTAATAAATTATAATACATGTTGGTTTTAAAATTTTAGCTTGCTGTATTGGGAGCATGTAAGTGCAGACTTACAAACCCAGAGCCTTGTGGGTGTGCCCATGCTGCTGCCAATATGAAAAAGGAAATCTACAGGATAAAACAAGAGGTACATTGTACATGTATAAAGTTAAACATGTTCGTAAGGATAATATAGAATGAAGAATGTTGTGTCTCCATACCTTTGAGAAAATTATTGTAAAGGTTTTCTGCTCCAACTTTTGGTAATTCCTTGCTTGTTATTTGGCTTTTTTGATATACAGAGTAATTTCATATTCGGGATGGTAGCAAAAGAGAAAAATACATTTTGATATAATGAAGTTCCTACATGTATATAGAGCAACTTTTCCCTTAATTTTTCACTGGTTTTCATAGAATTTGATGACATCACAATCAGTTTATCTCAAGTACCATCCCAAATGGGAAGTATCTTTGTATATTGAAAAGAATGAATAAATACTCATCCACTGATAAATTAATTTTTTTCAGTGTGATACTGTTAAGAAGCGTAAGGAGGAGGCATATCATGCTATAGATGCTTATCGAGCGGCTTTTGAGGAACAGCTACAGAAGAATAAGGAACTCATGTCACAAGTCGCAGAAATAGCCGTCGCTGGTCCGACCAAAGTACAGAAAGCTAAAACCATCATCAAGAATCTCATACATATGTTGAATGATGGTAGGTACTGCAATAAACGATTTTCATATTACCGCAGTAGACTTGCATTTTATACAGTTCAAGACCCGACATGACAATTTTTGACATAACTTTTAACTGAAATGTTGTCACAGATTTATGACACCATAGAAAGAAATAAAGTCAAAAGTTGGTATGTCGGGTCTTGGCATGTCTAAAATGCAAGTCTAGCGGTAATGTGAGAATGGTTTGTTAGAATTGTGCACATGTACATGTTTGATAGATTTGAATCATTGAGGGAATGATCAAAACCTTCTATCTACTAGTGGTTATTGAATTATTGATTTTCAGATGATTACCTGATAGAGGTAAATAAGCAGACGTATGCTTTGAATGGTAAGATGTCAACGTCACAGAAAGAAGACACTGGTCATGTCATGACAGACAGGGAGCTTGTGTTAGCTCTAACTCAAATCGTAAGTCTAATGGAATTTCAGTTACTAACCTTGACAAATTTAATGTTGGAACTGCCTTAGTACATGTACTAGCAATTCCAGTTAACCTTTAGGAAGGATAACTCTTACAGAAAATCGTGCGATAAATATGAGAAAATATTTACTATAGATTATGAAGGAAAATATGAAATTACAACTTGATGTTTCATTATCACCGTCCAAGTATTAGTCATTAGAACCAAAAATAAACGGTAATTTTACTATTCAAAAGATGCAAAAATGGTCACAGTTACAAAGAAAATCTGAAGCGTACCTGTCTGAGAAAGTGACCCTCCATTTCTATAGGATGTTTCATATAACTATCCTTAACATGTCAAAACAATCAAAGGAAATAAACTACCGACTGAATAGACTATACCTTTAAAACGAAAGTACAGACAGTGCCCTCAAAGGTTAACTGGAATAGCTACATGTACATGTACTATTTGTGCATTGTGGGAAATCTAGAATGGATTAGTCTCTCTTGGGTCATACTATTTGGCTGGAAGGTTTGACTCAATAATGAAAGGACTAGGTGTGCTAACCCCTCATATCTGCCCTATAATTTCGACGAAAAATGCTTTTGATAAACGAAGTATTAATTATCCCTTTTTGCAGTGTTGAATGTTTGAGAAAATAATTTTTCTCATAATTTTGAGCCCTCGTAACGTCACGCATGTGATATACGACCTCATGTTCTGATGTCATTTACCCTGAATAATACAAAACAAAGGAAAATCATCGTATTTTACACACAAATCTTAAGAATTCATCCAGCTCCAGGCCTCGCCCACGATATTATTTTATGCAAATTAAAATGCTGATCAGAAATCCATTGATTGATACAAAAATATTCATGGGGAAGGCCTGGAGGGCTACTTGATTTCATAACTTTGTATCAAAATTTCGCTCATTTATTGATATTTTCAATGATTTCAATGTTTTTAGACGTTTTGAGCGACGTACTATTCAGTATAGGACTTTGAAATCAAAAGAGGCTTTCCTGATTATGGATTCACCATACATTTGACATTTTATAAACTAGAATATTATGGATATATGAAAAACTTCGAAAATAGGGCCAAAATGGCAGGTTACCGCACCTACTCCTTTCCCAGTAGTAGATGGACAAGTTGAATTTGTAAATACATTGCATTATGATACAATTTCTCTGTACATGTTTGTGTATTTCAACGTACAATTTGCAAAGAAAACAGAAGAGTAGAAAAATACAAGCAGAAAAACTAAAGAGACATTTTATAAGAATGTTGAAAATGGTCTTTTCATTATTACTTACATGTACATGTATATGTGTATACTTGTTTTTCAGGTACTATCTTATTGATGATAGGATAAATTAAAAGGTTCTACTATTTTTCGTTTCAGCTTCATGCCAGAAATGAGTCATTTGCCCACCAAAAAATAGCTGCTCAGGTGCTGAGTGAGAAAGTTCACAATCTAGAATCTCAGCTAGCAAGTGTTCAGTCAGAGGAAGTGTTTAACACATAGTGTAGTTTTACACACCACAGTGGAGACAATTCGCAATCTAGAATCTCTCAGTCGGAGGAAGTGTTTAACTCGTAGTTTAGTATTACGCACACCACAGACAGAGGAGAGGAATCTCAGATGATTATCTCATACATTGATGCAATTAGTTTCTACGTTTATAAAGAATTTTGTTGTATTTATGTCATTACTGAACTATGGGTCCAATTTAAGTTGTAGATTTGGTTTACATGATATAAAATATTATACATGCAGATATCTATGTTGTACGCTCTTTATGTAAAAGATGCTAGTCTAAGTGCCATTTGAAATGGATGCTTTAATATTTTTAGGATAAGACGACAGGCAATAGTATTAATCCTTTAAATGCTTTCTCACTTTCCGAGTAATTTTGATCATTATCTTTTTTCATTCTTTTAAATCCAAAAAAGGAGACCTTGTTTTAGTATGGCAAATAATGTAATATGTCATGAAATTAAAACTTGATTAGAGAGTGAAAAGGCAAGTTCCCTAATTTTCATACTTCATTCACCAGAATGCAAAGACAGACTATTAAATAACTTTTTTATAAAGGGTTCATTTTAAAAGAATTTACATTATCTTACCACACTGCACATGTATATGAAGTCTGAAACGTAACACTGTAATGAAACTTTTTCATGTCAATATCATAGGAGTGATACTTAATTCGTTTTAAGTAAGTTTTGTGTTTGTATTTAATGAAATAGAATGTGCCATACATACATGTATGTACATGTACACGCCTCTTTACACTGTTTCACAAAAATATTTACGAAAAAAAAATTTGGAATTTTTGTAACTATTGACCACTTAGTTCTTCTTATAAACTAAATATTGAGATGTTTTGCTTCTAAATTTGTATTTATTGTGTATAAATAGTATAAGGGAACATAATTTATTTGATAATATGTACATTCCACCAGTCCCAATGAAAAGTTGTGATTTATTTGATCTCAGTTTGAACTTTCTGCTTTTCTAGGAATATGTTACCCGGACTATTTCCATAATTTTGACATGAAATATGTTTTGATGATGTTTGTTGGTATAACATTTGTTGTTTTCTAGTACATTTATGATTTATTGTGTGGTGGACAGGTATTTTGTTGTTGTTTTAATACCAATGTTGTTGTATATTAATCTCAGAACTTTTTTGAATCCAGGTTTATGAGAAGTATATGTTTACTACTATATTGTTGCATTATTGTATAAAATTTTGGATAATGACTTCAAGATTCATGTAAATGTACTATTATTTCATGTACTTTTGTATTCTTTTTTTATCACAGATTCGGGGGCATATAGTTTTTGGCCTGTCCGCCTGTTTGTCTGTCTGTCTGTTTGTCAAAAAAAAACTTTAACGTTAGGCATAACTTTTGAATGGAAGGTGATAGGGCTTTCACATTTCACATGTGACAAGACCTTTCCATTTATACCAAAATTTTTGACCTCATGACCCTGACTTTGACCTTTGACCTACTTCCTTTTAAAAACTTTAACATTGGGCATAACTTTTGAATGGAAGATGATAGAGCTTTCATATTTCACATGTGTATTCCTTATGACAAGACCTTTCCATTGATACCAAAATTGTTGACCTTGACCTTTCACATACTTAAGAGAAAATGAAGTTTATACTAACAAAGATGCCACCGGGGGCATTCGTGTTTCACAAACACAGGCTTTATTTGGACTGAATCATCTACCATACAAATTAAGAAGAAATTATAGGTTGATTAACCTCAATTTTATTATATTGTCTAAAATAGATAGACAACATTTAGAGAGCTTGTCTTTCAAGTACATACATGTAGCTATAACTTAATGTACTTGTTATGCATTGTGCATCATTCAAGCATACAGTTATAATAAGACTCTACATCCAATGTGCATCAAGGTCATCTTCAAGTTCAATTATTAAGGGTCTAACATACATCAGGTTACATGCCTTTTTTTGAATAGTTTAAAGTACATGTACATTTATAATGTCTCATGCACTGTGTTATTAAAGTTGTCTCTGAGTGTACATAAATGTTTAGGTTTTTTAAATTTCGATCATTGTACGATCTTCAAAATACATGTAAATTCATGATTCCTTATTACATTGTACTAAATGATACTAAATGTAAATGTTGTATTTGTAAGGTGGTTACGTACATGTAATTATTTTCATACCTCAAACTCGAAGCATTTTATAAGAAAACTATAGATCTTTATTCTCATTACTGCTGCATTAGCATTTCAAAGTGCAATTAAAAGATAAAACATTATGCAAATATTCAAATTCTTTGAAAATTTCTAGGAAAGAGGGCTCAAAAGTAAAGTGTGATTATGAAAAATATGATTTATTGTTTTGTGCAATACATGTAAATGTAAATCCACAGTTATTTCCTTATCATACATTTAGGAAAGTTGGCAATATTTGTTATCAGATTTCATTATTCTAAAGTTCTTACACTTTATTACCGGTGCAATAAAATAAAGTGAATGGGAAAATGCTTACTGTTGTTATTGAATATATTTTCCAGACTTATTCCCTTAATCCATAATTAATCTTGTAGTATCACAAAACAAAGAGTACTGAAAAGGCACAGCACCCATGTATCTTGAACTTTGACCTTGACAATCAAAATTCTTTTGACAAGGTGCTTCTTTGGGCAAGCTGTGAAGATATTACGCCTAAATAAATTCTGTGCAATTTCTTTGTCGTTACAGATAGATTATTGTGTCTGTAGGGGTTTGTGAATGTTATTTACCTTACGTGTCGCAAGACTCATTACAGGTAGATTATTGTAAATCAATTCTGTGCAATTTCATAATAAGTCTTGAAGTTTAATCTACATGTATATCTCACAAGTTTCACTAGTACTTTCTTTTACCTTGAAAATTAAGTTTCTTTTCTACTGTCAAGATGATCCTTGGAGACAAATTAAAAATTCTAGAGCTAATGATGTAGTCAATATAATATCCCATCAACAATGGTATAGGGGACAAATTGACAGTCTGTACCATGCCAACAAGGTTAAACAGTACAGTGACCTTGATCTCTGACCTGGAAATCAATATTGTTCTTGTCTTGGTGATTCAATGCACCAAATTTGAAGATCCTAGGGTAGGCTATTCTGTATACCTAACCTGGCTAGTAAGAGGCACTTCATTGGGCAGATTTTATCTTCCATTTCTTTGCAATAAGTTGAAGCATTTATAGACATGGCCAAGAAATAAGTTACAAACATTACAAACATTTTTAATGCATTCATTTTATTTTGAACTTAATATACAAACTTTTGAGTTCAGAATTCAATGACAGTGGTTTTTGTTGAAATGATCAATCGATAACTACAAGTATACTTGAAGAATTCAGCTGACTTTTTTCCCAAATCCTTGAACATAGTGCATTTTAGACCCTTTTTGTAAAATGATACTAGCTATACCATAAATGAAAATGTAACGAAACTTAAAAATGTTCTAAGAGGGAATAAATAACAATTTAAATACAATGTATCACATTCTGGGAATGCATTCAACAAATACTCGTACATTTATCAGGAAAAATAATTCCAAGGAATGCATGTGTCACCTGCGAAACATAGCAACATTCAGGAATCTTTTTTATAGGGTGTGACAGACATACAAACAGACGGACAACGGACAAAGTGATCCCTAAGTGTCGCTATGCTTCGCAGGCGACACAAAAATGCAATTAATATGAATTGCCAATTTTAAAATAATCACCTGCACATGCTGCACACATAACAATTTTTGTGAGAGGTTTTGAAAAAAAAAATATCTTGCAGTAAGGCAGATTCAGAAATTCATTGGTGTATTACTTTGATGCATTAAAAATATTTCTTTTTCATAACCAAGCCTTCATAAGGGTTTAAAAAGCAACAATAACAATTTCAACAAGATCAAATTAATAACATGTATAATGGAAATTTCAGATTTCTTTTTCTAGAAATACTAAATATGCTAAAGGAATTGTTTCACATTGCTGTAAGTACATGTATTTACAGATTTTCTTTAATGCAGTTTCAAAGATTTTTAGCTATGAAAACAAAGACTTAATGTAGCTAAATATCACTTCCTATTTGAAATTTTTCAGATTTCAGTTGCCATTAAAACAAATTAGCATAGACAGATAAATGGCCTTTTTACACAAGGTAACAGTGATAAGTAGAAACTGATCATTATGCATTTACAAACGACAACATTTACATGTACAATGACCTGAACAATCACTCATCAATTTTGACTGATATACCAGTACTTTTAAGTATTCAATTTAAAGTATAATTTTGATAAAACGGCATGAACCTTTTATATATTTCATTTCACATCACACTTTCATCACTACAATTCAGTACATATATGTACATGTATGTATTAAATCTATAGTCAATCTACAACCCATTCCTCACTCTTAAGGTATATATTACTTTGAATTCAAAAGAACAACATTCTAAATACATGAAATACTAACCAACAATGATCATAGTTGCATAAAAGAAACTTAGATGTAGGTATGAAATACATGTATAGAGTCTACTCATCAAGATTAAAGTACTTTTTCATGAAGAATTTTCCTTGCAAAGCTGTTGATTACATCTTTTTTTGGGATCAAATTAGAATTGAGAAGGAAGGTTTCTTGGATAAATAATGTACATGCACAAAGACTTTGTTGCACATGTATTTATTATGTCTTTTTTTTTTTTTGATTTTTGAAAATATTAACTGAAATTTAGTCCAAATACCAGGCCAACTAAGTATTCATTCCAATTACTTAAGTAAATCTTTTTTCTCTCAATGGCTTGGAATTACACCGTTTTCCTTAATCTTGGATCTTGTTCATATTACAAATGTGGCATTATACAACCTTGTAATTTTTTGAAACCAAAACAGCTAAGAGTATTGCAAATCAAAAATTTTAAAGTACATTGCAATTTATTTCATCAGGGATCTGATAGTGTATTTCATTTGCATACCTTTAAATTGATACATAGATAAATTGTAAATACGTTTTACTTCCATAATGTCCAACAATATGTCTAAAATCTTATGATTAACATCAAAAGAACACGTGTACTAGGTGTGTTGAGAAATCTTCGAGGAAGAACTGCAAGTGTACTTAATTCAGCAGGATTTATATTTTGGCGCAGTTAGCGCTGTTAAGATTGTGCTAATTAAGTCTACATTAAATATTTTATCTGTCGTAAGTAATAATAGAGAATGAGTCAAATGTGCCAATTCATGATCACCCTATCATGTCAATTTGCCTAACTATGCCCTGTTTTCGTGAAAATATGGATGCACTGAAATAAGTACACCTACAGTAACACATTTAGTGTATTTCGGAACAACTATATGTAGCTACTGATGTATTAATCCAATCAAAAGCTGAGCTTATGTGGTAGCACATCAGTATGGGCAGAAATATGGATACCTCTGTTTGTATAGCAAAATTGATACTGTGTCAGAATCTAGTTACATGTATTCCAATTCTAATGCAACATTCATTTATTACGAAATAAAAGGCAAAACATGGCAAAGGTAATAATAAGGAATGAACAACCAATGAAATATTGTGTTGCATAATAAAGTATCTCTATTCTCTTTAAACATTATGTGAAAGAAGCTTTATTTATTTCTTTTGTCTTCAATTACATAATAAAAAATTCACCTAAATAAATGGAACTTTACTGATCGAGTAGTTAACCATGCATATGTACGAATGGAATTAACGACACTGGTATGTCTTCCTGGAATGGAATATTATGTTTTTTAATAATTCTGGCAGCTAGGCATTTGAGTGACAAGTACTGGAGTGGGTAAACAGGCAGTCCCTGATTCTGCATCAACGTTAAAGCACTAACACCTTCCCCGTTAAACGTGTCAATATGGGCACCATTGTGTAGCAGACAGCCTAGAATGCCTTCGTCTTGAAGTTCCGAGTACGTCAGAAACTTCAGACTATTGTGTAGTACAGTGTTTTTCTTATCATCAACTGCATGTATATTGGCACCACAGTTCAAGAGCGTTTGAACGACAGCTAACGACGGGAATGGCGAGAAGAATTCCTCACTCATCACAGATACTTTGGGATCCACAGACAAATGTAGTAGGCTCTCTCCGTCCTGCCCACAAGGACTTAGAGTAACAAGTTTGTGCACTAACTGGAAAAACTGCAGAGATTCCCCCTCTTTCTGATCCAGTCTACTAATTAGATGAATCACATGTAAAGCTAATTGAAGAAGAAGCTGGAAATCCTCTTTACTCTGTTTATAGGCATCCTGAGTGCTACAGCCCATCTTTAATCTCTGCTGGCCATCTTCTATCTGCTCGATTAACTTGCCCAACACCTCTACTGCATCCTCTAATCTCACCTACACATTTGAATTGATTTAATTTTAAGATACCAAAATATATGAATTTAATAAAGAACATTAAAAATTTTTATCAGATCAGAGCATTGCTCTTTAAATATTTATCTATGTATCCAGTTCAGTTCATTCTTCTAGAAAACAACAGTAACTTTTCTTGAATTATTATAAATTGTGAACCCTAGTCCAAAAGTTTTTAATCTCAAGATGCTCAAAGTATTTGATCAAAAGAAATTGTCTTATCACAATATCTAATTTGATAATTTTAGAGACTTAAGCTTACTTTTTCATCAGAAGCTCCTGACTCAACCTCTACTTGCATTTCCCAAAACAACTTGACTAGTGCCTGTACTGTGAAGAGACATTCATGTTTTAAGGGATCTCCCCTCTGATGCCTCAGTATATAAGCATACTTCCACAGGTCTACACATCTTTGGTAGCGATGAATATCAGCATAGACAGCTCCTCTATACATGAGTCCGAAAGTGGTATCCTTGTGATGGGGCCCCAGTATCCTCTCACGTATCAGTAATGCCTGCATATATATTCTATCTGTATCGACAATACTGTCCAGTTCCTTCATGTTTACCGGCTCCTTAACGTGCTGATATGCATAGTTAGAACCCTCTGGTATAACTTTGTGAACGATATTATTAGGGTCGGCGAATCTCATTTCCATAGCTTTTTTCCATACATCTAAAGCTCCCGGTATATCATGGGCTTCATCGACAAAGTTTGTACCTAGAAGTTCCAGGGAATGGATGGCACTTTCTACTGACTGCTGTGTATACTCTAGAATGTACTTGACAATATTAGTAAACCCTCGTAGCGCTGCTGTCTGTAGGGCGTCATCACCAAACTGGTTCTTTGCCCTGTAGTCTGATCCATGCTCAAGAAGGAGCTTAACTGTGTCCAATCTTCCTTCTCTAATGGCATAATGCAAGGCCAAATTTCCAGAATTGTCTTTGGCATTTACATCTACATGCCTAGAGATGAGAAATTCACATAAGACTGGACTTTGAACAGAGTTAATTAAGCAAGTTCCTCCATTGATATTTGGTTGATGTATATTAGCCCCCTGGGCCACTAGATATTTGACTATAGAGATGTTGGTCATATAGCAGGCTGATCTGACTGGTGTAGACTGAGTGTCAGATGGGCTATTGATGTCGGCTCCATGGATGACTAAAGTATGTACTACCTCAAACTTATCTGCGACAGCCGCACACCATAGGGGAGTAACCATGTGACGAGAGTGGTCCAGCTCAACTTCATAAATACCTAACGGAAAGAACGTATCCAAATTAAACACAGGTAATTTTAAATATGTGTGATAATGTAACCAAGTCAGAAGTGGATAAAATATCGGATCAAGATATATTGTGCATTGCTCGAAAGGATTTTTGAGAAGAAAACAAAAATGGAAAATGAAAAACTAGTATCTGATACAGACTAAAAGTTAAGGCAAATATGAAAGCTACTTTACATGCTCACACTTACCATGAAATCTGCAGGTAAAACTTGTATTTGCAACATGTAAAAATATTACAAATTCCTCTAGGGTCATGGTAAATTTATAAATCAGTTTTTTTATATTCTGTTTAAGAAGTTTTATAAACCGTACCTTTCTGTTCAATATCAGCAAGACAATCATCCAACAAGTAGTTGACAAAATGAACTCTTCCTTTAAGACAGGATGTGAAGAGCGGGGCATTGCCGTTGATTTTTTGGGATACAATTCTACGCCTCTGTTCTTTGTTGAATTTCCGTAACGTAGCCTTCAGTTTGCTAAGTTTGTCCTCCTGTATACAGTTGTGGACAATAGAGGCATACCACGAGACATCTACGTCTTCATACCGCCCTGACCCACAGGCTGCCATCCTCACCACTCAATATACTCTGTATTTGAACAGGTCAACTGTATTATAGATTCCTGAAATAAATCAAAGTACAGATGAAGTAAGTTGACAACTGTTTTACCTATAAAATCGTCTATTGCATGGTAGGGGTGACATCTGAGAGAGAATAAGATGGAGAATAATCACAATATGTAAACTATAAAATGGTATTTCCATTCCAAGATGATTGCTGATCATTATGTTTTAAGCCCCTTCTGCAGCAACAGTCCTCTGGAAAATGTGGCCAACACACAATATCCATCCAAATAGACCCTTTCACTCTAATATCCGTTTAGTTCAATTCTGTCTCTTTGTAGGATAATTTTACCCAACAGAGCAATCAAATTACATCATCCTCGACGATTACTATTTGGAGCAGGATGACATCATTTGATTGTTTTGGTTGGCAAAATCGACCTAGGAAAAGACAAAAGTGAACCAAACAAACATATTAAACATTAAAGGGTCTATAGCCAAGTGTTTTTCTGTCCACATGGCTCACTTCGGAAACTGGATAAAAGCGCTTTTTTTATTACTTTGTCATGCAAAAATTAAAATAAGATCTGTATCATTGAGTAGATCTTGGTTATTCGTAAATTTTTGTACACGATATGTATATGGTCGTAGGTTTATGCAGTCATATTATTCAGGTATAAAAAGTATATTTTAGATGGGGTGTTTTATATGTTCAATTCTAGCATGATGTTTCCAAGTTTAACATTGAGCCAGTGGAGAGAATCACAACTTCATGGGAAAAAATAGCATGGGAAATGGCTCATCAAAAACTTGTTTTGGCTATAAAGTTTGATTGCGTGCACTTTCTCAGTGACTGAGAAGGACATGCATCATAGTCCCATTAATTTGTAGAATGGTCCATTGAAAACTTAGTACTATTTTAAGAAATGGCCAATTGAAATTTTAGAAAATCATGGAAAATGGCCAATTCACAGAATTCCTTCCAAATCAGTGCTTACTAGGCCTATAACTTATATAACTAAACTTACCAAAATTGAAGACTGAGCAAGATCTATTGAATGGTATCAATTTCGTTTAAATTTTTGTATGATAATATATTCAAATCGCATTTATCCAGTTTCCGAAGTAAGCCGTGCATACAGTAGACCCTCTCTCGGTCTCTGTAAATACAGTTACAGTGCAATGAAGACACTGTTTTCTTAATCGGTTATTTCCTGTCTGAAGACAGGAAATAATTGATTAAGAAAATAGCGTCTTCGTTGCACTGTAACTACTGTCCGCACAGCTCACTTCAGAAATCCGAAAATTGAAGTTTTATTTTCTGTGTCGGCATATTCTCTGATTAAAGTTTATATAGTGGGATATATCTCGAACTCTCATAACCAACGGTGTATGATTTATGTCTGTACAACCAACACTTATAATAATGCTCAAAGTGAAAGAAAATAGTTTTAGATGTGGAGTTTTCTATGTTTATTATAGCACAACGTCATTGACATTTTTCATAGACTCAGTGCTCAAAATCGGTGACGTCGCACTACAATTAGCATAGAAAAACTCCCTATATAAAACTATTTTTTTTTACTGTGAGCGTGGTATTAGTTGTACGTATAGACATATATGATCATACACCGGTAGTTATGAGATTTTGAGATCTATTCCCCTATATAAAGTTTAATTGCAAAATTGCTAACAAAGTAAAGAAATAAAAATAAAAAAAAAACAAAGAAAAAAAGTATACATATATGCGGTAGAGACTGGATTATTTAAGTGGTCTGCAAGTTGGACTACACTGCAACTACAGTTCACAAGGTCTGGCCGACTCCAACAGTCCTATACATACCTTGTTCTCTATGGCATTAAAATGTTCATACTAGTCTTTTGTAAATGATTCAGGAAATGTCACGATCATACCATGAAGGAAGTTTGACAGTGGGCTTTCCACAGCTCGAGTTTTCTCTGACATCATATTTGAGCAATGTAATCAACATACAAGGGACGTGTGCACAAACTTGTCAGTGTTTGTTTAGTACATTGAAATATTAGGTTTGTCGTGATATAATGAAATATTTCATTTTTACCTGAAATAAACATTATTTATAGTATATTTCAGAGAGAAATTCTCCTTCCATCTGTCCATAGCGATCGTTTTGGAGACAAAGCGAGATAACTCTTTGTTATAGGTATCAGTGGGCGTATCCCCCGCCCCCAACCGCGGAAATGATGTCTAATCTAAACTATTTTAGATTCATTGAAATCTAAAAAGTTAATGCTGAAATATAGGGGGAATACCCATAAGCCCACAACAGGAACAGATCTAGAAAAAAAAAAAAAAACATTGAAAGAGGGATGAGGAGGTGTGTGTGTGTGTGGGGGGGGGGGGGGGGGGGGATATGACAAAGCCATTAAAAGGGCAGAGGTCTATTGGAGCTCTTGAATTCAGTGTAACTGAATTCATAATTTATATATTTATATAGAAATTAAATATAAGTATCATAATTCATTGATAAGTTCTTGTGTGTAATAAAACGTGATATCTTTAATACGCTGAAATACTTGCCAGTCAAAAAAAAATAAAAAATAAATATAAAAAAAAACCATGTAGTGAACTTGAATAAATGAATTGATAAATGTATTTAAAAAATGAGGATAAGATAAAGAAATACATTTTTTTAAAAACATAAACAAGAGAAATAGTCAGTACCATATTTTTTTAGCTAAATATACTGGTAGCAAATGTTAATATATATACATTGTCTAAGTGAATCAGTGTTAACTGCCTGTGACATTCATTTCCAAAGTAGATAATTTTCATGTCAATGAACATGACAGTGATATGAGAATACTGTGACAGTACTTACTCCAAAATTAAGTCCAAATCAAGTGTCAAGGTCATTGTATGAAAAGAAAGCTATAGACACACATGAGGAAACTAATTGATGTCAAGTATTAGAGCACTATCCTTTGTGATTAAATAGATATTCTTTAACTATTTACATTATCGATAGAGGTAAGCTGTTTGTCTATATTGACAAGAATTCTCCATTGATACATTTTTTTTTATCATGCGGCCTTGAACAAGACCTTTGACCTGCATTTGAAAACTTTTATCATTGGCCAGAACTACTTTCATATTTTGCACTGTGTTTCCGTCATGACAAGACTTATATTTAATGTTTCTTTGACTTTGATATTTAAATAATTCATTTGAACATTGGCTATAAATAAATCTGGCATGAACCAGTATTTAAATTCCTTGTCACAATTAAAATTGTACTGGTACCAAAACTTTTATGATTATTGTCCTTGACCGCGACTTCCATTTTGAAAAACTTAAAACTTAGAGCATTGGCTGTAATGTTCATGTACCTTTTACAAATATACTTTAAAAGAAATATTTAAGGAATTTTCGTAACTCGTGATCGCCTAGTACATCTTATAAACTAAAAATCTCGATGTTTTGTTTCTGAATTTGTACTTAGTATGTGAAAATGCTATCAGAAAGGACAACAGAATCTAAAGAGAAAAATATTTTAAAGCTACATGATGGTCGTCCGTTAGCGCTTGGTTTGAAAAGAAATGAATTTATAATGAAAGTTACGAAAATTCCTAAAATTTTTCATAAGTATTTTTGTAAAACAGGCTTTTTAGTAGTGACCTTGATCTTTGACAAACATGCATTTGAATAATTGTAATTTTGGCCATTACTTCAACAATAGAAGAGGTAGGGCACCCATATATAGTATGTTTGTACCTTGTGAAAAAAAATATTGTCAGTGTGAAAATCATAAATACTTAAGTGCGTTTCCAATAAATGTTCATTAAACTTTCAAGTATATTATTGTAAACAGTAGTTTGTTGTTTTCTCATAAGTGACATGAAAAACAACAAAACTTATTCCTTCCCTGTAATAACAATTAAGTTCCTGTTTCAGATCAATAAAACTAAACACCCAGCTGTTTCTTTCATCATTTATTGATGTTCATACTGAAATAATGAACTAGAAGTGTATAGTCATTCATACTGAAAACATATGACATAGCAGTATAAACTATTGTAAAAGATTTTACTCTGAAACAAATTGTTAAATCAATTATATGTTTTGAATCTTTCTCAATCACTTGTGTCATAGTATATATCTAAAATAACTGCCTTAATTCATGTAAAATCTCTATAAATGTATTGTGTGTTATACTCATAGTATATCAAAAAGGTCATTAACCATTAGAAAAATCTATTTATGGACAAAATTCTAATATTTATTACATTATGCTAAAATGAAGTACAATATATAAATAACATGAATTTTATCAAAATCACTGGGGCAGAACTATGAAAAAAAAAATCATTATTTTGCAGTAAAACTCCATAAAATCCCATCATAATTTGTCATTATCTTGGAGACTTTCCCTACAATACAAGGCACAGGAAATTTTTTCTAAATGATTTTGATATTACAACAATCAAATGATATAAATCACTAAGGTATTAGTTCTTTATTTTCATACTCTAAACAACCTCCTTCAGAGCTTATGTTTCAAATATACTGCACTTCATAAGTCAGAAAATAAACAACGAGCAATCTATAACAATGAGGTAAGGGATGTTTATGCATGTAACACTCCTAGTTTTAAAAATACAACTACACATATGACAAGACCATGATTTTATAGAAGATGACTGTAACAGAAGAATTACAACTTATTCTGGAGGTTAAACAAATCTTTTTCATGTATATATGTGTATCTAAAAATAAACTTAAAAAAGAAAGAAAAATCCACAGAAAAATTCACAAAAATGTAACAACTCCCCCCCCCCCCCCAATCAGATGTGTGCTTTATTTATGTAAAAGTGTCATTCGATTTATATGCTAACAGTAATAGTAATTAGATAGGACACATGGATGCATTGGGGGAATTTAAGATATATAGCTTAATAACAATAAATAGGCAATCTGTTGCTAAATAGAAGATATAGCTTTATAAACAAATAGACTATGATGGCATGTTAAAAATACAACATCTAGCAGACTAGCTCAAATGATTTTCAATTTTGTATGGCTATTAAACTATTAGTAAATTTGAAACCCGAAACCTCTGCAATGCTCTTTATCTAATGAAAAATACATATAAAGAGCCAGCTGCACTAATCTCATAGAGGGACACTACAATTTTTAAGAAAAATTAATGTTTTTAAAAGTACTTGTATGACGTCGTAAAAATATTTCAATGTGCAAAAAAGTAAAGTTCGACAATTCATTGTACATTACACCATATACACCAGATGGGTTATCACATTCTTACATCATTTAATCTGTTTGATTGAACCAATATATTTTATTCATACATACATGTAGACACATTTCTTTATCTATCTTCAAATTCATTTTGACAAGCTTTGAGGGTGCATTCTTTAATCAGTTTTCCAAATTAATGCCAGAATTTTGCCAATTCATTATTATTTTTATTTGTTTCACAATTTTTAATGATGTGTTATTCAGTATGTACTTGTTTAAAGCTGTTATATATTTCAAGTCCCAAAATATCATAATATATATTAATACCTTCAGATATAATCTTTTTTAAAACCGGGAAGATATGGTTTGGCACGCTGATTTCTTCATCTGCTCTTTTCATTTTGAAGTTTGTTCATCACAATGTGACGTTAACAATGAAGTTTTAGGAATAACATCAAACTATTGCAAACAGTTCTTCTGCACCAGAATAACTGGATGTTGTGAAAAAGATGAACAGTATATAAAATGAAAATTATCACATTGCTTTTTGTAAATACAAATAAATAAAGGAGATTTCATTTATTATAAATAGAACATATTTTTGTTATAAGTTTACCGATTATACTTTTCCATGTAC
Source organism: Pinctada imbricata (assembly GCA_033119305.1). NCBI lineage: Eukaryota > Metazoa > Mollusca > Bivalvia > Pterioida > Pteriidae > Pinctada > Pinctada imbricata. The sequence goes on along the minus strand of VSWD01000008.1, from coordinate 46,567,156 downwards.
TTTGATGAATAACCTGTATACAAGTCATATAAGACAGATGTCCAGAAACTGGTGACTTCAACAAAAACAGAAGAAATATACAACAGTTTTATTATCAGAAATAAATGTCACTTCATATGATGACTTTGTGTTGCTTTAAAAAATAGTGGGTGTATAGAGCCCATGTATGTACAATCATACAAAAGAAAAGTCTCAAATCACAGATAAAAACATATCATGCCTTGATATAAATAATAAAGAATTTGAAAAATCACTTCATGTTAAAATTGTTGGACGGATTGAGTAATATTTTTTTCCACTAAAGATATCTTAAAACATTTGATTGACAAGGAGTTGGAAATTAGTTCTAGTGCTGAGACTTTTTTTACAATTCTCAAATAATTTTAGAGAAAATGTGAGAAAATCTACAAATGAACTTTATGAAAATAACCAGTATCACAATAATATGAAATGTAAAATACATGTTAGAATACCTAGATATATTTACATGACCAGCACATTGAATCAAATTGTGCACTTAGTTTTGTAATTATTGAGCAATTCTAGTCATAAATATATATGATATGTAAAATTATAAATGAGTGTAAGTCCTATTAAAAGTATTATTGGCAGATGACGTTGATAGCTGCTTCCAGAAAATAAAGTTTATAAAAGTTCATCACTATCATAATCAGCTTTCCAACTTTCCATAGGTTCTGGGGCTATACTAGATCTGCCTCCTTTCTTTTTCTTGCCTTTCTTCTCCATACCGAGAGATGCAGATGATGGTCTACCCATACTGTGGGTTAAGGCCCCTGATGCAGGTCTACCAACACTTGTCATTGGACGAGAACCTGAAGTATAAAGAATTCATTGGCTATTATATATATCACATGTCTACAGATTTGAATTTTTCTGCTTTAAAGCAGAATTCAGCTTACTGGATTATGAAAAACTCCTGAAAACTTCTCTTTTTTTTAGTGTCTCTACACGTGTACACATCATTTTCTAACCCTTTCAGATTTTTTGTTGTTCAGCAGAAACATTCACCAATCTGGTTTTTTTTATTTTTAACTTTTACATTTTCTTGCTCTCTGCACCAGAATTTCTATTAAATTTATAAAACCTATCTTATCTCTCCAGGGATTTTTTTTGCCCCTTTTTGGGGCCGTTATTCGGCCCCATTCCCAATGAAAAATAGTATCTTTTTTTCCCAATTGTGGCTCTAAAATTTCCCAATCACATAAAGATGGAATTATCACCAAAATTAGATAAATCTACTGGTTCAAACGTAGTGAATTTGCTACTTATTTGCCATATTTTTGTAAGCATAAGAAATTAAATCGTATTGAAAAGAAAAATTATTTGATTAAACTTTCAATTCTGAACTCTTGTCAGTCTTGATTGTATAAACTGTTATTTTACTTTTATGTTAGTACTTCCCAAAATATTCCCAAATGTCGTTAATTTTCCCAATTGCACGGGCCCCGACCCCATTCCCAAATTACTGAAAAAAATCACTGCTCTCTATGACTGCATAGCATTGATCTACAGAATACCTCTCTGTAACAGAATGAGATCATAATACATACATAATAAACTGAGTTTACCTCTCTGAAACAACACCAGAACTTTTAATAAATGTGTAACATTTGTACTATATCAAGTCTCACCTCTCCGTGACTGCATGTGATCGTAATAATCCTGATCCTCCTCATCCATACCGTATGATGTTTTAGATCGTTCTACGCCCTCACGTATGTCTTTGGCTAACTTCTTTGCCGTTTTCTTGTTGGTTCCTCTACCTGAAAAACCATGGAAATGCAAAAAGAATAAAAAAAAAATGTATACCAATAATTTTTTTTTATTAATTTTCTTCTATAGACTTTTTATTTTATTTGGAATTATCCTTTGTCTATTACCCATTTTAAATTTTTATACATGTATATACTAGTATTAGATACAATTATTTGTTCAAATTTTCTTTAATTCATGTAATTTGTGGAGCATGCAATTTGTTATTAGTATGGGTAAACATTTTGTGCAATGAAATCAACCAGTGTCATCATTATTCATGATATTATTAAACTTTAAAGTTGAAGTTAGTAGCAACAAAATTTTAATGTTAATTATGATGATTATGGGAATGGTGGGTGAGGATGAATTAAGGAAAAAGGTTTTTTTTTATAATTTTTTAACTTTCAACATTGGTGGGAAAAGGGTCTCAAAAATGTTGAAACAAGGAGCAAACTGTGCTTTCTACCTTTGACAACAGGATCTATCACAAATAAGTTAAATATGTTCATATTATTACAAAGAAATATATTCACGGAGAGAAGTTTCTATGCCTACTTTCAATTTGTTTTCAATAGCCTGTACTCTTTTAAAGCTAGTTATTATTGTCTTATATACAATTTCTTTTATGAAATTTCTTTCTAATTGTCTGTACACTAGTTCAAAAAATGAATGTTTTATTACATCTTACACAGACTATGATTGTATAGCAAGTACATGATATTTCTACTGGGAAAAAAATATGAATAGCTGAAATGTTTACATACCTCTGACAGCCGATTCTACTGTTTCCTCCAATTCTTCTCTTGACAAGGAACTAGCACTAGCCAGCTGATTTAAGAACTGCTTCTTCTGCTCCTGTAAAATTATGATTTTTTCATGAAAAATTATTACATGTTAAATGTATTCAATTTCAATAGCATCATTTCAGAAAAGATAAATTTACAGCATGGACCAGACATGAACATTTTGGGTACTTAAGCCTCGTCTGTGATCAATGCCAAAGAGTTTGAAAATTATCATGTCCAAAATGTAGCGAAAGACGTAGCAGGGTGGGTGGGATATGATGCTAAGGACCCATGTTTTAGAAATTTCAAGAAATTTTGTTTTCAGAAATGTTCAAATGCGTTGAAGATACCATCAACCAAAGCTGACATATATGAAGTAAACGCAAGTCCTCTTACAGTCTGAACAATGCTCACCTCTGTTCAGTCATGCTTTCTATTAACTAGTGATAGAAAATTCTTGAAAAGATGCACTAACCTGTAGTTCAGAACTTAGTTCCAATTCTAGTTGCTGGTTTAGTTCTTCTTTACTCTTTTCTAGTTCTAATTTCATCTCATATTCTAGTTCTTCTCGTTGTCTCTTGTGTCTTTGTTCCATAAATATTCCTCCAAGAATATCACTAGCTTTACTGAAACATAGAGGTACCAATAAATTAAAACTTGGCGGTAAAAGTGAACTACATGTAACTACATGTATAGTATACAAGTATTTAGATAAGAAAGTCTCTCATAGTTAAAACCAGTCCTACAAATAGTACAAAATTAATTAATTGTTAAGTTAGAAAAAATATTAGTGAAAGAAGTATCAGCAGAAGGAAATCTTGCCCAAGTAGTTTATTTTCTTTTCTGATTATAAATACTCTCTTTATTCTATATTTTATTTAGCTTCTTTCATGTCAACTACATGTATTTCTTTTATTTCACAGAATGAATTAGATCAACAGCTACGATTAAGACTGAACAATGGATAGGAATGGGGAGGGTCTAATTCTTATTCCTGAAATCTTCCATTTCATTGGTCACTCTTCATATAAAAGACCTGTTATGTACGTGTTGTAATATAACACCTACCCTGCTCCTCTACGACGAAGAGAACTATTCTTGTTATCATGCTTCTCCTCTGCAATCTTCTCGTTCAGCTCACTATCAAGAAATGGAAACAGAACAATTACATTTTAAATTTGTTCGATAATGTTTTAAAATTTACTTCTTGAGATATGAATTTTTTTTAATTTGATGCTACATGTAATTTTGTGTGTGCTACTTCAATGTAAAATAAAAAAAATTAATTGAGCATGGTATTGCTTTAATAAGAAGAATAAATAACAAAAGATAGATAAGTTATCACTTACCTTTCTTTCTGCAACATTTTTGCCTGTACTTTTTCCTGGATGAGTCTTTCCTGGTGTTCTCTAGTGTTCTGTAGCCGCTCGTTAAGGTTCTCCACCTGGTTGTGGTGTATCTGAATGATCTGATCCACCCCTGAAAGTCTGGATCCTTCCCTCTCCATTTTATTCTCTAACTTATTCTGAGAATGTGAAAACATTACAATTTATATGTACATGTGGCTTATTTGTGCAATCAATTTCATGAGAACAAAATACAAGTACGTCATCAATATTCAAAACTGTAGATCACAGGAGGAATATATTTCTAAGATATTGATAATGAAAGAATAAATTTCTGAAAGACAAATGGAGAGACAATACAATGGAAAGAGTAATACATAAAATGCCCTATACTTTGATGGCCATGACTGTAAAATACAAGTATAAACCAACCTGAAGTGTCTGTAATTCTTGGTCCTGTCTCTGTATAATAGCTGCTCGTCTTGCTGCGCCTACCTCCAGACGACCAATCAGAAGCCCAAGCTCTTGTTCCTGCATGCGTAGTGCTTCCTCCGTCTCTTCTGCAATACGTTGACGGAATGCTGCAATAGCTGTCTTGCGTTCCTCTTCTAATCTTTTCTCTTCTCTTTGCAATTCTATATCCTGTCAACAGATGTTCCAATCATCATGTTATTTCATACAGCTTGTTATCCCCTTGCACAACTTACTGTATTTGTAAACCTTGTGAATACCCTAGAAGTCACTGATGATCAAACTGTGTATGAGAACTGCCTATCGTTACAGGAAAACACCTATTGATTTTCAAGGTTCAGGAGTTAAAGGTCAAGGTCACATCTGGTAAAACTTGAAAAATCTTGTGGACATTCCAGAAATACATGTACATGATACTTACATGTACATTCATCAAACTTTGCATGCCAGTTGCCATTCTTTAGAGGATGATACCTACTGATTTTTAAGGTCAAGGGTTAAGGGTCAAAGTCATGTGATGGTAATTTAGAAAAAAAAGTTTACAGAATAACTTGCTTGGATAAAAAAAAATATTTCAAATTCTTTTGCCATGAGAAGAGATGTTATACTTTGTGTTGATTTCTTTGCTTATCATTTACATGTACATAAAAAAATCTAATTTGTAATACCTCATCTTCTCAAATAATCTCAGTTGCCTGTTACACATTAATAAAGAAAATAAAAAGCTACATGACTTGTAGTAAAGTGACACAAGTACAAGTATCAAGACTGACCAGTTGCTCTTGAAGCTTTTCTCTTTCCTCTCTGTTTGCCTTGGCTTTACTGAAAAGTGCCTGCTCCTTTTGACGCCTTTGTTCTGCTAATCGAGCCCTCCTTTGGTTCAGCTTATCTTCAAGACTGAAAATCATATTAACTTGGTTATTTTCGCTGGGGGAAAATTTCGTGATTATAACATTAAGATGTTTGGCGTGGGGGAAATATTCGCGATAAAAATGTCTTTCCCATAGTAAGAATGCAGCAAGGATATTTTCGCATGGGGGAAATTTTCGCGAAATCCCTCGATTCGTGAAAAACACGAAATTTACCCCCACGCAAAAATTTCCACGTTTACAGTATGAGAAACTGAACTAAAAGTAAAACATAACAATTTCTGACTTCTAGCATTAAATCCATTGCTATATGCATTCAAGTAAAATTTGCAATACGGAAAGTAATTCAAATCCTCCTCCAAATTATCTGCAGAAAGTAAAATCACAGATAGTTTATCACACAGTTGGTCAATAAAAAAATGAGTCGATTCTGTTCTTGATGGATGGAAGTACATGTACAATGTACATGCTCCAGAAAACAGAGATGGACAACTGTTTCATTGCCTATAGTGCATTTATGTCAATTTTCTTCTGTATACATCATTCAAGTTATAATCTAATTAGATCATTTCTTAACTGAGTGACTTCAAACTGGGTTATTTATGATTTTACTTTCCACATCACAATTGCAAAATAAAATGCTGGAAATAATGCTAGAAATTATGTCACCATAGAATTTTATTTTGAATTATTCTTGGAATTTTAAGACATACATGTATCAGAATTATAGTTGCAGTGAAAATCAATCATTTTCCATCATCTGTGTAATTTCAATAGTTTTTATGATATATTTTTTTCCTTATCATTAAACAGAAAATATAGAATTTGTTCTAAAAATATCTCATTATCCAAATAGTGAAAGATGAGACTCTTTTTAAGCAAACTCTTAAGTTTAAACCTTCCTTCTGTTTGTCAAGGGGGAATTCATGATCTAATAAGATAATGCTGTAAAAGCTATTGTCGATCATTTAAGCTCACAATAATTTGAAACGTGTATGATTTGACATGGTTGTTACCTTTTCTGCTGTTGTAATTTACTCCTTTGTAACTGGTTACTTAACACCTGCATATTGTGCTCATGTTCCTTTAGTATCCTTTGTTTGGCTCTGTTAAAAGTGTAAAATGTTTCATTACTAAATTTTAAAAAATCTTCATTTTCTAGTTTATTTCATCAGCCAGATGTACAAAAATTTGGAAACATTTTCTTTGTTACAGTTCATAACAGTAAACATGACAATGCATCAAGACTGAGTGAGCAAATCTGACATCACAAGGAAACATTTTACCAAATGATGTCATGTCTAGTGTCCATACATATAAATCTACACAACTATTACCCAGAAACTGGACAACTAAAAGAATCCATACAGATTTTCTCTATTTTTTCACATAATGTTACACCAAAGTTATTGCTTTATGTATTACATGTTAAGTGTCATAAGGAAAAACAATTGTTTTATTGGTGTCAATAAATACAAATGTAAGTAAAGAATATTCAAGTACATAAAAACGATTCCTTTTATCAAGACTACTACGATCACATCATAGCCCAGCAGGGAATCTGTGACATACAGATACTGATACTCACTCTGCATTCAGATCAATGCTGTTTGCTAGCACTTTTTTGACTGTCTCATTCTGTTGTTCCATCAGAGTCACTTGTTCTTGGTTATTAAGTTCTGTCTCCTCATCCAATTGCTTTAATATTCAAAGTTGTAATATATGTATGTAGATGCTTTTATTCTTTGATATACATTCTATATACTGGAAGAAGGGACTGCATTTAAATTCGTACAAATGAATAAAAATGCAATGATCGCTGTGCGATATAAGTCCCCTACCGGCGGCATAAATTTATGACTTGCATCTCTGTTCATCAGTTCATCTTCTTCAACAGCAGCCAAGAAAGGTCTGGGAAACTGAACTCACGAAATTTGTTAAGTCCAAGGGCCATAACTCTTGTAAAAATTAGTCAATCTAAATTAAACTCAAATCTGCATCACACTATAATGTATTAACATACAAAAAAATCAGCTCATTATCTGCAATAACAGGCATGAACATGTCCGGAAAACTGAAAATTTCATGAAATTTGCTAAGTCCAAGGGCCATAACTCTTGTAAAAATAGGCCAATGGAAACCAAACTCAAACTTGGTCTGTATCACACTGAGATGTATTCATTCACCAAAAATCAGTGCATTATTTGCAATAGAACCAAAGAAAAATCCGGAAAACTGAAATTTTCATAAAATTTGCTAAGTCCAAGGGCCATAACTCTTGTAGAAATAGGTGAATCTAAAGCAAACTCAAACTTGATCTGTATCACATTGAGATATATCCACATACCAAAAATGAGTTCAATATATGCAACAACAGCGGAAAAAAGTCCGGAAAACTGAACCTTTCATAAAATTTGCTAAGTTCAAGGGCCATAACTCTTGTAAAATTAGGTCAATCGAAAGCAAACTCAAACTTGATCTGTATCACATTGAGATATATCCACATACCAAAAATGAGTTCAATTTATCCGACAACAGTGGAAAAAAGTCCGGAAAACCGAAATTTTCATAAAATTTGCTAAGTCCAAGGGCCATAACTCTTGTAAAAATAGGTCAATAAAAAGCAAACTCAAACTTGATCTGTATCACATTGAGATATATCCACATATTAAAAATGAGTTCAATATATCCAACAACATTGGAAAAAAGTCCGGAAAACCGAACCTTTCATAAAATTTGCTAAGTCCAAGGGCCATAACTCTTGTAAAATTAGGTCAATCAAAAGCAAACTCAAACTTGATCTGTATCACATTGAGATATATCCACATACCAAAAAATGAGTTCAATATATGCAACAACAGCGGAAAAAAGTCCGGAAAACTGAACCTTTCATAAAATTTGCTAAGTTCAAGGGCCATAACTCTTGTAAAATTAGGTCAATCGAAAGCAAACTCAAACTTGATCTGTATCACATTGAGATATATCCACATACCAAAAATGAGTTCAATATATGCAACAACAGCGAAAAAAAGTCCGGAAAACTGAAAATGGGACAGACGGACAGACAGACAGACGGACAGACAGACCGAGAGGAAACTAAGAGTCCCCTTCGGCGTTGCCACTAGGGGACTAATTACATTAACATGAATTTCAAGTTAAATGTAGATGTACATGTATATAAAATTTACCATCATTTTTCTCTCCCACTTTTCCCTAAGCTTTGCTGCCATTCTGTTTCTTTCATCAAGTCTGTCAGCTGTTTAATAAATAACAGTTATATACATGTAGTACAAATGTATATAAAAGGCAATTATTTTCAAATGTTCTTGCAAAACATATTTTCAAAAAATCAAAACTCTAAGGCAAAATTTTGTTTTTCATTTCTTAAAAATCTAACATGTTTAAGGACTTTGATTGCACATTTTTTGTACATGTAATATGAATGCATTAATTAGGTCTTGTACATTGGTAATTGTAGAAACCTGAACAACCTTCAATATTAGGCTCCTTTGCAAGCGATTCTTTGCAAAATAAAATCATACCGATATTGCTTCAGAAGTTAATTACATGTATGTACCAAAACTGTCTTAGATATCGGAGATATAAGAACTGACCTTCTAATTGAGCCATCCTCTTTTTATGGAGTTTTATGACCTTATCAACATCGTAATCACTTCCGGAGCCAGCCACCTTTATTATATCCTGGTTCATTCTAGCACTACGCTCCTCTATTTCCTTCTTTTTGTCAGCAGATGCATCCTGAAACAAACAAGTATAATTGATTTCAATAGCTAAATTTTCTATTCTATCACATAAAATAATGAAAATACTGAAGCAATATAGAAAAGTATCAAGACGTTTTTTTTAAAGACACACATACATTGTATATTTTCTTTGCAAAATCTTTTTTTTTTCCACTACATGTATTAGTAGAGTTGAATGATCACTCCACTTTTGACAGCAAAATTTTCTTATCCAGGAGTCTCAAATTTTGTTTAGCTTTATGTCCTTGATTTAAATAAACAACAATCAAAAAAGCTACAAACCTGTCTTAGCTTATCTAGTTGCTGTAGTTCGGTTTGGTCGAGTTCCACCTCCTCATTTTCTAATTCCAGTCTCTGTTGTTCTTTAAGATCTGTGTATGCCTATAACATGTAGAAAAGTGTTATCATCATAATAAAAAAATTAGAGTATACAGTGATGATTCGTTAGTCCGGAATTCGTTACTCCGGAAAATTCGTTACTCCGGACGATTTCTCGGGGAACAAACGTGCATAGTGCAAAAATGACTCGATAATCCGGAAATCCGCGTTCCGGATCCGGACGGTAGTTTTCGGGAACGAACTTGCGGATCATATGTTATTTTGTCCTGTTAGTCCGGACGATATAAGCAACTACGGACGTGTTTTCATAACAATTAATTTCTACCTGGAGAAATCTACACGGACGTGTTTTCACAACAATTAATTTTTACCCGGAGAAATTTACCGGAAAACCGGCAGATTAATTAGGCGAGGAGATACGCAGCACTAGTCACGGCTTGGGGTACGCGTACTTACGTGGTTATCAAAACTATGCATTAAAAGACTTAATTGTTCGCTTCTTTTAGTCACTTTCTTAATTCTTATTGTGACATTTTTCAGCTTGTAGCGTTCGATCATTGTTTTGAACAGATGTGCGCCCTAAAATGATTTCAAATTAAAGTTGATATTTTTAATTTTAATGTTTGTATCACGATGAAGATGAGAGTGAACTGAATGTTAGCGTTAGCTTAGATATCGAGGGCTTGGTTTTAGTTAAAATAGAATCGAAAACGGCCGTCAACCGCTCTTGACAGACGATGATTTCCGTATTTTTCAAGAAGAAACGTGGTAAGTTTCGGTATGTATTGGTAACTATCAGCGCCCGCGGAGCCTCGATGTTTACATAAAATTGTATTCTTATTTTAAAGGTTAAAGTAACGCTCTATATTTATCTCAGCGTAATAAAACGGAGGCCTCCCTTCACTTTCGTTTGATCTTTATTCTTGTGCATTTTGTTCTATTAATTTGATTAGAATTATAAAGAAATAAAACTACTTCGATATTTATTTTCAATGATGAGAAAAGTATTGACTTTAAGTCGACTTTAACAATACAAAAAGCGAAGACAAAATCCCGGCGCCCGAACCCCCTTCCCCTTTTCTAGTTTTTAGCGCTCATGCTTTAAAGACATATCTAGAGATTTAGTCATCCATTATTTTCAAGAAATTAACATTTAATCAAATTATCTATGATGAGAAAATATTTGTTTACAAGACAATTTAACCGTACACACGCGCACAAAAAACGGTCGACCCTCCCCCTTTCCTTCGGAATTTCGCGCTCTAGTTTTGACATTTTTAACATGATTCAGTAATCCGGAAAATTCGTTAATCCGGACGAATTCCTCGGGAACCAATTCGTCCGGACTAACGAATCATCACTGTAATATTTTTCTTTTAATTCCTGTCTATGCCCACTCTCAAATTAAACATAATGTGATTTTTTTTCAGGAATGCATTTTACATGTCACATCCATGACCTTGAAGATGACTTTTCTCCTTAATATTCAGACTTATGGCACTATAGAGCTAACTTACCTCCAAAGATACCTTTTCAAAACTAAGTTTTATCATTGAATGTGACATATGGATGAACAGAAAGACATCCTCAAGCATTCCATTAAAATGGGGTTGCTTTAATGTAATGTCTTGCCTTTTACATGTACGTACCTGTACAAAGTCCTTGGTATCAGTAGATCTGTCAGCTTTCTCTATGAAGCCGGCCAGCTCTCTCTGATGTTTCTCCTGTAACTGTTGTATCCTTTTCAGTCTTCTCTTGGCCAGCTTGTCTGCCAGATCCTGTTGATGTCTCTGAGATTCTACAAGGATAAAAACACAACTATATTTTCCCATATCAGTTTGCTTTACTGTGTAATAAAGCCATGCTTTTGGGTTTCAGTATAGTTTATATACAGTATATTTTGTGAAAACCAGATCTTCTGTATTCCGGAATATTGTCTACATCGGTTCTTTCTTACGGTCCCGAGTGATTCTCCGTAACCTTTAATAGTAAAATCTTTTGTGTATTCCGTATCTTGTCTATTCCGTACTCCGGCCGTTAATAAGGGTACCGATCACACTAATAAGGGTTAATTGATCACCTGTATACCGGCCTTGTATAAACATCTTCTCAGGTGTGATTTGGTCAATGGTATATATACCTTCGGCAACGTATTTTTATAACAAAGAATTTAAATCTATTCAGTGTACAAGGGTTTATCATGGCGAGTACGCTGAGAAAAAGAAATAATGTTGATAATGACAAAGACAAAGAAAAAAAATTAAATTTGGAAGAAAAAATATCTTTGATTGACGATTAGTAAAAAGTACCAAAAGTCACAGAAGTATGGCATCGGAGCAACTACTTTTAGTGACATAATAAAAACTTGCAGTGATTGGGAAGGCCACGCACCCTGTGCCGTAGTCCCATTCTGATAAATTATGGCCCATAAGATTGGCAACTCGCTGCGCCCTGGTGCACATTATTCTTCTGTGTCCCATTTTGGTTTTTAAATCTATTTAAAAGTTCTGGTATTTACGTTGTAACGTAGATCTTCACCAGTATAGAAGTAACGTGCGATTACAGCTTACTGTGCATGGCCAGTCAGAAGCACAAAATTCTTCTGTTCACCGACAATTAATGCAACGATACAATACAGTATTGATTTTTCTCTGACTTTCTTTTTTATCCTCGTTTTGGGCCTGAGATTTAAATCTCCAACGTCCACTTACGTATCTTATCTATGTGACAGTACTTGTGTATGCGTTCGTCCATAAAATGACCAAATGTTACCTTATTTGCAGACTTTACGCATTTTAACAGAGAATGAAATTGTTAAATGCAAATCATTAAAAACTCGTCCTTGACATATTTTCCACAAAACGTAGACAATGACATGAAATCTGTTTGATCTCTGTGTATATACATGTACATGTATGATGAAATCTGTTTGTATTTTGTATTGATATGATGATCAACTATTATATTCACAAGTAAAGTAAAGCATTGAGCATTCTTGTGTATATAATTTCAATTTATTTGGGTCAAATATATCGATTTTCTGTACACCGGATCTTGTCTAAACCGGCCGATTCAACTGGAACCAATGAAAGCCGGTTTACACAGATTATACTGTACATGTACATTTATAATCTCTGCACAAAATTGTCATGTGTATTGCTCTATGTCTAGATGTCTACAACTCAATATCTACATGCTAATTTGGTAGCTATATTTCTTATATAACAGTTTGAACAAATCTGTAGAGACATTTTCCCACTGACCCAGATCTCTAGTTGCGTTGAGTTTCTGAAGGTCCTGTAAGTATTCATTGAGCAGTTGGTTTTTCTGTTTTTCCGTTAGTTTCTTTTCCGCTACCATTGTTTTAAGTGCCTCCTCGTAGCTGTCTGCGTTGTCCGTCACTTGTTCCTTGTCTTGCTGATCCTGTAGCTTCCTCATCTCTATGATCTGCTTCCTCTTGGCTAACCTCTCCTCCAAAGCCTAGAATATGGCATACATAGGTAAAGATTGTATAAAATGAAATAAAGCCATGTTTTCAATTGCTTCAACACATGCTACTGAAAATATATTCCATGTGGAGTCATTTTTCATCGAGGGATTTAAGAAATTTTGATTTTTCATAAAGGTAGATGTAGGTTTTTTTCCTTTTCTTGGACATCACATTCAGAGATAAAGTAGAGGAAAGCTAGCATATGTATTAGTCGTTTTATGTATTGTAGAAATTGTGAAAGATTGTAAATTATTTACAACAAAGTGTGAAAGATTGTAAATTATTTACAACTTACAAATTTACAACTTATAAAAAATAAGTTGAAATTATGTAGACACAGAGTTAATGAAAGTATCGGTTTTATCAGATTTGCTGATAAGGAATTGTTTGGTCTGATAAAAACTCATGTTATTTCTATCATTTGGACCAATAAAAATCCCCAAATGTCTGACATTTCATTGGAAGATTTCAATAACTCTGTAGACATTCTTTTTTAAACAACTAAGAAAAATCTTTCCTTTCAAAAGATAAGACTGAAATTGATAGTTTACAATACAAACCACATATGGCCTTCTGAAAAATCTTCAAGCAAAATGTTTTTACCCTTCTTTGTCTAGCTAACTCCATGGCATGGCGTTTCTCCAGCCTTGACATATCTCCTAATAACCTCTCCATCAGTTCATCAATCTGAAAGAAAATCAAAGTCCTTTAACTCACTCTGTAATTCAGTACATTGGTAAGTTTTAAAATATATTATATATAATCATATGGAATCATCATTTAATACAATGTACTAGAATAATGTACTACATATAAATAGAAATTTGTTAATTAATAAACAATGATAAATGGAAAAGTCTATCAAGATATGTTTAATTCTTTTGGGTTATAGTATACCTCTCTCTCAGATAAGTTTGTGTTTTTGGCCAGTTCTTTCCTGACAGCTTCTCTTTCTTCGTTATGTAGATGAGCCTGTTAGGAGTAAGGCAATATTTGTACATAATTATTTTGATGAACATAATTTGGTGTAGGATAACAGTTTCTTTTGTCAGTTTACAATCACATATCAAAACACATGATGCATTTTCCATCCACTTCTCAATCAAGTGAAAAAAAAACAACACTTTTTCCTCAATTAGAAATAGATATGACAACGCAAACATGTTACAATATATCAAATACATTTCATCCCCAAATAGTAACTGTAAAGAACCTACCAGCTTCTGGTTGGTTTTAGCTGACAATTTTTCTAATTCATCATCCATAGCATCTGTGCCTTTGTCTTTACCATGTTGTGCTCTGATTGCCTTTAGAATAATCATGAAAAAAAGATTAATTAATTAGATATCACTTCAATTAAAGCATTCTTACATGTATCTAATAACATAACTTTTCTAACAAAAGAATAGGACAAAAGAAAAAAAAAATTCATTTAGGAATAATGATATTTAACTCTTATATGGAGGATGATGCTTATGAAAACAGCCCTACCTGCTCTTCATCATTGCGCTCATTTTCGTACATTTTTCTGCGGTTGTTAAGATCATCTATGATATTCCTCATGACTGTGGACAGTGAAGTTGGCGGTACTTTCATTTTCTTCAAACGATTCCTCAGCATTTTCAGGAATACCTATAATCGTGATGAATACATTATGTATTGTATTTTAAAGCAAGAAACAGACTTGTCATGTATATGAGATATATCACAAGAAGGATGTGAATATTACTCATGTTTTTTTTTTTTAGTAAAGCTGTAAAATATTTCACGTAGTTATAAAAGGAAAAATAGTAATGCCAATATTAAGATACTAAACCTGATCTTTTTCATCTTGATGCTGTGTATTCATCTTTTGAACTCTTTGCATGTCTTGTTTTCCCATCTCTTCCTCTGCATCCTCACTTAAAACACATTGAAATAAGGAATTTTCAAAATATGAAATAAAAGGATTTTTTTAGTACAAAAAAAGAAGAAGCAAGGAGATAGAAAAGGAAAATAAAAATTTTGATATGGAATGTTAGAATTTTACCAGAACCAATGAGAAAATACTATGAAGGAGATCACGTATCATGTCACTCTTGAAATTATGAAAATTGCTCTGAATTTTTTGTCAGCTGCTGGATTTAACAAAAACACTACAAGTAGGCTTGAAAATGATCATATGCACACTCAAGAGAGGGAATCAAATAGTGAAATTCGTTTCTTGCTACATTGTAAATATAAATTCTGCTCTTACCTGTTAAACTTTGTCATAATTTTAGAGAAGCCATTCAGGAAAGTCAAGTCCAGTCTGACCTCACCGGAGATTTTCAGTGTCGTTGGATCATTATCGCTTTCATCTATGTTACTTGACGTCTGCTTCTTGCCTTTAGCTTTTCCTTTCTTCCCTCCCTTACCACCTTTAGTATCTTTCCAGTCATTAGTGGCAATCAGCTGTAATTAATTAATATTGATGCAAAATGTAAACAGTTATAACATGCTCAAAAGCCATTAAAGTCTCTCTTTATAAATAATACAATTGAAATTCTTAACAACACAAAGATGTAACAAATTGGAAGAATCCCATACTAAGTTAATATTGTTTATACTGCTTCAACGTATAGTGAGGATGATAATATCAAACATTTTGAAATACAGGATGTAAAATGCTTCAATATGAATAGAAGATGAGAGTAAAGAAGTACAAATTAGGATTTTCAACAAAATTTTCCCAACTGACCATGTTAGTTTCCCGAGTTGTGACAACAGTGGTGTTTGTTTCATACTCCACCCTCATGGCCTCCTCTTCATCTTGTCTCTGAAAATAATGTATACAAGACTTTACAAGTAGTGAAAAATATAACAATGTCATCATTAAACAGTCATTAAACAGTCATTAACATTGCTACATAAACATATAAGGAGAGGGCTTATTCTCAAAATTTTGCTTTCAATTTAGTTTTTACTCTTTGAATTTTTTTAACATGAATTTCATAAATGCTTAAGAGTCTCAGACTAAAAATTTATTAGGCTAAAGAAGATCAATATTTGGATTAATGTTTCTCAGATTACCGTAGTGTTATATATAACAGAGACTTGAAAATAAATATTATAAAAGTACCCTTTCTTAGCTCTCTCAAACTTGTGATAAATGTTGAAAATATGGTGTAAACCAAAAGTGCATAAAAGCAAAAGTTGTATGACTAGATGAACCCAAGGTTTTAAATTTATTGTAATTTGCATGCACTGATTTGTGAGATTATTTTTATCAGGGACGTATATAAAATATACGTCCCTGTTTTTATTATTTTAAAATCAACAGTTAATGACCACTTCCTTTTTATACTTTAAATGCAATTACATTACAAAGCATGATGAAAAAAAAGTAATAAACATGACACATAGACTAAAAGAAGAGAGAAACATATTCAAGACCAAATTCAACTTTGGAAAATTTGAATAGAATTTATATTTCCTGGATCCCCCATTTTCCCATCTTAAAGTATTAGGGTTATAATAATAATATTGTGGAAAAGCTAGAAATTGTGTCCTTTATATCCTACATATTTTTAGATATTTAATATTTTCTTAATGTTTCATTCAACTCGCCATGAATATGAATGGATGGTTCCAAACATTGCGGAAGTCGACTGCGTCTTCTGCCAACTTTGTGGTATTTAATTTTTCTGTCTATATTAAAACAACCGGAAGTAGAGTATTATACCCCTAATGCCTTATTTTGAATTGAGTTTAGTGTTGCGTAACATTATGCTTTAGAAAAGACCTTCCATTATCACAAATCAATAATTTCTCTTAGATTCTGACCTGATTAATTATTGACATACAGGTTACTATGGCAAAGTAAACAATTATTGATTACCTGAATGCCAAGGTAATAAGATGGACAAGATAAAGTGAAGGTATCTTCTTACACCAGAATAAAGATCTACATTATACACTGTGGCCTAGATAATGATCCGAAACATAACCATGTATACCTGGTATAATATACTCTGTTCATTCTAAGATTAATTAATATATTTTCATTGTGTTAAAAGTCAATAGTTTATCACATCAGATATAAAAACAGACAGTCCATCTATAACTGTAAAAATATTTTAATTTATTCCTTTATATGTGACATTACCGTAAATATTTTGAAAAGCAATAACAAAGACATAAAAGATTTATGATGAAACCAATAATATCAAAGGAGGGTTCACAGATTTCCTTCCTGAAAAATCAGAAGGAAGAGAAATATGTAAGATTAACGTTGTTATAAAGAATGCTAACACTTTCATGGCTGCATAGACATGTACATGAATGATAGTTATCTTGACCTTGAATGTGACCTTGAACTTTACTGTGTATTAAACCCGATCTACCCTGCAATTTCATGCATAAATGTACAATCAATCAATGTGATGATGTTAATAATTTAAGGTATCTGTTGTCAGGGATTTTTTTTGCCCCTTTTTGGGGCCGTTATTCGGCCCCATTCCCAATGAAAAATAGTATCTTTTTTTCCCAATTGATGCTCTAAAATTTCCCAATTTCATATAGATGGAATTATCACTGAAATTAGTGAAATTTACTGGTTCAAAAGTAGCAAATTTACTAATTATTTGCCATATTGTTGTAAGCATGAGAAAATTATTTGATTAAACGTATAATTCTGAACTTTTGATTGTATAAACTGTCATTTTACTTTCATATTAGTACTTCCCAAAATATTCCCAAACGTTGTTAATTTTCCCAATTGCACAGGCCTGGACCCCATTCCCAAATTACTGAAAAAAATCACTGGTTGTACAATAGAGTCATTTTACATAGCGCTTTAATCATCTCCATTGTAAAGTATAGTAAACTTTATGCCTGGTAAGGTACTATAAAATATATATTTTCTGAAAGGTCATGATGCCCTGAGTACAGATATAAGACTTCCAGGTCTTTAAAATCAAAGGGAAAAACTATTGTACAACTTTGTCATTTTACATAGGTTATATTGAGAAAATAGACAATTTAAATGCTTAACCAGTTATTCCCCTTTATTTTTCTGGCCCCAAAATTCTTATTTTTGAGCAGTAGGCATTATAACCTTTCAGAAAATATATAGTTTATTGTACCTTACCAGGCATGAAAAAATGTCCTATTGTACATCGGATACCTTAAAGACCGACTGACAGCTACCAGATGCTGAAGTGTTTTGCTAATGTATTACTATGCTTCCAAGGTGACATTAAAGAGTGCTTACAGTAAAGAAAATTAAACTCTAATTCAATCTAAAATTTAAAATGACAAATCCACATAAAATAAGGTATACATGAATCTAAAAAAAAAAAGCAAAATGCAAAAAAAAGAAAAAATGAAATGGGCACAACAAATTCTGATCTCTGCACAACATGTATTATAAGAATAAATCCAGTATGAATTTCCAAACCTTTAAGATATCATTTTTCTGAAAAAGTTCAAAATATCAAATGATTTTCCATACAAATTACATGAATGAAGTATTTCATACAGAATGCTCTAAATTTGTTAAAAACTTCTCTCTTTATTTTAAAGAATGAAATGAACGGCAATTAGGATTAAAAAAAAAATAAATGTGCCAGGATCAATTAAATTATGCAATGGTTCTAACATGTCTGATGCTAATATTTCAAGGTGTTAACTAATAGTAATAAAAATAAGTCAGATGAATCTATAATGAAATTGGAACCAAGGCAATTTTCAAGAATCCAACTTTAAACAAAGAATAATGAAACATTACATGATAGATTGCAGGCAACATCTATATGCATAGAAACAACTTTTAAAGCCCTCTCCTTATACACATGTTATAGCTTTTTCCCAAAATGGAATACTCCTTTATGACATATTAAACTGATAATACATACAAGCACTATATTGACATGATATACAAGTAATTCAGAGAATCTCTTCTGATGTAACCTGCATGGTTTTCATTCTTTATACATGATGTTGTACATACCATGTGTTACATGTATTAGATATACCAAAATTCTGTCCTTTAGCATTTGGTTTTCATGGGCAGTCTAGAAACCAGATACAAATTACAAATCTATATGAAATATTCCTCTAAATCCTAAAGACTCATATTTACC
Source organism: Pinctada imbricata (assembly GCA_033119305.1). Taxonomy (NCBI): domain Eukaryota; kingdom Metazoa; phylum Mollusca; class Bivalvia; order Pterioida; family Pteriidae; genus Pinctada; species Pinctada imbricata. The sequence continues at coordinate 46,548,212 of VSWD01000008.1, read as the reverse complement.
AGGTTGTAATAGAGTTTGGACTTTGAGCAATTAAGCTACATGTAGACTCCATTTAGAGTTTCTTAATTCACTTCTTTTCTTACCCTTTTCTTTTCTAGATCTCTGATACAAAATGGTGCACATATTCCTGCTATGAGAGCCCCGAGAAAGATTCCCAAGAAGAAAGCCCCAGCGATCCAGGCTGAGTCTATAGTAAATGTGTCTTGTGAAATATCCAGGGTAACTGGCAAGCACACATCACCCACTGAATATGCATTTGATAGCACTGGAACAGACATGGTGACAACCTGAAATAATGAAAGAATAAAATGTACATGCAATCACTCCTACATTGTATATCATACATTTGTACACATAATATACATATTATATGTATATATTCTGGTATTATTCTGGCTGTTTCCTTTGATAAGAGAATTTTAGGTTTTTAACCATTTTCTATGAGAGAATATGCCAAAATCAAGAATTTCTACAATAGTTTGTAAAGATTATGAGAGATTCTCCCAATTCACAGCTAGCCCAAAATTATCCCGGTGTATTATCACCCAAAATGACACAGCTGCTTTTGGAGATACCTGGTCAGTAATCTGATTTAAACATAATGATACAACTTTATCCATGTGACTTATGTCCACTACAAATGATTCTTACCTATCCTCTGATTTAAAGCCTTTAATCATGAATTTAAATATCAATAATAAACTGTCCGATGAAGATCCTTTAACAGTTCAATGAAATGATGGACTATTCTAATTCTGTGCATGCTTATTGTAATCTGAATAAAACAATCAATCAATATAAAACCAGGTTAGGTTAACTGTCACTTATAGCATGTACATACCAGCCAGTTTGGATAATAAAGAGCCAATTAGCCTAATTAACGTTGACCTATTTAGAGTAATTAGCCCGCTACAGGTGCTCGGTTAGCAGCTAAAGCAGCAGGTGGTTTCAAGATTTTAAACCGTTCCAACGCAGATACATATGTACGAAATTACACAGATTATATTTCAATCACAACAACTTTGCCTCTAACTCGACATGCGACCGAATATTTAAGAAACCATAATGATTTCACGCATGACTAAAACCTATCATGATCCTCCATATTTTGTAAATAAACTCTGTTGTGAAGGCGGGCAACGCTTGTGCTTTAGGAAGAAGTAAGAGAAAACCCGAATGAAACTCGCCGAAAACATACAAGGTGCACCGACAAGTGCAACAGAGGGCGGTAGAAAAGATGTTTTGGGATAACTTCGTATTGAAGTATTTGTATTTTTTTTGGTAGTGATTATAATTAAGATAAATTGATAACCAACAATTTCCTTAGTATGAAAATATGTAAATGCCAGAGATAAACGAATATTAACGATTAAAATGATAATTTCCGGAATCTCCGTTACAGGTTTGAAGGTTTATATGTAGCTTGTAGTAACATGAGAACATGACAAGATAACATAACAGAGATTTTCTATGTATGTGTTCATATCTTCAGTAGATCAAATAATTAGATCTTTTAGTATGCAATAACGATCTCAGGTAATGTTATTACTCATTTGCGTAAAGTATCTGTACCCCTATTGCAACATATATTTGCTGTATCTTGCTATAGAACTTTGGGTATGACTGTAGTCCCTTTAGGCTTTTGCAATTCGGGTATGGGCATTTTCTTATGCTGACAGTGACTGGTAAGGGCTATTAGTCAATAGCAGCATTATGCCATTAATAAGAAGGTCCATGAATCACAAAAGGGATTAACACAGGTTATATATTATATAAATCTCTTTTTCAAGTAAATTCTTTACTGTCCCACACAGCTCACTGCAGAAATAAAAAAATTGAAGTTTTGTCTATTTTGTCGACAAATTTTCCGATTAGAATTAATATAAGGAGATAGATCTGATGTTAAATAAAGATTAATATCATTTATTATTTTTAAAAAAATGAGCATTGTAATGGACAATTGGTCAGTGAGTTTCCAACCAAAAAGCAAAATTGATACAGCTGTCAACTGATCTAATAGAGGGTCTGCCAACCAAACAGAAAAAACTGAAAAACTACAAATTCAAGTGTCCAGAGGGAGCTGATTTCAATCTTTTATAGTTTGGAGAAAGAAATTACAATGCAGGGATTAATCTACCACTGCGTCCTGCGTCTCTGATGCATAAAAATTGCCCAGGACCCATGGACTTCCGATCACTGCCTCCCACAGTGCGCATTGTTCACTTTTGTATAATGCGTCTGTTTTAGTTCATGTTATTCAAAGTCAAGAAATAACGTGTAAATGTCTCTTGTTTTATATTTTGACAGCTCTTTTAAACCTAACAGATCTGTGGTATCGTATGAGAAATCATTGCAAAGCTACTTTTTTTTATCTTTAAATTAAAAGTAATATGCAGTCCGACACGAGTCTAACTTATGTATAACGTTTGGATACAGATATATATATTATATTTATGAAAAATTCCTCCACTGTAAACTAAACATGACATTATGAATCAATCTAATGAAATTGTTTAATTCACACCATCAGCGTACCGTCTTTGTAAACCGTATATAATTGGTTTGTTTGGATAACGTTTTACTATACACATGTACGAAGTATCGCAAACTTAATAAACAATCAGTATATTACTTAATTCAGCAAAATTAGATTGAAGTTTAAGAGTTAGACTTTTTTTGTGGTACATATAAAGATCTCAAGGACATAAAATGCCTGAGCAGGTCAGCTCACTTGTATTCGCGAACTTAAAACGCCGCAAAAAAATAAGGTTTGTAGAAATTGGGACGGATTATTTTCTGCTGGGACCCTTTGCTTTGGCTGGGGACCCATTGGCCAAGTTTCACAGGGATGAAAATTCGTTGAGTTTTTCAGGGGCCAAGTGGGCTCCCATGTCAAAAAATTTAGGCACCCACATCAAAAACAATTAGCCCACATCAAAACGTTGTATCTAAATTTATATTTTTAAATTTAAGTCCCCCCTCCCCCCTTCTCTTCTTCTCCGTATCAAGTAATGGCCATCATACAGGAACACGTGTACCGAGTATGAAATTAACGCCAAAAATGAGAGAAGGAGAGACTGGTGTACATATCGATCTACATGGACTGTTTATTTGACGACTTTGAACGATAATTGCAGATGGTCAGTAGTTTGAGGTCAGCACTCTCTACATGTTTCTTCCAACACGATTCTTTCATCAAATCAGTTTGAGTAATATTTCCGCGTAAATTTCACTTACGATTTTAGATGTTTCTATATTTTAAATATCGAAGTAGGGTTTTGATTTCGGTCATCTCAAGCACCTTTAAATAAATCAATGAATGCAGGTAAATCCAGTTATAAAGTTAGTATAAAAATATTACGTCTCCAGACAGTGACATTGCACACTTTTGGAAACGTTAGGTGAGGTTTTGGTACACTGATCTAAAATGAGGTTGCTCCTTTACAAGGAAATAAGGGAGATCGATTCATTTTCCATGAGAAAGCGAACCAAAAATGTGTCAAATATCCATGAGTTTTTGTTACACAACGTGAGTTACGGCGACTATGAAACAAGAAAACAATTATGATCGGAAATTTTACAGTCGCCAAGTGGGCATTCAGTAAAACATTTTTGGTAGTCCACACTGAATTTTTAATCGCATTGGCGAGTGGGCGAGTGCTTATTTGCATCCCTGTTTCATCGCGTCCAGAGGTCAACCCATTAAGATCAAATTGTAGATTAATCTCTGCAATGCCAAAATAAAAGAGACCATTATGTATGAATATGCAATAAAAGAGTTGCAATAAAAGATATTCTATATTTACCTTTTGATGAAAAGAAATCTTCATGATGTAAGATTAAATACCTATGTTCCTTTTAATTGCAGGTGCAGTCTTTTATAAAGGAAAATCATATGAAGTCAAATCATCTCTAACAAAAGGATTTAAACAGAGTTTTAGTGCCTAGATTGTAGCAATGGCATTGCAAATGTGGAGAGGAACTATATTTTGTCTGTTATGCATGCTACACACATGTTCCAGTCTTCAGTCCATGACATTTCTGTCTCAGTACAATGAGACTGTGAATAGCACTGTATCTCCTGACTATTATGTTGATTATGATGTAAGTCATGGGTGATATTTCTAGGTCAATGCTTTCCTTACACAAGCTTAGAAATATGTGTATAGAATTCACATGTAGTTCCCTTTTGGAAACTGAATCTTTATATCTCAGGAATCAGTCTAGGCCGCGATTTTGTGATATTCTCGCATTTTTTACTCAAATATCGCATTTTTACTGCGTTGTCGCGCTAAAAGATCGCATACCTCCTTTGAATAAATCGCACCTAAGTTAATATAATGTGACAGAACAGGAGATTTGTCTTTAATCTTCAAATTTTCAGATGATTATTTGAATTCCGCGTGCGGCATCTTGTATGAAATTATGAACTCTGCGGGTATACTAACCAATAATTGAGTATCTTCAAGGACTTATAAACAGTTTACAAGTCTTTGGAATCGTCAACATGAACAATAGCTATACAATTCTTCAAAATATTTACAATGCGTAAATAAAATCTTGATGTAAACATTCTACAGTACACCCTACACTTACAGATTAGACGTTACCATAAAATGACTTGTTAGGCCTGCTGAAATACTTTTTATGCCCCCGGAATCAAAGATTCAGGGGCATATAGTTTTTGACCTGTCTGTCTGTTTGTCTGTTTATCTGTTTGTCTGTTTGTCTGTCTGTTTGTCCGAAAAACTTTAACATTGGACATAACTTTTGAATGGGAAGTGATAGGGCTTTCATATTTCACATGTGTATTCCTTGTGACAAGACCTTTCCATTGATACCAAAATTTTTGACCTCGTGACCTTGACCTTGACATTTGACCTACTTTTCAAAAACTATAACATTTGGCATAACTTTTGAATGGGAAGTGATAGGGCTTTCATATTTCACATGTGTATTCCTTGTGACAAGACCTTTCCATTGATACCAAAATTTTTGACTTCGTGACCTTGACTTTGACCTTTGACCTACTTTTCAAAAACTTTAACATTGAGCATAACTTTTGAATGGGAAGTGATAGGGCTTTCATATTTCACATGTGTATTCCTTGTGACAAGACCTTTCCATTGATACCAAAATTTTTGACCTCGTGACCTTGACCTTGACCTTTGACCTACTTTTCAAAAACTTTAACATTGGGCATAACTTTTGAATGGGAAGTGATAGGGCTTTCATATTTCACATGTGTATTCCTTGTGACAAGACCTTTCCACTGATTCCAAAATTTTTGACCTTGTGACCTTGACCTTGACCTTTGACCTACTTTTCAAAAACTTTAACATTGGGCATAACTTTTGAATGGGAAGTGATAGGGCTTTCATATTTCACATGTGTATTCCTTGGGACAAGACCTTTCCATTGATACCAAAATTTTTTGACCTCGTGACCTTGACCTTGACCTTTGACCTACTTTTCAAAAACTTTAACATTTGGTATAACTTTTGAATGGTAAGTGATAGGGCTTTCATATTTCATATGTGTATTCCTTGTGACAAGACCTTTCCATTGATACCAAAATTTTTGACCTCGTGACCTAGACCTTTGACCTTTTAACCCAGTGACCTCACATACATGTACTTAACGGAAAATAGTGTTCATACTATCAAAGATGCCACCGGGGGCATTCGTGTTTCACAAACACAGGCTTTATAATATGTACCATTGGAACCTATGATTTCTTAAAATTTTGACATTCACACTATAATTTCTTTTAGATGAATAGATACTTCATATTTAACAGCGAGTGTAATTGAGGCATGGCGTATATATATATATATATCTTTTTTAAGTTGTGAAAAACGTCTTGTTGGCGACTTATAGCGTGCGGTGGTGTCTGAGAGACAAAAGAATTTAAATTTTATTTGACCTCATTTTTCATTTAAAATGTCATTCAAACAAGGGAAAAAGAAAAAGTCCAGGGCGATTCTCACATTCAAATAATATGTCGCCAGATGTTCACAGAAATAAAGAGAAACCGAAGTTTTATTTTTTATGCCCCCGGAATCAAAGATTCGGGGGCATATAGTTTTTGGCCTGTCCGTCTGTTTGTCTGTTTATCTGTTTGTCTGTTTGTCTGTTTGTCTGTTTGTCCGAAAAACTTTAACATTGGACATAACTTTTGAATGGGAAGTGATAGGGCTTTCATATTTCACATGTGTATTCCTTGTGACAAGACCTTTCCATTGATACCAAAATTTTTGACCTCGTGACCTTGACCTTGATCTTTGACCTACTTTTCAAAAAACTTTAACATTGGGCATACCTTTTGAATGGGAAGTGATAGGGCTTTCATATTTCACATGTGTATTCCTTGTGACAAGACCTTTCCATTGATACCAAAATTTTTGACCTCGTGACCTTGACCTTGACCTTTGACCTACTTTTCAAAAACTTTAACATTGGGCATAACTTTTGAATGGTAAATGATAGGGCTTTCATATTTCACATGTGTATTCCTTGTGACAAGACCTTTCCATTGATACCAAAATTTTTGACCTCGTGACCTTGACCTTGACCTTTGACTTACTTTTCAAAAAACTTTAACATTGGGCATAACTTTTGAATGGTAAGTGATAGGGCTTTCATATTTCACATGTGTATTCCTTGTGACAAGACCTTTCCATTGATACCAAAAAATTTGACCTCGTGACCTTGACCTTTGACCTACTTTTCAAAAACTTTAACATTGGGCATAACTTTTGAATGGTAAGTGATAGGGCTTTCATATTTCGCATGCGTATTCCTTGTGACAAGACCTTTCCATTGATACCAAAATTTTTGACCTCGTGACCTTGACCTTTGAACTTTTAACCCAGCGACCTCCCATACATGTACTTAACAGAAAATAGTGTTCATACTAACAAAGATGCCACCGGGGGCATTCGTGTTTCACAAACACAGGCTTTATTCTCTATTTTTTCGAACAAATACATTCAAAATCTCATTGAAATTGAGAAAATCTCATTGTTTTTTAGCAAATGAGATTTTTATCTCATTACTCTGTAGGGCTAGGGTGATCCCTGATATCTGAAAACATCACACTGACTTAGCAGTGATTTGCATTCTGATCTTCCTAGGAGACAAGATGTAATATTAAAGTATCAGATTATCAGGCCTTCAGGGTTTTTGACATAGATATTGAATTTTATTCACATGTTTACAGTTTTCTTATGTTAATGAATAATCATATTATTCAAACAAATTCTGAGTCTTTTGACATACATGAACATTTTTTTTCACATACCCTATGTACTGAATACTCTTTAAGTTTTAGTAAAGATTTATCTTAATTATCTGTCATCATGCACATGTCATCAATTCGACATCATCATAAACAGGTTGACGTGTATGTAAACAATGGAGCCATACGGTATGTAGGGGGAGTGGCCTCTAATCTGAAGGGGTCGTCAGCCATCAACAAGATGGGGTCAGTGTCCACTATGACTGGACATGCACAATGGAGCACAGGAAACACTCTGGCTACAGCCCCCAACCTTGAAATCAGTAAAGTCATATACGTGAGTACGGAAAATCATTAGTTCATTTGAAGTGCAGGGAAATGTATAGATAATATGAATCAAGGCAAAGCCTTTTTGTGCGAGCGGAGAGAAAATAGATATGATTATATAAAATAAAAAAAAGATTTTTATTTTTATTTTGACTATGATGGTTTATCTTATCTTACAAATCTTTCCACTTGATGATTGCCAAAAAAAGTAGTATAAGGCGAGTGGAAACACAGAAGCATTTGTAAAATTGATCATCTAGACCAGCAAATGAAAATTTTAAGGGGGGGGGGGGCTTAAAAAATATGGTTCTTTAGAAATATGGTTCTTTATAATTCATTTTTATTTTGTAAGAATAATGTTTAGGCTAGCTGAAAATAAATTACTTAAGAACAAAAGAAAAAACGAACATATTCCGACTTCTGACAGTACGAAACCACCCGAGACGAGAAAAGCAATCAGAGCGAAACGTCTCGTTTAAAACCGGAAATGTCGGATTTCCCGTGGTTACGCCGCCTTGTTGATGCTTTAGCCTTACCTGATTTAGGAAAAATAATTTCAATAGCAAAAATTAAGTATAACATATACGTCTACTTGGAGTCGAAAAAAAATTAAATGGCAATATCCAGCAACTCTGTCTGCGAGGGGACGAAAGTTTTTGAAAGCATAGTAGTACATTCTCATTATTTGATTCAGCATATTTTCTCAATCAGATATGTGTATACACGTTACCATAAGGGCGAGCTTCGCTATAATAGTACAACATATATACAATAAAATCTTTAATATGAATCAAGGCAAAGCCTTTTTGTGCGAGCGGAGAGAAAATAGATATGATTATATAGAATAGAAAAAGACCTTTCTTTTTTATTTTGACTGTGATGGTTTATCTTATCTTACAAAACTTACCGTATGATGATTGTCAAAAAAAGAAAAAGGTAGTATAAGGTTGGCGAGTGGAAACATGGAAGCATTTGTAAAATTGATCTAGTCCAGCAGATGAACATTTAAAGGGGGAGGGGCTTAAAATATGGTTCTTTAAAAATATGGTTCTTTATAATTCATTTTTATTTTGTAAGAATAATGTTTAGGCTAGCTGAAAAGAAATTACTTAAGAACAAAAGAAAAAACAAACATATTCCGACTTCTGACAGTACGAAACCACCCGAGACGAGAAAAGCAATCAGAGCGAAACGTCTCGTTTAAAACCGGAAATGTCGGATTTCCCGTGGTTACGCCGCCTTGTTGATGCTTTATCGTTACCTGATTTACGAAAAATATTTTCAATGAACTTAACTAATAAACAAAAATTGAGTATAACATATACGTCTACTTGGAGTCGAAAAAAAAATTTAAATGGCAATATCCAGCATCTCCGCAGCAACTCTGTCTGCGAGGGGACGAAAGTTTTTGAAATCATAGTAGTACATTCTCATTCTTTGATTCGGCATATTTTCTTAATAGGATTTGTGTATACGCGTTACCATAAGGGCGAGCTTCGCTCGCAAAGGCCCTTTGGGCCTTTGCAGCGAGCTCCGCTCGCTATCATTGTCAGCAAAAATTTAAAATGTCTAATAAATGCACTTTTGCATAAACTTGTTCTCAGCATGTATGTTCATGAATAGTCAACCCGTGTGGTGTAAATACAATGCAGTACCTTATTTAGACATCATAAATGACTGTATATTGACTGCACGATAAGCCTCCACACTTTCTCTGTTTTGATTTTCATCTACATGCTCACGTACAACTTTAAAAAATCCACTGATAATCCAAATGAACATAAATATTAACAATGAATTCTAGTTGTGCTTGTGAATCTTATATTCTCAGGTTGATGATCCATCTCGATCCCCTGACGGTGTCCGAGTATATCTCTCCGTTAACAACACTGGCGGTGGTACATCCTATGACACAACAGTTAGTGTTGACTTAACTGCCCTTGGACTTCGTATTGACTATAATACAATCCCATCTACCTTTCCTATGTCATCTCTCAATGTCATTCTGGGAGAGGTCCAGTTTGATTGGAATATAGGCACTCTAGCAGGTAAAAAAATTGTTTTAGTTCTTCATAATTCAACATGTATGTTCAAGCTTTTTTAGGAAATGTTCATTATTTAAAGGTTATAAATGTATAATTTCATATGTTTATATCAATGTAGTGATACATGCTTTATAATGGCATGCTACACCTTACATTGGCTATATCTACATGTTCCACTAATTTCTTGGTTATACTCTAATTCATTATAGTTGGTAGCATACAGGAGCTGGAATTTACAGCCTTTCCAACAGGGAGTGATGGGAGAAATCTGGCCAGTGGTAACTCTATATGGGCAACTGAAGTCTACTATAATGCTACGGTAAATATATAATGTATTCATTATTCATTTGATTAGAAACTGATGACTTTTTTACCTTTGACTCAAAGCCATTGGGATTGTCAAGGAGAAGCCAGTTGAACTTAGGTGTCTGAGCAAGGTCACAACATTGCCAGGGTTATTTCTTTCAATTTTACTGTGCTAAGTGGGCTTGCTTGGCATTCTTGGTGTATTTTTCCAGAATGTAGTTGGAACTCTGCCCTAGTGTAACAGGAGTACTTTGTAATATGTGATAAAAAGGTTTAACGCAGAATTGTAATTTTCTTCATGAAAAAGTTTGTAAAATAAAACAGTATAGATATCTGAGATAACTATTTTTTTTGTGTAGATTATTTATGAAAGGCTCATTGAGGATAACTATTGATATTGATATTTTGCCCTGTACATACTTTGAGAGTTAGATTTTAAGCCAGTGTTTTAAACTTATGCGTAGGTCTGCAAATGTACATTTACGTAATCTTTATGCTGTAAACATTTTTATTAGAGCAAAATTTAAATACTTAGCACTGTTTTATTGAAGATTGCAACCTTTATACCACTGTCCACCACTGTCAGTATGGATAATGTAACATCAACTGAAAATGTCATGTCCACAGAAAATTCTACCTCCGATTACGAGAACACGACTGACATTACAACGGACATGACTACTTTAGATAATGTCACTACAGATTCTTTATCCACTGATAGTACATTAGCATCTGTTACCACTGAAAATGTAACGGGTTCTACTGTTACTCCAGATACTACTATAGATAGTAACAGCACAACAGCTGATTTCAATATTACTGATAACACGAATATGACGTTTTCAAGTGATGTTACGTCCACTACTACGGTAGTGCCAGTGCCGGGTTACTTTGTTTACACGGTGAGTATAGGAGGTCACGCATGACAATGCATGTCTCATCAGTTGTGATCGTAGTCTCGCATGAATGTCTAATTACTGCTATAAGTAGTGTCGGAATGATGATGTACAATAATAAGGTGATGATGATACAAAATGTGCTTGTATTTCATTCAAGACTAAGTCTCGTTAGCTTATATGAATAATGACTATATATTTGTATGCTTCAAATTGATGTCTTGTTATATGTGAAAAATAGTGCTTACTCACTAATAATATTCAATGACAAAAATCCATGACATAGCACAGGATGACCACTGACTCAGTGGGAAACAGAATTGGAAATCCTCAGAGGAATTATACCTCCCACAAACAAAGTTTGGAGGGTATACTGTTCTTCGGTCCATCGTTCTGTCTGTCCATTGGTCCTGGCCAGGTCATCACTTATAAGTTATACCTCTTTATGATATTTCATAGACTTCTTGCTCAGGTCCTGAGGGTGTCATGACCTTGAACCAAGGTCATATTTGCAATGTCAAATTCACAGTGAAATAAATAGGTAAAACTTATCTAGGCCATAACTTTTCATCTCTTTATGGATTTTGATTACATTTTATAGACTTGTTGCCCAGATCTCCAAGGTGTGGCATAACATTGAAGCAAGAACATATCTGAAAAGTCAAGGTCACAGTGAATTGAGTGATAAAATTTGTCCATTCCATAATTTACATGTATATAAAATTCTTGTATGTTTAATGTACTCAAAAATGTCAATGTTTATTTTATCCTATGGTCATTCTGTAAAACCTGTACAATAAAGGATCACCAAATGTCTGACATCCTAACTGAACGCAGACTGTCCTGATAATACCTTACAATAAAAGATCACCAAATATCTGACATCCTAAATGACAACAGACTGTCCTGATAAAACTTGTGCAATGAAGGATACCAAATGTTTGACATCCTAACTGACAGCAGACTGTCCTGATAATACCTGTACAATGAAGCATACCAAATGCCTTACATCCTAACTGACAGCACACTGTCCTGATAATACCTTACAATGTAGGAAACCAAATGTCTGACATCCTAACTGACAGCAGACTGTCCTGATAATACCTGTACAATGAATGGTCACCAAATGTCTGACATCCTAACTGACAGCAGACTGTCCTAATAATACCTTACAATGTAGGATACCAAATGTCTGACATCCTAACTGACAGCAGACTGTCCTGATAATACCTGTATAATGAAGGATTACCAAATGTCTGACATCCTAACTGACAGCAGACTGTCCTGATCATACGTGTACAATAAAGAACAACTTAATGTCTGACCCTAACTGACAGCAGACTGTCCTGATAATACCTGTACAATGAAGGTCACCAAATGTCTTACATCCTAACTGACAGCAGACTGTCCTGATAATTCCTGTACAATAAAGGATCACCAAATGTCTGACCCTAACTGACAGCAGACTGTCCTGATCATACCTGTACAATGAAGGTCACCAAATGTCTGACATCCTAACTGACAGCAGACTGTCCTGATAATACCTGTACAATAAAGGATTTCTAAATGTCTGACATCCTAACTGACAGCAGAATATCCTGATAATACCTGTACAATAAAGGATCATCAAATGTCTGACATCCTTACTGACAGCAGAATGTCCTGATAATACCTGTTCAATGAAGGATCACTAAATGTCTGACATACTAACTGACAGCAGACTGTCATGATAATACCTGTACAATAAAAGATCACCAAATGTCTGACATCCTAAATGACAACAGACTGTCCTGAAAATACCTTACAATGCAGGAAACCAAATGTCTGACATCCTAACTGACTGCAGACTGTCCTGATAATACCTGTACAATAAAGGATCTCTAAATGTCTGAAGTCCTAACTGACGACAGACTGTCCTGATTATATCTGTACAATGAAGGATACCAAATGTCTGACATCCTTGTAACTGACAGCAGATTATCCTGATAATACCTGTATAATGAAGGATCATCAAATGTCTGACATCCTAACTGACAGCAGACTGTCATGATTATACCTGTACAATAAAAGATCATCAAATGTTTGACATCCTAACTGACAGCAGACTGAAAGCATTGCAATGTTCTGACACCTGCTTGATTTATGAACTACATGTAGTAGGTTGGGGTTGTGTATGTCAATTCTTGATATATGTTACTAATATTCTTTAACTTAGACATATAGGTTTGAGGTTTGATATTGATCATGATTTTAAGATACTTACAGTAGTACACACAGGTACATATAATTATACTGACCGTGTTATACTGGTATCGATAGGATTTCATTGATATTGCAACATTCAAGTTGCCTGCAATTGATTTATTTTATCACTCAGCATTATCAATACAATGTATAACGATGTTATTTTATGTTGTATTTTAAAAAAATGCACATTTACTTGCCATTCTTTTTTTGTACAGTAGTGTAGATGATCTTTGTTCTTACATGCAATTTTCGTTTTTGGTAATACCATTGATTGTGACTTTATTCCATTTCTTTAAGCTGTAGTACAAATGACCAGAGCAGCAGTAATACATGTACACAGACCTCCCTACTTTTACTATTTTGGCGTAATTTTTACGATTTTTGACTTACAATTACACTATACGCTTTTCCTGCTCAAATTTACGCTTCCAACATATTTCCAAGCAGAATGACTTTTTAAAAGTATCCCTAACAAACAGAGAGACTTGCATACATAAATTATTTGATCGTTTCAACAGCGTTTGATATCGTGTATGCAATTATTGTGTAAATGATAATGTCAAAGAGTGAAAAGGACAATGTTATTATCAAAGTTTTGTACAGTCAATTTTTGTTTTATTACGCTTTACTTCCCTAAATTACACTGTCGTGAGCAAAATATTACTCTTTTGGAAAGAAATAGATAGGGAAGTCTGTGTACAAAAGGAGTCAATATAAATATCATTTGAAGCTTAAAAAATTTTTTTTTTTTCTTTAAGTGTTAAGATGTTTTCCATAATGTATGATCAGCGTATGGTACTCGACACAGGATTTAAAAAAAAAAAAAGCATTGTAAAGCATGTACATCTACCAAACAAATTAATCAAAATGTCATAAATCATTCGACACAAATATACTATCACCTTATCTAGTGGTATGCCTTGGCATGATAAAAATCAAGCACCAACACAACTGTATATACAATGCTGTTCTATATACATGTTTAATGAAATAGCAATTGACCATTTTCCGATTTTGTCAGAAAGAACAAAATGTCCGAGTCAACATATTTTGGCGTTGTTTTACCTTATGACGTCACTGTTAAAAGACGCAATTCCATTGTGACTTAACAATGAAAAAGTGTGCAAAAATTGCCTACCTCAGGCATTTTTTTGTCATTTTGTCAGCCATTATGAATTTCAGCAAGTGGCCTTTTAAGCATTCAGTTAAGTTGTGAGGAGAATTTTCTCCTAGACTTTGATTTCTTTATAGTCCATTTGCCATTCAAGAGATTGTGACTATTTTAACCAAAGATTTTATACCCATTGACACTTGACTACACATTGTTTGGCAAAGTTTTCCATAGTGACGTCATAATTGATCTCATCGTCTTTATGTGCCCAGATGTGTTGTCATATATTCTATTGTGATGTCATAATGAAAGTATTGCCAAATTTTGTGATGTCCAGTGTTATGTCGTCTGACTTCATAATAAATGGCAATTATAAATATCATTGTTTTTGAAAATCACTCATCAATAATTTACCCAATGCCAAAAAAAAAACTGGTACAAGAGAGTTTCTTTTTGAACAACATTCACCAACTATGAGTGGGTAGATAGGATGAAAGGGAGGGGGAGGAAGGGGGGTTGGAGGATAGAGAGAAGGGGGGTTGGAGGATAGAGAGAGGGGAGGGAGGATGGGGCAGGAGGGATGAGGTAAGGGGATGAGAGGAAGGAGAGAGGTACCCCCTGGCCCCTCCCCCCCCCCAACTATATTATGGTAGGTCAAACTTTAATTTTTCTGTTACAAACTCGGACAAGCAATGGCTTGCTATTTGCAGTTATGATTTAGCAATACTTTTAGGCCAGATTATTGAATCCAATAAGAATAATTTGATACTTATGCAGGGATGTCTTACATGTATTACATGTATATATATTATTCAGCTGTTTTGTACATGTACTACATTTAAGATCTGTGTGAGTCCTGTTCAAGCTTGTGAGGTATTTTTGATTGTGAGATTTTTATATTTTGTATATGACTTACAATTAAGGGTTTGTATTTCTATTTACAGAGTGTTAACCTAGGACCTACCTATGTATCAGTGTGTATAAGAAGAGTAGAAAATAAGAAAGAGAATGTAAGTATTTTATCATCTTGGACTTTTTGGATGACTTATTTCATCAGTGATATTTAATTAGACTACTTCCATACAAAAAGACAACAAGAAGTGTGAACGGCAGTAGTTGGTGAGCCGCTGTTTGCAGTGGGTAATTTCATTTCATAGGTTCTTATTCAGTATTTTTGAGGGATTCATATTTTAGCAAAGTAAGCAAATGGAAAATAGGTCAAGTGCTCTAATTCATGATTACTCTATTTTGTGAATTCATCCATTTTTGTCATTTTCTGCTAAAATATGCTTGCACTAAAATACTAATAGATAAATACAAAAAATGAAACTCTGATGTTATGATATACACATGTAGTTCTTGTGCAAGAGTCCTAAGTCTGTCAAATTACCAAATCATGATACTGAGACTGATCGTATTTACAGTGAGATCAAACTTATGAAATGAAGCTATCAACAAGATATTAATGGTTAAATAGTATATATACAAGTATCTAGGTGTCCTCTGGATGATTACTCTCCATTTAATGTTTACATGTAGGTCATTATTGAACTTACAAAATTATTATTGTTCTATTAAAAAATGTCTTTTCTATTACAGATATTTTACCAGCATGGCTTTACAGCTCTGACGTTTTTCATCATGTTCTTTGCTACGATTGCCGTAGTAGTTCTGATAGCGTTTCTATGTCTGAGAATCAGACGCAAGAGAAGCATGACAGTAAAAGTAGACGTAAGTAATCTACCTGTGGTACAATTAAAGCTAGGCTTAAAAGAATCAAATCAAAACATGTACATGTATTCAGTCTTTCCATATACAGAGTTACTTTGCATTTGGGATGTTATTATCAAATTCTATGGAAACCAGCTTCACCCATGCTTCAAATACGACGTTTCTAAAGGAATTTCTAAAGAAAAAAATTACGTCACAATGCAGTAATGTCAGATACTGTCCAAAGTGGAAAGTAGCTCTGTATATAGAAAAGACCAAATATTTCAAAAGTACTTGTGGAATTAAAAACTCTGAGTTTAAATTATTATACCCCCGCCATATAATGGTGGGGGTATATAGTGATTTTTAAATTGATAAGAAAGAAAAGTTTGATAATTATACATTATTCGTTACAGCAATCTATTTTGGTGAGCAACAAGCAGAACCATATAATGATGGATGCTAACTTAGCTAATAAGAAGACCGGTCACACCATTATAGATTACAGGTATGAAATGTATTTGCAGACATATGGACTAATTTTAAAATTGATATTTGAATTCTATGGCGTCAGTTGTTGAGCAGTCAGAAAAGTGCAAGAATTGCTGAAGAAATTTACTATTTCTTTGAGAAAGCAATATGATTAGATTCAATATAATATTGATGTCAGTTTTGTTGAAATATTGTACATGTATATGTACAAATACAGCATGACAAAAATTTCTTTTCCTTGTAGCTCTTTTAATGAGGATGATACCATAGTAGGGATACTTGCTATCAAAGATAACTTGAGACGCTTCAGAGAAATTGACAGGTATTTCTTTACTGTACATGTATAATTATTATGTTAATGTATTACTTAGGGTATAACATAAATTGTTGATGAAAAAATATAGGGTTTTCTACCTATTGTTTTTACTTTAAGAACATACATGTAGATCAATTATATAGAGTAACAGTTTTGTTTTTGAAGCAAAAAGTGAGAGAATTGTAGTATTGTAGAAAATGTATTCATGTAAATAATTAAAAAATGCTTATTTAATTTACAGAAAAGGATAATGAAAAATGATGAAGAAAAAGATTTTGATTGAAACACCTCATCAATTTTGTAAGGCCTTAAATTCAAAATGAAATGTACATGTTATTTTTGCTGCTTTCTAGCTTGGACATAGTGTGTACAATCAATATAGACACGGAGCTGGAGCAGCAGAGAAATGAAGCATGTATAAACGGTACTAACCAGCTTATAAACGGTCTGGTACATAATAGAGATGTCCATCCGGGCATGGCTCAAGTCGCAGATAATGTCCTGAAAAAGAAACGCACGCTTCTCAACAATAATCTGGATGAGGAGTACAAAAGACAGATGAAAAAACTGTACAAGAAACTGAGTGCAAAAAATAAGGTATGTGTTTATCAATCTGGACAAAATCATTCATTCTGTCACCTTTAAAGCAAGGGTGACATACATGTATAGGAATCTGGTAGTTTCACTCTAACACACATGTAAATAGCTATAACTTAATATGCATTATACTACCGTCAAATTTGCAGGGATAGTGAAGCTTGATTAGACTTGACCACTTGATGAAGGTCAAGGTAATATTTTTAGGATCAGACAAGCAACATTCCAGTTCATGAACAGTCCAGTTTATTTCTGGATGAGAGCACCACCAAAAAAAAAAACTTAAAAAACATCCTAAAGCAGGTAATGACTATCTTAATAAATGTAATTGAGTTTAAATAAATGTGTTTAAAATAAATACATTTTATGTATTTCAGGCCAAAATGTCTAGAACATTGCAGAGACAGAGAGATGAGAAGAAGAGATTGGCCAGTGAAATAGCTGATCTGGGTGACAAGGTAGTTTATTTTTATTTGAACAGTACATGTATAATATCGGAGTGAGGTATATATGGTCAAGCTACAACTGATGTTATTTTATATCATGTAATATTTTGTCCCATTTGTTTTAAGGAAAGACAACAGTTACAGGACATGCTGGAGAAACAACATCAGACTGAAATAGACGAGGAAACGTACAAACTTAAGTTAGAACAAGACGAGGAAACAGAAAACCTCAGGAAGGTATGGAGATAAAACTTATGGCAAAAGTAGTGGGGGAGGGGAGTTACTTTTTTCTCAGGAAGGTATGGGGATGAAACTTATGGCAAAAGTAGTGGGGGAGGGGAGTTACTTTTTTCTCAGGAAGGTATGGGGATAAAACTTATGGCAAAAGTAGTGGGGGAGGGGAGTTACTTTTTTCTTTGTCAGTTTTTTTTATTTATCTGCAGATGAATGTAAGAACTAAAAAATCAAATTCAAGAATTGTGGTCCCCCGCTTTTGGTGTTTGTCTGTCATATAAATGTGTGTAGACCATGATGTGAAACCGCACCCTCTGAGGTTTTAAAATTTTATCTCATGTGTATTAGGCAATTGAAATCTAACAAAGGATAAAGGGTTATAAGAAAAGAAGTTTTAGGAGAGATTCTTTCACAAGGAAAATGTGGGATATTCTGAAAGGCTGTAGATCACTTAAACTATGCAACCATTGAAACTGAAATTGAAATGAAAGAAAATATAATTACGTCAGTTATTTATTCATTTTCATTTAAAGTTGTCGTGTCCTATCCATGCTTGTCCAGACAACATGGTGGTCAGTGTAAGGCACAGGATATGTATGACCGTCTAGTTGTTTATCTTTTGTTAGTATTAAGTCCAGAGTATTTCCATTCACATGAGTTGGATGATGGATAATGTTTGTGAGGTTGTAATCCTTAAGAAGGTCCACAAAGTTAACACTGTTAGGATCAAGATTAAAGTCTCCCAGAATAATATATGCTGTTCTACGATTCTCGAGTTTATTCAGAAGTTCCTTGAATTGATGTAAGAAATTTGATGTTGCTGGAGGATGATACAGGGCAACAACAAGTATTTGCAGAGATTCAACAGTAACAGCAAGGGCTTGACACACATCAGAGGAAGGAACTTGTAAAACGCTGCATTTCTCCTTCTTTGAAACATATATAGCAAGGCCATGCTTGGTCTGTTTATCAAATGCTTCATAATGAGTAAGAGAATGATTTGTTCGTAGGTGTTGAATGTGAGTTTCTGAAAGACATAATACATCTAAACATTGTATGGAACGGTCAACTTGTAAGTCACAAGCATGCTTTGATAATGAGCGAATGTTAACATGGCCAACAGTCAGATTTCCTGGGTTTTTCTCTATCAGTAGATTGGTACTGTTTAAGATCGACTCTGTCCTCATACGTGTCATTTCTTCAGATGCATACTTGTTAACCTTGATGTCTTTCATGTTAAAGTTGACTAATTTTATTCCTTTTCTCGATGTTGCTCTACTGATCATGGTATATGCAAGACCTTGTGGAGGAGGTGATTTTGTCAGTCTTGTGAAGTCTGCTATCATGTACTCGTATGTGCTTCCTTGCGACTTATGTGCAGTTCAAGCATAAGCAAGTGTTACTGGATACATTTTTCTCTCAACAGGCACACTGCACTGAGAAGCCAGCATAAATTTGATAGTAACGGCTTGAATAGGAACTGCATGTCTCAAATGTGGTGGTGAACTTTTCCTTGCATTTTTACCAATTAGATCTTTCTCAAACCTTATGAATAATTGACCAGATAATTTGTTGTCACTTGGGATGTTGTAATCAACCAAGGTTCCAATGACTCCATTGACAAGGTGGTCTGCAATATCATAATTCTTTGTTAGCATCAGCCGAGCACCCTTAGCGAAAGTTATAGAGGATGAAAGACCTCCCGTTTGATACATATTTGTAGATGTGATTGTTACTTGTTCCAAGTTTGTGTGTAAGTCTCGCTTGCTATCTTTAGCTGTTATAGTAAGATGTGGTCCTGAAAGTTCCTGTAGCTTTTGAATGTTGTAGCTATCAACTTGGTTGTTGGTCATATAGATATGAACAGTATCCTTTGGAAAGTTTGAAGTATCTGTGTTGTGGAGGTCATTTAGCAGTGTTATGTCCTCTTCAGATGTTTCACCTGTCCTTACTCTAGATAAGATTTCAGCAAACTGTGGATCACCCTTTTGTCTGACAATTTCTGTGAGTTCATATACTTTAAATAATTGCTGCCAGAGAGATCCAGCAAGGGAACTGTAATCATTACTAGAACATTGCTTGAACACTGGTCTGTCCCCTACTAGGTTTAACTGTAGCAAGTCTCCAACAGCTAACATGGCTATATCTCCAAATGGTTTGTTGCTGTCTCTTCCAGTAAAAATATCTTGAAGAGTAAGATGAAGGTGTTCTAAAGATGTAGCTCCAAACATTGAAATCTCATCTGCAATAATAACTTTCAAGTTTGCATACTTGCATCTCATGGTATTCAGCTTTTCTAACGATAACGTTTTGAATTGCAATGTCCTCATCTTTTCTTTTACCGGAAGTGAGAATGCAGAGTGCAATGTTGTACCATTTATGTTTGAGGCTGCTTTTCCAGTTGAGGCTGTCATAAGCACTGTTGGCTTGTCTGGATCTTGACCTGGTTTTCTTAGAGCTCTAACAAGACCTTCATATATTGTATTCACAAGGTGCGTTTTCCCAACTCCACCACCACCACTAAGAAATATATAGAAAGGTTGTGGAACAGAATTATCATCTGATGCAAGCCTTGTACGAGTTGCCCAGTCATACATGTAGTCAAACAAAATCCGTTGCTTGTCATTCAGTGAACGCACCAACTCATAGAATCTGGAATCTGTCACAAGCTGAGTCTTTCCGATGGTGTAATTTCGTGGAGTAGTGACTTCATTGTCTTCTGTAGCCTGTACAGGAAGGAGACTTGGGTCAATATATGGATGCTTACAATGGCTTTCATTTGTTTGTTCTTCAAGACATTCTTGTTGAACACCAGCTGCAAATTCATTCCATATTTCTGGTGAGGCATCATCTGGATCGAAGTCTTCCAGAGCAGCTTCTACTTCTTCATAAAAAGGTTCATAATGATTTATGTTTCCTAGAATGTCTTTCTTCACTTCAGAAAACTTATCCTTGTATGTTGAGCTCTTCAGTTCTGACTCGGACCTCCATGGCATGTAAAGTAATAGCAAACGATGATAATATAATTCCTCATTTCTTTCTTTGGATACGTAATGGTATCTTATAAAGCGTTGATTTCTTCGTTCTCTCAAGGTACCCATCTCATCCTTGAGAGTAATGGTATTTCTTGTGCCCTTTTCCAATATTTCCTCTTCATCTTGTTCATCATCGTCTTTAGAGCCAGAAGTTGTGTCGTACTGAGCACTGAAGTCTGCTAAACAGAGGTTTTCCATCATGTCAGGACGTTTTGAATACTTGTCATGTATACTTGGAAGATACAAATCTGTTTCATCATCCTCCATGTTCTCAAGTATACTGCGAGGTTTCAGTAAGCGTGTACGGTTTTCTTTAAGGTCTGTTTGGATGAATAGGACATCAGTGTTAGATTTCCGGAGAGGGAATGAAAGAATTCTGGCGATCGCTTCATGTTCTGAAACCTCTCTAGATTTTCTGAATACGTCACCAATGTCTTTAAGAGCTTCTCTCATAGGCTTGCTATTGGACTCTTTACATGCCTTCCTCATCATTTCACTCATACTTCGCTCTGGCTTGCAAATGTACGACGTCAGATATGCAATACATGCCCAAACGTTAGTGATGAATTGGATGTCCATATTTGAGCGGAGAGCACGTAATATATGAGGATTGTAATTATTTACACGAACCTCGCTAACATCTCTTTTCATGATCACTGCAGTGCGTTTTTTGGAAACTGAAAGGGCATCAATGTACTGTTGTTCGGTAAGATCAGCCGACTGAAGAATTTCCTCAAACAAGCCAGTTTCTTCTGAAGCAGATTTAAGAGCTGTGTAAACCTTTCTTTGAATTTTTGTTGAATCATCAATTAACTGCGCTGCATTTTCTCCTTTCGGAATTCTAGCAATAACAGTCCTTGGTGATGGACAACGTGGGTATCCAAACCTACACTGAGTATTTTTTTTCTTGCATGTTCGAGTATGATGGTGCATTTGTCTTGAAACAACAAGATCATGCAAAGGGTCATTTTCTGGTGGAATGTGACATTTTACATGTTTATCTATGAAGGATACACATTCCTCATCAGTATTCACGTCAATACGAGGAGCACCTTTCACATGAATGGCACTATGAAAATGTTCTGTACCACGTCCTTGCATTTCCTTTCTTAAGTCATAGTTCAGTATTTGACCGATGGGGTGTGCACCACTTAGTATGAATTTTGTCCATAATTGTTCAAAGATATAATCAATATGCTTTGCAGCTATTACAGGATTCCTCTGAAGCCACTGTCTCTTTGTGTTCCAATCCATTGCCGCAATATCATCATCTGTAAGGTTTGTACTATACCGTCGAGCAATAAGTATGATAACTTCTGGCCAATAAAATTCTGCAGCTGAACCTGTCAAGAAAAATGTGTAGGGACCTAATTGTCTAAGCTTAGCAAGCATATCCAACTGCATCTGTTGCCAGTACTGTGGTGTTCCTCGAATGGTTTTGAATGTTGCATATAAATGGTCTTCAGTTAAAAGACGATGAAATCTTGTGGGATCCTTCAATTGTCCAGCTGAGATGTCCTCATGGTATGATTTCCTGGTTGTGATTGAAATGGAATTTTGAATTTGTCTTTTTTCTAAAAGATCGAGCATCTGGAAGATATATTCTGAGCACTCAGAAAATCTGGTATCTGCAGACAGTAATCTCACATTAGCGTACTTCTTTTCAGAAAGCTTGACCTGTCTTTTTTCATTAATATTGTTTCTACCATAAGGAAAAAGCTGAGGAAAAGCTAAATATTCCCAGTCTGGCTGATGGTATGTAGAACTTGGTGTTTGACCCTCGGCAGGGGCAATGTTGATGACTGCATTAGATCCTACTGTAGGTCCATTTGTAGGCTGAAAACATGTTACACTATTCAAAGCTTCCTTTTGTTGAATGTGTTCTTGAACTTCTTCAGGAGCTGTTTTGTCAACCTCATCTTCACTGTCTTCTAATGCCTCTACGACCTCTGTTTCTTCATTACTACATGTTATACTATGAGTAAAAGGAAGGTCAGGAATCCAATGTTCATTTATTTCAATGTCCTTATAATGTGGAGAATGCAGTTTGAGATAATGTAAAGCACGGATAATATATGATGGACTGATGCACTGTTTATGTACAGGATATTTGTCTGATAATCGTCTCTTTAGAGCTAATGTAATTATTTGAGATTCAGCAGATTGTCTTGGTAAAGAATTCACAATTTTCGTAAGGTCAGAAGGTACTAGTACAACTTGACCACTGAGTTTGTGCTGAGCTCCTCTCTGTTGGGCAACAATCCTCATGAAAGGTAGAGTTTTGCAAATAACCTGAACTTCAAGAGGACATAGATCTTTAAGTATAGGCAATATGATGTCTAATTGGAGTTTATTTGCAGTGCATTGAGCTGGCATATTCCCTTTTTTCAAGCTTAAGTGACAAGTCTTGCAAATAAATCTTTTGTTCATATTTGATTTTCCATCCAAGGAGAGCCATAGGGAAAGATGAGCATTTGATACCTTTGGGTAATTTGTTGACTTGTGACAAATAACAGATGATCTATAGAGGCAGCGATTGCACGAAATACAGCAATAGTCTGATCCTGAAGCAATAACAGAGAAAAAATTTTCTAAGGCCATTTCTTTTGTGATATTTGAACGCCTCTCTTTATGCTGTATTCTGTTCTTCTGTCTATCTCTCTCTTTAACAGACTCCTCTAATGCACTTCGCCTCTCTTTATGTTGTTTTTTGTTTTGCTCTCGCAGTTGTTGTTTGACAGACTCCTCTAAAATACTTCTCTTCTCTTTATGCTGCATTCTGTCCTTTTGTCTATCTCTCTCTTTAACAGACTCCTCTAATGCACTTCGCCTCTCTTTATGTTGTTTTTTGTTTTGCTCTCGCAGTTGTTGTTTGACAGACTCCTCTAAAATACTTCTCTTCTCTTTATGCTGCATTCTGTCCTTTTGTCTATCTCTCTCTTTAACAGACTCCTCTAATGCACTTCGCCTCTCTTTATGCTGTATTCTGTCCTTCTGTCTATCTCTCTCTTTAACAGACTCCTCTAATGCACTTCGCCTCTCTTTATGTTGTTTTTTGTTTTGCTCTCGCAGTTGTTGTTTGACAGACTCCTCTAAAATACTTCTCTTCTCTTTATGCTGCATTCTGTCTTGTTCTCGTTTTTCCTCTTTTAAAAGTTCACCCATCCTGCATCTTCTTTTTTTATGTTGAAATTTATTCTTCTCTTTTTGATTGCTTCTTTTTTCAGCAGAAAAGGCTTTTCTACTTTTCTGTTGTTCCTGGTTGTTTATCCTTCTGTATGTTTCTTTTGTAGAATCTGTGGATAATAATCTTTCTCTGCTGTTTTGTTTGCGTATACGATTTTGTTCCCGTCGACAGATTTGATCAGCCATGTATGTTTGGACAGACAGCTCAAATCGATTCCTTGGCATTAGTTGTCGAGGAAATGTTTTGATTTCATTTGAAGAAATGCAGCATTTCAAATGATGTGCAGCCATATCTATATCATAGTGCAAATGTTCACAGTCTTCAGAAAGAAAGCAAGAAAATGCAAATGCAATTGCCAATACTCCACATATAGGTTGCGTTGATTGTTGTGTTACAGCTGGATATCTCACTCTGGACACACTGTCTTCTCCATATATAATTTGAAGCTGCTTAAGTACATCAACAAAATGTTTCTGACACATCAGTGAGTCATACACAGTAATTATTCCATTAGCTCGTTGATACGATGTCACCCAATGACCTGGAAGGTGATGAATGTTAATGGAATATTTATTTGCAGGAATGACCAATTTCCGAACACTTGTATCATTTGTAGTAAGAACAAGTTCCATTTCTGCTGGTGTGTAATATCCTATATACTGTGGATCAATAGACACACAATTTTGTCTCATTAATGTCAAGGAATGACACACTACATCATCAGGTATCTCTGAGGTCCCTTCTCCAACAAGTGATATAATGAGCTGTGAGGAACTGCTGACTGGGTTTGTTTTCTGTAATAATTAAAGATAGAAATATCATTGAATTAATCATACAAAGGAAACTTACAGGAAACAAACTTTTCAGTGTTGAAATTGTATATAATGTAAGTAAGATGCTCATCTTCTTTTTCGATTAAAATCAAACATTCGTTCCTAAAGACTTTGAGCACTTTGAAATTTGACAGTATACATGATTGTTTACATAATATTAACATTATATACTAACCTCAGCTGTTGTTTTCGATGTTTTTGATTCTGCACCTAAATTGTCTAAGGTTGACTGATGTGATTTCTTCATGGAATTGGAATAAAGTGGAGAACATGTCAAACTCTGTAAAAAAAATTGAAAGTACATGTATAATGATTGAATTAATTATTAGATGCAACAAAATCATTAATTTATTTTAAGGTTTGATGAGAATTTATATGAACTTAAGTTACCCTGTGAATCTGGAGTTTTTGATATGTACTAAAGATCTTGTTACATATATCGTACAATATGCACACTTATGGTTCGTGAGGGTACAAGCAGACTTGAAGGTTCGCCCACATTTGTTGCACTGAAAGGGGTTTCCATTGTAAGAATGTGCACCTCTATTTCCCAACAGATAATGTTGCCATGATGCCATGCTAAAATAGAAAAACATTCAAACTGAATAATAAGAAATATAGATAGATTAAAAGTCTTGTCCAAGGAAATGGTGATTTACTAACATAATTTCAGCAATGTATATATCAACTAAATTAAATTGTCAAGTGGAGTACATTTTCGTACACAGCTGTATTAAGGAAAATTCCAGTCCAAACAAAGGCACAAATACAATTCAAACACCATCGTGTACATAAATATTTTTCTCTTAAATTTGTCTCGTACATTATCATGAATAGCATATACATGTAAATGAAACTAATAACAATGTAATGCATTGTGTATTACAAGTGGTTTCTTTTTCTTGATACAATTTTTCTCTCAGAGTTTTTTCTTCTTTCACAGAGGTTTATGCATAGAGATTTATTACATTTTGTAACACATTACTACATTCATAAAATGATTATTATATGTATCTGTCTGATACACATTTAATACAAAAATAAGTTATATTTCAACAAGCGTTTGTACGTACCTGGTACAATTTGTTAGTAAAAAGAAGCTTTAGCAATCATTGATTTCTTGTACCTGTCTGGTACAAAATAAAATAAATATACATACATCATACATTTTTTCTGAACAAAATACATACTTTCTGAACGAAATACATACTTACGTGCCTTGTGAAAGTAAAGCTAATAATGGAAAGGAATATGATTAACAGAAAGGAATGAATTCACTGATACACATGAGAGAAATAAGAGACAAAAAAATTGCCCCAATGGAAACACATGTGAAAAATAATGAAGTCCAAGGTTAAAGAAGTAAGGAATGAATTCACTGATACACATGAGAGAAAATTGCCCCAATGGAAACACATGTGAAAAATAATGAAGTCCAAGGTTAAAGAAGTAAGGAATGAATTCACTGATACACATGAGAGAAATAAGAGACAAAAAAATTGCCCATACACATGAGAGAAATAAGAGACAAAAAAATTGCCCCAATGGAAACACATGTGAATAAAAAAATGTTATGATCGCTGAGCGATATAGTCCCCTACCGGCGGCATATATTTATGTCCTGCAACTCTGCCAATGAATTACTCTTCAATTAAACATGTATGAGTTTTAATTGAACTTACTGTCTGTGCAGCTCTGTTCTGAGGTTTTATCTGCTTTAGCTTTATCGAATCGAAAAAGAGGTCAAGCGTGACGAAAGTTGAACTTGCTCTGTAACTATCCAAGACTAAGCTGAGTATCAAATTTCACCTGCATATCTCTATTTGTTGCAGAAAAAAGTCTGGAAAACTGACAAAAACTGAATTGTGCAAGTCATCAAGGGGCATAACTCCTTGAAAAATAGGTCAAGCATGACAAAAGTCGAACTTGCTCTGTAACTATCCAAGACTAAGCTGAGTATCACATTTTACCTGAATACAGTATCTCTATTTGTCGCAGAAAGAATTCTGAATAACTGACAAAAACTGAATTGTGCAAGTCATCAAGGGGCATAACTCCTCGAAAAATGGGTCAAGCGTGAGAAAAACAAAACTTGCTCTGTAATTATACAAGACCAAGCTGTGTATCAAATTTCACTTGAATATCTCTATTTGTTGCAGAAAGAAGTCCGGAAAACTGACAAAAACTGAATTTTCCAAGTCATAAAGGGGCATAACTCCTCAAAAAATAGGTCAAGCGTGACAAAAGTCAAACTTGCTCTGTTACTATCCAAGACCAAGCTGTATATCAAATTTCATCTGAATATCTTCATCCGTTGCAGAAAAAAAACCCGAAAAACTGACAAAAAGTGAATATCAACGTCATCAAGGGGCATAACTCCTCGAGAAATAGGTCAAGCGTGACGAAAGTCAACCTTGCTCTGTAACTATCCAAGACCAAGCTGTGTATCAAATTTCATCTGAATATCTCCATCCGTTGCAGAAAAAAGTCCGGAAAACTGACAAAAAGTGAATTTTCCAAGTCATCAAGGGGCATAACTCCTCAAAAAATGGGTCAAGCGTGACAAAAGTCAAACTTGCTCTGTAACTATCCAAGACAAAGCTGTGTATCAAATTTCATCTGAATATCTCCATCCATTGCAGAAAAAAGTCCGGAAAACTGACAAAAACTTAATTTTCCAAGTCATCAAGGGGCATAACTCCTCGAAAAATGGGTGAAGCGTGACAAAAGTCGAACTTGCTCCGTAACTATCCAAGACCAAGCTGTGTATCAAATTTCATCTTGATATCTCCATCCGTTGCAGAAAAAAGTCCGGAAAACTGATATTCGGACAGACGGACAGACGGAGGGACAGACAGACGGACAGACGGACGGACAGACAGACCGAGAGGAAACTTAGAGTCCCCTTCGGCGTTGCCGGTAGGGGACTAAAAATAATGAAGTCCAAGGTTAAAGAAGTCTTATCCATGGAAAGGTTTTGTCACAAGGAAGTCAAAGTCCAAGGTCAAGGTTACAAGGTCAAAAATGTTGGTATCCATGGAAAGGTCTTGTCACAAGGAATACACATGTGAAATATCAAAGCCCTATCACTTTCCATTCAAAAGTAATGGTCAAGGTTAAAGTTTTTAATAAGTAGGTCAAAGTCCAAGGTCAAGGTCAAAAATGTTGGTATCCATGGAAAGGTCTTGTCACAAGGAATACACATGTGAAATATCAAAGCCCTATCACTTTCCATTCAAAAGTAATGGTCAAGGTTAAAGTTTTTAATAAGTAGGTCAAAGTCCAAGGTCAAGGTCACAAGGTCAAAAATGTTGGTATCCATGGAAAGGTCTTGTCACAAGGAATACACATGTGAAATATCAAAGCCCTATCACTTTCCATTCAAAAGTAATGGTCAAGGTTAAAGTTTTTAATAAGTAGGTCAAAGTCCAAGGTCAAGGTCACAAGGTCAAAAATGTTGGTATCCATGGAAAGGTCTTGTCACAAGGAATACACATGTGAAATATCAAAGCCCTATCGCTTTCCATTCAAAAGTTATGGTCAAGGTTAAAGTTTTTAATAAGTAGGTCAAAGTCCAAGGTCAAGGTCACAAGGTCAAAAATGTTGGTATCCATGGAAAGGTCTTGTCACAAGGAATACACATGTGAAATATCAAAGCCCTATCACTTTCCATTCAAAAGTTATGCACAAGGTTAAAGTTTTTGTGTCTGACGGACAGACGGACAGACAGACGGACAGACAGACGGACGGACGAACCGGTTTTAATGTCCCCGCGCTTTCGCGAAAGCGGGGGACAATAAGCATTTTTACAACTGATACAAAAAAATTAATAGAATATCATCAAAAAGTATAGATTAGGCCACATAGGCTGATAGAATAAAAATTGAATGCTAAATTTTAAGGTACCGTATAACCAGAATTTTTCGCGAGATACTAATTTTCGCTATATTTGCGAGTGATTTGGAATCGCGAAAAATTATCCTTGCGAAAAATTGTGTTTGATCAGGTATAACATCAATTGGTATATTAGTGCCATTTTGGTTTTACTGTACATGTGTCATTCTTCACATATCCCGAAGTAAATGTAGTGTATTAAGACAGTAATAACTGAAACTTCAATAATGGAAGGTACAAAACAGTGAGGTCATATGTACATATTTATTTGTAATTTCGGAATCGCGAAAAATTGTACTCGCGAAAATAAAAATACCCTATTTTACCATGAAATTGCGAAATTTGATACTCGCGAAAATTTCTGGTTATACGGTAATTTCGTACGATTTATGTAATTAATAATTCTAAATAATCTTGAACTCTTCAATGAAATTTCTGAGAAGTGTGCAATTTACAAAATCAGTTTCACCTTATACAAGTTACATGTACAAAATCACATGTAATTTTGACAGGAATTTGCCATTAGAAAGAGGATGGGTATGAAGGAAATCCAGCAGGAAATGTTAGATGAAGTCGTTCGGGAAGGACAGCTTAGCCATGAGAAAGCTGATTGGTTAATCAAGGAACACAGAGAAACTCAGAAAAAAATAGATAACATGTATGATGAGGAAATCGCTAGACAGAGACTTGTCCTGGAGGAAAAACTAGAGAGACGCAAAGCACTGGCAAAAGCCGAGGTATATAATTATATATGTTATGATTTTGTTAAGAAATAGAAAAACAAAACAAATTTATATACATAAATGTATATTTGAAGGAAAGAGAGCGTTGCAACAAGAAACCATTTTCCAATATTGGATTTGGAGCTTGAATGTCTTAGTCTACATCTTATGGCATTAGTTTCTACTTTAATGTTACTATTAACTATGGAAACCCTGAAACGACATGCGTTTTGCTGTTTGCTTTTTGCGTTTTGCTGTTTGCTGTTTGCTTTTCGCTTTTTTCTCATTAGCTCGCCGGGACGAATGTCCGGAGAGCTATTGTCATACCCCAGGCGTCGGCGTCTGCGTGCGCGTGCACAAAAACTTTAACCTTGCTTATAACTTTTAAACCAATACAGATTGGGCTTTCATATTTCACATGTGCATTCCTTGTGACAAGACCTTTCCATGGATACCAAAATTTTTGACCTTGTGACCTTGACCTTGGAGATTGACCTTCTTTTGAAAAACTTTAACCTTGGCCATATTTTTGGAATGGTAAGTGATAGGGCTTTGATATTTCACATGTGTATTCCTTGTGACAAGACCTTTCCATGGATACCAAAATTTTTGACCTTGTGACCTTGACCTTGGAGATTGACCTACTTTTGAAAAACTTTAACCTTGGCCATATTTTTGGAATGGTAAGTGATAGGGCTTTGATATTTCACATGTGTATTCCTTGTGACAAGACCTTTCCATGGATACCAAAATTTTTGACCTTGTGACCTTGACCTTGGAGATTGACCTACTTTTGAAAAACTTTAACCTTGGCCATATTTTTGGAATGGTAAGTGATAGGGCTTTGATATTTCACATGTGTATTCCTTGTGACAAGACCTTTCCATGGATACCAAAATTTTTGACCTTGTGACCTTGACCTTGGAGATGATTGACCTACTTTTGAAAAACTTTAACCTTGGCCATATTTTTTGAATGGTTAGTGATAGGGCTTTGATATTTCACATGTGCATTCCTTGTGATAAGACCTTTTTTATTGTTGTTGTTGCAATTTACATATGGTTGCCACCGGCGAGCTATGTTGTCATTCTGACAAGTCTGGTTGTTATATATGGAATACTCGTTCCGAGGATAGCCAGTCTGTAAGTCATCAATAATTGACCAATCACATTTGTTTACTGGCATATTTAGGAGATATAATATAGGAGAAGAATGTGTTTTTGCGTTTTGCTTATTGCGTTTTGGTTTTTGCTCTTTGCATTTTGCTCTTTGCTCAATGCACAACTTTCATTGTAAATTAAAAGACAATGTCAGCGGGCATCCGGCTTATGTACAAATGTATGAATAAATAAACTGACAATTAATTTAAAAGAGGAAATGTAAGTCCTTTCATTA
Organism: Pinctada imbricata; assembly: GCA_033119305.1. Classification (NCBI taxonomy): domain Eukaryota; kingdom Metazoa; phylum Mollusca; class Bivalvia; order Pterioida; family Pteriidae; genus Pinctada; species Pinctada imbricata. The sequence goes on along the minus strand of VSWD01000008.1, from coordinate 46,517,179 downwards.
CTTCTTTCACTCTTTGGTTATCTTTTTTTCTTATTTCTGAATTTGACTTCAAAAATCAAAGGAGGGGGGTCTCTGCAGTGCAGAAGGCTTGGCTATCTGGATTACCAGTACAATAAACTCTCCCACTTAGATTAAATTTGTCTGAATTTCACTAAAGTGGTATTCCTCCTTGTAAGGAGATGACACAAAAGCAAAGAGCAAAACACAAAAAGCAAAATGCAGAGAGCAAAAAGCAAAGAGCAAAACACAAAAAGCAAAATGCAAAGAGCAAAAAGCAAAGAGCAAAACACATGTCGGTTTAGGATTTCCATAATTAACGACATTTTTTATGTTGCATAACAATTTTAATTCTGAAAGTTTCTTGTTTGGACATTTGTTGTATCTCTCCTGATCTTTTAGAAAAGAAAATTACAAAATAAGGAATCATAAGAAAAAAAGGTGACACTGAAAAGAGGATGAACTTTCTTTAAGCTGGGCTTCCACTGTTGCGAATGCAGAGGTGATAGAGCTACGATTAGGTGATTTTGTTAAATCGTAGCATATTCTCCTCTCAATCGCGGGCATTTTTGTCTCATCGTGTCACAATCGTGTCATATTCTCCTGCATTCTCTTCTGTTCGCGGCACCGACGCGAATGTTTCAAACTGTTTAAAACATTCGCATCTGAATTCTTATTCACCTCACACTTGCGGCACATGCGTAGCGCATTTGCGTTGCATTCTACTCAATACACAGCACGTTCTTGTCATATTCGCGTGCATTCTTGTTCCCAAAGTGGAGGAGAATGAGCCACGATAGAGCCCCGACAGAGCCACGACAAGAAAGAATCTGACACAAATGTGATGTGAATGGGCCAAGAATGTGACGCGAATGAAGAAACCAATGCGAATCAGCCACGATAATGACATGATATTTCCACGATAGTACTACATACACACATGACAGTGACAGGGAAGAATTATCTCAAGATTGATGTAAAAGTGTGCAGATCAATATTTTGAAAACTTCGACAATGCCTTTTAAGAGAAAACAACCTGGAAAGATGTCAAAGTCAACAAAGGGTATTGATGCTCCTGGATATGTCAAATGATTTTGGTTTTGCTCTTGTCACATTCTTGTCATGATCGCAGCGCTTTTGGGTTAAAGTCGTGTCTCAATCTCCTGCATCGCAGCTCTGTCGGGTTAAAGTTGTGTCTCAACCTCCTGCATTCGCCTCTTATTCGCCTCAGTGTCTTTTTATCATGGCACATTCGTGTCACATTCTTCTCTATTCTTATCACACTGGCCTCGATATCGTAGTGGATGCGTAGCATATTCTTATTGCATTCGCGGCGCTATCTTATGCCTTTCCTGCCAAGAAAAACTTCATGAGAACAGACAAGAATGTGATACGATCGTTCATTTGCCTCTACATTCTCGACAGTGGCAGCCCGGCTTTATTGATTCGTAAGATCAGACATCATAGGTCAAAGTCAAAATGGACATATACATGTACATACTTGAAGATTAAAATCATCATATGCAGTTTTCAGTGGGATACTACATGTACATCATGCTTTGTCTTTGTGATAAATGTCAGTACATTTAGTTATTACAAATAGATTACAGTATTTCATCATGCAGTATATGTAATGAGTTTATTTCTATTTAGGAGCAACAACAGGATGATCACAGCGATCTTCTTAATACCATGGCTAGTCAGCAAATAGAGCTGGTACAAAAAGGCAAGGCTAAAAAGTAAGTATTCAGCAGATAGAACTGGTACAAAAAGGCAAGGCTAAAAAGTAAGTAGTCTGTAGATATAGAGCTGGTACAAAAAGGCAAGGCTAAAAAGTAAGTATTCAGCAAATAGAGCTGGTAAAAAAGGCAAGGCTAAAAAGTAAGTATTCAGCAGATAGAACTGGTACAAAAAGGCAAGGCTAAAAAGTAAGTATTCAGCAGATAGAGCTGGTACAAAAAGGCAAGGCTAAAAAGTAAGTATTCAGCAGATAGAACTGGTACAAAAAGGCAAGTCTAAAAAGTAAGTACGTAGTTGAGACTGGTTCATGAAATAAAGTCAAGGCTGAATAGTAAGTATTTAGCTGATAGAACTGGTACATAAAAGCAAGGCTAAAAAGTAAGTAGTCTGTAGATATAGAGCTGGTACAAAAAGGCAAGGCTGTAAAGTTAGTAGTCAGTACAAAGAACTGGTACAGAAAGGCAAGACTATCTTCAGTATACAGGTATTGATCTTAAAATTTGATCCATGGCCTGTACTAATGGATAGATACTAATGATAATAAGATACATGTAGCCAGGTACTTGGAAGTATGATAGATTTTCATATACTAGATATGACAAAGTTTTAAAGATTTTTATGTGAGTATACATGTAGTAGATTTTTATGTAAAGATTATAGATTTTCATGTGAATAGACAGAATTCATAGTTTTGTGATTGCCTACATGTATTTATCACAGACATGGGGCATTATCTCCTGAAGCTGCAGCAGAGATGATTGATCAGGCCAAACAGAACATGATTGCTCTGAAGACCAAAATGGATTCTGATAGAGAGAAACAAGAAGCTGCGCTACGGAAAAAACTGGGTGACCTAAAAAAGAAGCAGCTCAATAACCTGGTATGGGAATGATTTAATAGTATTTAGTTTTTAGATTCATGGTATTGTTTTATGAGGTATACTGTATGAAATGCTGTTTTGATTTTCATTCTCTTTTATAGAGATGGTCAAAGGTCAAGGTTATAGGACTCTGATAGAAAATGTTTTTCGGATAATATTAGAATGTGTATTGCACCTATTATCATGAAACTTCACAGAAATATATTTCATGATTGAAGGATGACCCCTATCAATTTTGGGGTCAAAAGGTCGAAGGTCAAATGAAAGGACACTTTGATTAAAAATAGTTTCCGGATCATAGCATGTGATACCTATGATCATGACACTTGCCAGAAATGTTTCCCGTGAGTTAACGATGACCCCTATTGATTTTGGGGTCAAAAGGTCAAGGTTATAGCACTCCAATGATTGAAAATGGTTTCCGATCATGTTAGAGTGTGTATTGTACCTATCATCATGAAACTTGCCAGAAATGTTTTCCATGTGTCAAAGATGATTATTTTGGGGTTAGAAGGACACATTTCAGACAATACACAATTCATGCAAATCTGCAAATTCATACTTACATTTCAGTTTTGCAACTCAGCACTTTTCATTTTGATGTATTTTAAGCTTAATTTAAGATACATTGTATATGCAGTTTTGATTATGTATTAGGTCAAGTACTTTGTTTAACTGCTTGAGTTAATAGAGTATTGTAATATTTTTTTTCAGAAAAATGAACAAAAGGCTGATTTGCAGCAGTTTGAAAGGGAAATGGAGACTCAAACAGATGGACCTATTGGTTGGTTATAATACATTTGTCTTACTCTTACTAGTTTAATGGAAAAAAAATTGATAGGGTGTGTGTATACAAAAGTTTAAAAGTTTTCTATATACATGTAGTAAGATATAGTCTGCTTTGGCCCATATATGCTACATGTGTATTTTGAGATACAAATATTAAATATTATTTGAAAATGTTTTTTAAAATAGCAAGACAAGACTTTTTAAATGATCTATTTTTGCATCTGTAAATTTTTGGTAAAGTTGCTATGCTGATATGGTAAAAGAAATGGAAGAAAATATTTTGCAGCAGTGCATCTATTGGTTAGAAATACATCATTTTCTTTTTGTAGCCATGTACATGACATTTTCTTTGTTCATTACTCATCCAATTCATTGTAAAATTTGATTTGATATTCATAGCTATGGAATGTGCATGCAGTTTATAGCATTTATTAACACTATCTCTTTCTGTGTGACAGATCCCGTTACTTATGCTGATAATAAGCTTAAGCTTCAGTCCCAACACAGACAAGAACTGAACAAAATGGAGAATGAAATTGATGAAGAACATGCGGACAAGCTGAAGGAGTTAAACGAAAACCTGGTGGAGTATGCTAAAGAACAGCTAGAAAGAGGAGAAGTCGATTTAGCTAACAAAATGAAAACACAATGTATGTATTTGACATTTAGAACTGACTCATTATTTCTTTCTTGCTCAAAAGAACATTTGAAAAAAAATTCTTAAAAGTCATCCTTTGAAAAGGGAACTGCACAGTCTGAATATAATTATTCAATTCTGACTTCTCTGAGTAGATTACAGGCAGTCTGAGGATGATATTGTTCAATCCTGGCTTCTCAGAGTAGATTACAAACTGCTAGTAATAACATCTTTAAGAACGTCTTACGTCAAATCTATCAATGGAGTGTATGCAAGCCTTGTTTTATAGTATTGACATATTTACATACATGTAGGTGATATTCCCCCTGAGAGGTATGAGGAGTTAATGGAAAACCACAAGAGGGAGGTAGAAAGGTTACAGCAACAGCAGAGAAAAGCTCAGGAAAAACAACAACTCGAACTACAGGTATTTATTGTTGTTAAATTCAAATGTATCGGATTTTTTTAAAACTGAAAATTGGAAAATTTCTCAAAGTTTTTATACAATGTATGTTTTACAATATAAAGTTGATGTTATACATAAATTAATTATGATTTAGGAAGTTTTCCCTGGCACATATGTGCCCTTTTTGCACTCACTGCTTGCTCTTACGGAACTTGAATTTTATTTTACTTATTCAGTGATGTTAATTAATTCAGGTATCACAGAATTGATTTTGACTGTGCCCTCTTTATAGAAATCTAATGAGCAATGACTTACACAAATGTATGTCAAAATGAAAAAAAAAATTGCTAAGTACATGTAGGTGTGTTTTTTGGTGAACAGTAAGATGCTTAAACTGTAAACTTTTAAATCTAAATGATTTTTTTTATTTGTAGGAGAAATTATCTAAGAGAAGAAAAGAATGGGAAGCTAGAAAGGAACAAGAGAAATTTGAACAACTACAACTCAGGGAGCGAGAAGAGAAAGTTATTTCGTAAGTCAAAATGGCCAAACATAGATAATTATAGTGGACTGAACATCCTTGAAAAAAGATAGATAAATCATGATAGATAACATGTACATGTACAATGTATTTTTAAAAGCCCTGTGCTATTCAAATGACTTCCCTTAGATATGTACATTTACAATGTACATTACATGCACATGCTTGTAAAGAATAAAATTCTCTAAATTCGTAATGGAAAAAATATACATGTATAAAGTTTCTTGACCTTATAGGAAACTGGTAAATAATCAGATGTCAATGTCAGAGGAGGAGAGGGACCGTATCATGAAAGAACATGAGAAACAGATGGTCAAAATAGAGAACAGGTACAAAGTTATAAAAATATTGTAACCACCACTAAACTATTCAAAACTTGAAACTTGAACATGTTCATTATATAAAATGACTTACTTTTTGTATTTCATTTTCAAATTCATTTCCTCTTTGATAGTGCTTATAAATTAGGTTTTAATTACTTTACCTATAAATGCCAATGAAATTTCATTATCTATTTTTGAATGAAAGACCTCAAATTATGAGTCTTTTAATTCATCATTGATGTACATACATGTTTTGTTAAAAAATCAACAATCTTGTAATTTTCAGTCTAACTTTGAACAAACTGAGGCAGAAAAAAATGTTGGAGGAAAAGCTTTCACAGAAAAGAGCTGAGCAGATGGAAAAACTACAACAGAAACATACCACAGAAGCAGAGGTTTGAAGATTAATTATGTTGTATATCTCTTACCATGGTTCATACAATGTCATTTGATTTTATTGTAGTTAGTAGCCTGAAGATGTGCCTTCATCTTATATGAAAGTTGATATTCGGAGATTGAAGAAAAGTGAAGATATGCATTGTCAATGAGATATTTTGGTTCAGAGCCATGGTCTAGTGGTTAGGGCGTCGGACCAGTGACCGAAAGGTTGCTGGTTCAAGCCTCACTAGGACCATACCATACCACTATACTCTTCTATGTTGTGTGTTATATACAAAAATATCCTTGTTTGTGTAATGTATACATGTCTGTGGTGTTTTTTTTAAATAAGAAAAGATACATGTACTTTGGTTCAATCTCATTACTTAAATTTTTTGGGAATCATACTTTTTTGACCACATTCTATTATAGCTCATTTCAGATTTCTTGTATTACTCATTTCAGATAAAAATTTGTCTTTAAGAATTATATGTATCTGTGAAATTCTGATATATTTTTTTCAACAGCGTAAGAAGAGAGAGATGGAACATAACGCTGAAGAATCAGATGAAGAAAGCCAGAAAGAAAAATTAGAAATGATGAAGAGACAATTCTCCCAGAAGATGGCCATCATACAAGGACAGAAACTAGATATTGACGACGAACTTGAAACTGTAAGTTATCTACAAAGTTTTTCATTTGAATGAAGTAGTCAAAGAATCATAATACTTTCATCTGCAGGGATTTCAATAAGGGGCGGAACGTGGTAAAATATCACCAACTTAGATGACAAAATTTGCTGGTCTGAATGTCCTCTGATTGTTTATTTGCTCTTATAAAGTGCTCAAAATATCTGCTTCAAATTTCTATACTGCTGCTACAAATAAATATGATTGAAATCGCTGCATCTCTTGTTTTTCCCACTATATCTAGTTCTTTTGCTTTGAGATAAATTTCATATTGTTTGATACAATTTATTGAATATTTCAGGTGAAAGTAGAGATGATGAAGTCCAGAGCTTTGGCCTTAAAGGACCAGGAGGAGAGATTAGGAGCTATGGTAGCTGCTTTACAAGTCTCTAAAGCTAGAGAGGTATACATCCATTTCATTCATTTATTTATTTTGATTCTTATGAATTACAACTTTTGTTTAAATACATGTATATGTATTGCTATTATGAAAAAGGCATTGTCAGAATTTATTTTACCAAGTCCTTTGTTATACAAATGAATAATGTCATGTGACAATAACTAGGGCTGATTGATATGTTGTGAGCCTCGGTTTTCTGGGATGCAGAAGGTTTATCACCAAAAAATGACAAACAGTTAAATGTACATACTATGCTTCACTTCTGACACAGTTACGGGAAAATATTAAACTTAAGCACCGCAGAAAGCTCACTAGTTTAAGGTGTGTTGTTTCATCAGGACAATGCTCCTGTTAACAAGTCTGTCACTGCTTTAATTTGATTGAGCATCCGCTTTATTCACCTGATCTTGCTCCATCAGACTTTCATATGTTCCCAAAACTGAAAGCAGCCATTTCTGGCACCCACTTTCATATCCATGATGAGGGGGTTGTATTATGAACGGCTTCATAATGTAATTGTTTATTATTCCAATGAAGATAATATAGCATGGCTGTACCCGTAAAATTCAGTACTTTCAGTTGATTAGATTTTTATACTGTTTATACATGTATTGATAAGTATTCAACTAGTTTTGATATCGATTCTTTTTTCGGCACTTGAAAATTTCGTTCTGCGCCGGTACTGTACAACCGCTCTTCTGATAATTCAATTAATTTTTAGTATCAACAGCAGATTTCAACTCTGTTAACATTTGATACTTCCCAGATAGTAAAATTCTCATCCTGGAAAATCTTGTTAAGATTTAACGCCAAATAAAGAAATTATGGGCAATGTCTACGTTTTTCTGGGACAACCCTCGTATATCTCTCTATTGTTTGATTTTTTACAGCTCTCTAAAATAGAGGAACAGCAAAAAGCTATCAACAGTCTGAAGTCAAACTTGATGGATGACCTGACAGAGAGAGGCATTCTATCCAATCCTGAATGTCAGGCTGTCTTACAAAGACATAAACAGGTATGTTATATTTGAAGGCAATTATTGATAGATCATATTTGATATGATATAGCCACTAAGCTGGACTGATATACATGTAATTATGCTTTTTGTCTTATCCGGAGAACAGAATTGCGCCATCAACTAACTTTCAGCTGATGCAAATTAGATTTTATTTTATGGTTGTAGATATTTTTATTGTAACATTTGCTATGGTGCAGTGTCTTTGATGTGTCTTTCTTGATTTTTAGGCACAAGATGACTTAAACAAAAGGGTAGAGCAGCAACGTTCAAAACAAGAAAAGGTTTGTATGACCCATTGGGAAAAATTAAAATGAGTTCAAAGAAATCTGAAAATGAAATATGCAAAATTTACAACATATTCCTGTTTTCAGTAATTTCAGTTTCTAAACCTGCTCAGTTTACTACGCACCCTAGCAAAATGCATGTGCTACAAACAGCACTTGATACCTGATGTATACAATTTGTCAGTAACTTTCAAATCCAATATGAAAAAGAAAGATGATATTTTTAAAGAATTAAATTAAAAATCTTTTAATTTCTTTGCTTCTCTAGCTTCTGAAAAAGCGCTTACAAGAAAAGCTTGCCAAGAAAGAGGAAGTAATGTTAGCACAACAAGAGAATGAAATCCGAGAACTACTGAGCAAACAGAAAAATAAAACGGCACTTAAGATAAAGAAAGTTTTACTTGTACATAAACATATGGTCGCCATGGAGGCTTTCAGGTAAGACAGATAGGAAAATGGTAAAAGTAATGTACTTGTACAATATATGAGGACATTCCTCTTTAAGATGAATTATTTCAATAATCTTTTATTCATTTTCACATGTATGAAAATAACATGTAGAGGTAGCCACATTATTTGAAAGATGTACATGTATACATAAGCCCTAAAAGATTTTAATTACAAATGAAAATAATTATTCAGTAATGATAAGGCTAGGTTATATGAATTATAATGTTGTTAAATTACGTCAGGCTTGACTCTAATGGTGATGTATAACCTTGATATATTAAATCATTGATTGCTTGTTTAGTAGACTACAATCTATTTCTAAATGTCGTCAAGCTGATACTTTTACATTGTAGCTACATGTATGTCTTTTGCCATAAAATCATTATTTAGTAAACAAATATATTGTAATGTAATATTGTAAAAAGAGAAACACCAAATCTCAAATTTGATTCATTTTACAACAATTCTATTTTTTTCACAGAAACCAGTTGGACAGAGAGATCACACAGACTCTGGAGGACATAAGGAGGAAGTTTGAGATGGATAAACTCAGGGAAACACAAAAACAGGCAAGTAGTCATTGAACTAGAAAAAAATCCTCACTTTCAATTTTTTTCAAAATCAATGAAAATTTCAGTAAACTTTTCATTATTCTTTATCTTCTTCAAAAGCAGAACTTTATAATACCATTGTGCTTTGAAATAATGGGATTTACATGTACTTTTACTTGATGGATGAATTTGTCAAAATTATAATATGTCAAAATTATCTTTATTATCATTGGTCCTATGATATCTCCCTAAATGTGCTATAGAGCTGGCCCGTTGTCTATTCTCCAACACATTAATAGTCATATAAGCCACGCCTGCACACATTCATACTCTGAAATCGATTTTCTGAAAACTACTGTAGTAACACTTCTTGTCATCTGCTATAATCAGAATGTATTAGAATAAAAGTATTTGGGGCTTGGTGGTAATTTGATTGGTTCATGCACGGAGTGGAATTATTGGAAATAAACCACGGATAGGTAGTGATTATTTCTTAAATATACCCTAACACAGCATACTTTACATAATTGTAGGAACTGGAGTTTATAGCTGGTTTGATCAGAGTGGGAGGGTTCTCTCAGGACGAGTTAGTTGGTGTTCTACATATGCTTTTCCCGTACAAGAGGGATGCAGAAATAAAGGAGATGCTGAACAACATCTATGATCCTAAACAAGCTCCACAACAGACTGATGAAAAAGCAAGGTAAGAAAATGTTACATATACTTGCATGTATAATTGGACAGAATATGTACCTACTGTATTCAGTGTATTTTGAATAGATAAATAATGTATTATCATCCTTACTACTTTATTTTCCACAGTCCTAAACTACAGAGAAGAGGTTCCCTTGTTGACAGGGTGAGGGACAGTCAACTGTCCCTTACAAGCAGGTATGTTTATTGTAAACCAATCATATTTAATGAAAATAAATTGTTCAAACATATTTAACTGATTTCACTTTCAACTTTGATATTAGATTAATCTCATGTATTCTTCAAACATTCTGAAATAAGATTTGATTATTGAATTTAACTTTGAAATTTAAGGAAAAAAGGAGTATGTAACTTATACCCTGAAAACTTTTAATGCATTTATTAGAATGTGATGGCTTGGTGCATGCAATTTCATATTTCAAAATGTTTCCTAACTCTTAAAGAAAGGTTCAGCTGAAGGAAATAAAGGACATGTAATTGATTAAATGTTACGATACACTCTACCAAAACTATAGTACACTCCAACAAAATTATGGTACACTCTTGATAAAATTATGGTACACTCTTAATAAAATTATGGTACACTCTTAATAAAATTATGGTACACTCTTAATAAAATTATGGTACACTCTAACAAAACTAAGGTAAGCTCTAACAAAACTGTCACTAACTTGATGATATTTTCTACTAAAACCATTTAGTGGTCAAATATCTGAATGTATTTATTCAATCATACAGATCTGTAAAGAAAGGTTCTCTCAGAGATTCCAAGAGGAAGCTACCACCTCCACCATCCTACAAGGAGGAATATGATGAGGAGGAAGACAGGGATTATTCCTACCTGGATGCCCGGCCCGAGCCTATAGGAGAGTATGTAGAAGCCCAGCGGGTCGACGATCATCAACCACCCGGTAGATTACCTCCCTTAGAAACACCTAAAAAGAAACGAAGAAAGAAGAAGAAAGTGCTGAAGAAACTCTCGCATCAAGATGAAGGAGAAGAAGATGGATTCTAGTTTAGTAGTGCAAAATCTTGTAAACTATCAATACACAATGCTCAAATTCTTCACCTCTAGAAACATATTTTGATGACTGTTTACATTCTAGTTACAGATGATACATGGAATCAAATTATTGATCATTAAGAAGCATTCCATATGGTTTAGAACATTTATACATGTATTTTTCATATGTATCTTAATCTTGCATTATATTTATTTGAAATTTTTGTGATAAGAAGAAAGCAAGTTGAAATTAATCATTTTAGAAAAAAAGACTTCCTGCATCTATTAGTAGGACTTTTCCAGTCCCTCCACTTTACCTGGCCATAATGTTTTTTTCAAGTTGAATATTTTCTCTAATCTGAAATTAAACTCTTACAAAATTAATCTACAAGTACATGTGTATACATTTTAATATGTGTAGTGTTTCATTATTAATGTAAAATCATTGTTTTGAAGAAATTTCAATGTAGTGAGATGCCCTGCTATTATTTAGATTTTAACATTGTTCAATACATTAGATTTATTGACAGAAATGCAGAGAAAGTAGAGACAATTAAGAGTACCAACTCGATAAATTCTGATCCATGTTTTCAAAAGATAAAATATATGTGAAACAAGTTTTTTCATACCAAGCAGCCAAGGTCAAAAGAATGACCTCTGAGATTTTTGGAAGCTTTCACTAGCATTGGAATCTCCCAACCTTACTGATTGAAAGAGGGACAATGGACATCATTTTTCCCATTGCTATGCAGACATGGAATCACATGCATCAATATTTATATGATTACGTGTGTTGATTACATTAAGAAACTAATTGAAACAGTTTTTGAAGCCCAGCTGACAAATTTTCTGGATTTTAAAAACAAAATGATATACATGCCTGACATACTTACCAAAATTGACATAAATTGTAGAGATAATTTTGATTACATAGACATGTTTGTTACCTATAAAAGTCAATTATTAATACAAAAATTACAAAAAACCCCCAAGACAAGCTCATATGTTTTTCTAGAAAAATTAAAAGTATATATTTCTAGAGGTACTTGTAAACACTCTTTTTGCAATTAGCATTAGATCAAAAGTGAAGGGAACCATTTCTCTTAATCAATTCTGATGAGCAAATTTTGACATGTCTTTAAAAAAATAGAATTAATTGCTTGTTTGATATGTGATGAAATTATGTAAAATTCCTTATACTCTTACTTTTCCATTTCAAAATGTCTACAATGTTTGATTAACAAATAGCTGTTCTGTGAATTATTCCCAGTTTTTTCTTGGCAGCAAAGTATAAATGTTTTTCTGAAACTTTATTTTTTTATTGTATCAATGAATTTTTCTATGTGAAAGTTTTTCTTTCATTCCATCATTTTAGCTCTCTTATTTTGTATATTCCGTCCAAATGAATTTTGATATTTATATTGTTTTATAATTGTTATTTTCTGTCTGTGATAACCTTTTTAGTCAATAAATTTATTGTAGAATTATGGAAATAGTTTTTCATTTGAAATGTATATAAGATGAACAGCATACCTGATATTGGGTATCACGTGAACAGCAGAAATGATACTTGATATGACATGAACAGCAGAAATAATATTTGGTATCACATGGACAGCATACCTGCTATTGGGTATCACATGAACAGCAGAAACGATATTCGGTATAAAATGAACAGCATACATGATATTTGGTATCACGTAAACAGCAGAAATGATGCTTGGTATGACATGAACAGCAGAAATGATATTTGGTATCAGATGAACAGCAGAAATGATATTTGGTATCACATGAACAGCAGAAATGATATTTGGTATCACATGAACAGCAGAAATGATATTTGGTATCAGAATAATAGCAGAAATGATATTTAATGGTAATAAATGAACAGCATACCTGATACTTGGTATACAATAATACAGTGCTTATGTTACGTCTTCAAATTCATTGCATCATTTAAGAACACATCCATTTGCAGCATGGGCCAGACATGCACGTTTCAGCTACATAACCCTTGTCAGAGATGATCCTCAATCCATACAATTAAGAAATGACTGTCTTACTTTTGGTGTTCATGGGTGTATAATTCTGGTTGGGCACGTGCAAATTCCGTGAATCGCGAAGCGATTCTCTGAAAATTTGCACGTGTCCAACCAGAATTATACACCCATGAACACCAAAAGTAAGACAGTCATTACTTATATTTACATTTATTCTAATTATAGGTAATTTTTATTTGCATGAACATCGCACATTTTGCCTGTAACAGCGTCAAATGTATCTTAATTTTGGTAAATTCTCCCTACATGCAAAACCTGAACGTGACGTCACAATAGCAACCCAAGTTATTGGAATATTATTCTAGTTGCCTAATGGGCGTTCAACATGGGGAATATACTAGTAATGTAAATATTGAAATATGACCAAAGAAAATTTTTTCAGAACGGTCAAAAACATATTATTATCATTATTTACATGACGCTAAAATTTCGAAATATTTATGAATGTACTAGAGGATGGTCTAAAAAGGAAGAATGAATTGGTTAATACTCTTTCCGAATACATGTATATACAACGCACTATATTCCAAAAAATGCCAAAATCTCATACAGACATTGAACATATATCTCAGTATTGACAATTGATATAGCCGGATCGTGAAAATACTCAACTAAATCGATATCGATCATTTTAACTTAAAATTCAGAAAAAAAACCAGTAAAAAGCAAGCTTCAAAAGTACTATGAAATTTTAAAAGGTGTGCTTCACTTTTTGCTGATATTCCTCTATACTCATATGGTCAGTCCTTGCTTTAGCACTCATCACTCCAATTCAATTCTACATACAGATATCGTGCTCTCAATAAATAATCCAAACTTAACGTATTATGCCCTGAGAACTGAAATAAATCAATGAAATCATTGACCCCGCTTCATATTAGATCTCATGTTACCTTTTGACGACAATTTCAATATCTGACAACGCGACGAAGTTCAAATTTCCCTTTCCTAAGTAGTAACATTGCTTAATTTCCCTACCCCTAAGGTGTATTCAAATAGCAATCGATACGCTACTCCAGAGGAAGCGAAAACTACAGTGACTTCAATCTGAGGGTAAGGTGACTAACAGAAGAAAGGGTATCTTTTTATGAGCGACTTGGTTTGTCACTGCAGAATCTTTTTGGACGATGCAATGAAAATATAAAACATTGTTATTACTTTTGTGTCCTCAGTGTTGAAAGATATTTTATATCAGAACCATTCATAACACCGGATATTCACGGGTATTGAGTTTTTATGCACAGCCAAAGTAACGGGTGTTTAAATAGCAAACAGGAGATGCTTACTTTCCAGGGTATCTGGTCTCATCTTCGTTTGGGGATTCTTTACAGAGTGTTTTAGTTAATTGCGTTCTATTATGTGGGAATATGTTCATTGTTTCGGTCGGCTTGTTGAAGAGGTAGTTGTATTCCATTGTCTGTTGCTTTGATAATGAGTCTTCAGTGTTACTGTGTGCTGCTTCAATTTATCTTAAGTAGGTTCCACCTGAAAGTATTTCAAAAGTTGGGTAGGTTTTTGAAATCACCGGACTATAATTAATGATCGATTGCCTAAACTCATAAAATGGTGTTTTGATCCTCTTGGACAACATTTATGTATGATTTGGTGAGAATCTCTACAAGCACGTTCTGGGGATCCCTATGGGTACTAATTGTGTGCCTCTTGTTGCAGATGTATTTTATACACGTATGAAAAAGAATTTATCCAAAATCTTCAAAAGCAAAGAAAACATGATAATTTGAAATGTTTCATTGGTACTTCTAGGTACCTGGATGATATTCTCACTATCGACAATCCTGTTTTTGAAAAGTGTGAAAAGTTATTTATCAACCAGAATTGACTCTAAACAAGGCAAACGTTACAAACACAGGAACACCATTCTTCGACCTAAATACAATGTATCAAAATGAATGCCCGTGAGAATGGAGAGATTCATACAAGTGTGTATGACAAAAGAGTTGATTTTCGATTCAACATAGTAAATTTCCCTGGCTTGACGGTGATGTTCCTAGATTACTGTCACACGGTATCTACATTTCGCAGCTCATTCAGTATGCTAGAGCATGTACTGATGTTTTGGATTTTCATAGTAGAAATTTACAAATTACCAAGAAACTGTTAGGTCGAGATTTTCGCTCTCACAAACTAGCATCTCTGGAAATGTTACAAAAATAATTGTCAACTTCTTTTGAAATTCGGACCCATACAAGCAATAGAGTATATTACTTTGGGTATTTCACAACCTGCATTTTTGGTGACATAATTAACAAAATAAGAAGGCTCAAAGGTAGACAGAATTAGCATCGAAATTGTGTTAGAATCATCAAACGCCTTTCATACCGTGGATATTATCCTTCTGTCACCAGACAGACACTTGGCTTGGTACTGGACCAATATACAGCCTTGTACCCGCACATACTTAAGAATTGCACTCTGATTGACTGTGACGAAAGGACTCCATGGCGGACCCTGTCCAAATCTCTTTAGAGAAGACAGGGCCCCGACCATCTGTCCTCTCTGAATGTCAGTCGGACTCCTCGGGAGATCACATGTATGAGCTCGCTACAGCCGACAGAGCACAGACTGTATTTCGTATGCCTTCTGTTTAACACCACAAGTGTGCGTTCCAGACCTCTGGATAATCGGAAAAGTGGGAGCGTTCTACGTACGTAATCCGGATAATCACACCGTCTGCTACTTGCGTGGCAGATGGCCGTCCTAAGTCGGCACCGGTTGCCCTTTGGTCTTGTGGATTTATGTTTGGTGTGAGTTGGTGTTCCTTATCCGTTTTGTGTCTCTCTCTGTGAGTGTCTGCTCTGTGTTTCTGCATTCGGTGTTTTGTGGTTTTGCTGTTGGTGCTGCAGCCGAGTGTTGTTGGAGATCCCCTTCTTTCTTCTATAACATATATCTTTATTGGCAAAATTAAAATTCGAACACCTCTGATGAATCGAAGGGGAGCGATCACAGTGTTAATGAAAAATTTAGTTTGTGCAGCGCCGCATGCAATCTTTCTAGTAGCGCCACCTAAAACGAATTCCGTGTTGACAAGGTAGATCTATGGAGATGGATCGTTTACATTTTTGGCATTTAGATTAAATATTATGTAGTGTATCGTTTTCTACTGATTTTCTAGTCATGCATAATCACACAGAAATACACAATTATATTTTGTAACTTTCGTCCTATTCAATTCTGTGCGATATGTTTAACTACTGCAAATCATATATCTAATGGAATGCATCCTCTCGATTAGTTTCACACAGTCAACCAGAATATATTTTGGAAGTTTTCTTGTCATATGTTTTGTTTGATGTTAATTCTTGACACTACTACGACAGCATTTAATTGAATATTTGAAGTTATTTTGGACATGCAGATACTTTGATGTAGCGCCACCTATAATTATTTTGGTTTAAGATGATATTTTGTCCTCTTTTTCTCGTCGGTACATGTCGCTGCTTAACTACTGACGTGGCAGATGACCTTCCTTAGTCGGCACCGATTTGTAGTCTTTTCTGTTTAATGTTTCGATGTGGTGTGTCTCTTTTCGTTGCCACATCAAAGCTATATCAGTAAACAATGACATTTTCGTGAGAAAGTTAAAACAAAAGATGTCTTTTCTGTAAACTTAAGAACAGGAAACACGATCATATTTTAGTTCGAATATACAACAAAACATGAGTATGTGGTCAAATATTCAACAGTTGCAATGACAAATATGGATAATGACCATATCCATGTATACAGCACAAAATCGATAATTCAGAAAATCAGAAACCGAAGGCATACAAAATCAGGATAAAACAGGAACCAAAGGAAACAAACAAAAACCTCCACCACATGAAAAGAAGCGAACTCCCGATATGGGAGTGAGACCATTTGAGAAATATGAACATTTGAGAAAACTTGAGGATGGTTGTAATTTCGAATTTGAGTCATTCAAACACACAACACAAATAAACATTATAGATGTACCTATCAGTTATTCAGTCTCAAAGTCGAGAAGGCAAGGCAAAATTATTAGAATTTCCATAGGAACGGTTGCGAACCTCGGTATGAATAATATTCCGAAGTAAGACCAGGTGTCCGGGGAGTGTCAACATCCCCTGATTGCATGCAACATCCGTCACAACAGCTCCATGGAAACTTGACAAATTCGGTGATTGTCTCGATTTACATATTGATGTAAACATCAGGTAAGTATTTCTTGTTTGGTGATGATGGCAACCATTCAGTCACAACTGTCACAAATATGTTTGAGGTAAACCCTGCAACAGATTGGACTTCTTGTGTTTTTGCTTACTTTAGCCAGCAAAGCATGTACTGTTTTCCGTATGTCCAATGATAGGGCAGCCAACAACGCCATAGTGATTTGAAAACGTTACTACCTATCAACTTTCGTCTGCAAATACTTTTATCAAAAGCCATGAAAGTAAATGTCTAAAATATTTTGAACAAGCATAACAGCGAACTGACTTCATACAACATCTCTTTTTCTTAATAATAATAATAATAATAATAATAATAAATTCTTTATTTTAAGAAGGTAACTCGATTAGTGAGACACTATTCTTCCTCAAGGCCTTCATAAACAAACAAATACACATAACATATTTACAATATATATATATATACATAAGACATGGTAAAAGTCATGATAAGTGATAAATAGAAATATTGAATCATGGCGTTTGATAAATTTAACATTACAAGGGATCTTCATTCTTTCCTTTTCCAAAAAGATATTTATAAAGGCAATTCTTAAAGCTAAATAAAGACGATGCTTCTTTTATATTGGATGGAAGTTCATTCCATAAGGAGACTCCACTGTATTGTAAACTGCGCTTGAAGGACTCTGTCTTGTGTCTTGGGACTTGTAGATCATTTCCGGTTACAGATCTCAAAGTGTAAAGGCTGTTTGAATTTTTAGAGAAAAGGTCGCAGAGATATGGAGGGGCCAGGTTATTGAAAATTTTGTAAAGAAGTACTCCCTTGTTAAACATGCATCTATCATAAATATTTAGCCAACCTAGTTCATCAAATAAAGGCTGGGATGGTGAATCAGGCGGGGCATCCATAATTACACGTGCCGCGCTCTTTTGTAACTTAAGGACGCGATCAAGTTGTGTTTTAGAAGCGTTACCGTAAATAGTGAGGCAGTAGTCAATACTTGGTAGTATGAAATTGGATCTCCCGGCCATGTATTGCATACCTTAACTATAAAAGTCTTATATTTTGATTCATTGCTAATTTCAGCAACTGCACTACTACAGTTTTGTCTGGAAATCTTACATCAGCACTTACGGCGATAAAGGAACACCTCACAAGATATTGTGATTGTCAATATTGAAATATATGTTCTATTGTACCAATTTTATTGTACTAGACACGTGTTTCGGATATTGAATCCTCGTCAGTAGTACTTAATGTCAAACAGTTTAAATATGATAAAAGAAATCGTTGGAGGGTAGGCGCATGGAGCTTAATTCTAAATATGACCGAAAAAAATTATACCGAAACCAAGCTAAGGACAGAGCTGTGTAGTGAGGGAGATACCCCTTAGAGTTAGAAGTTTAGATCTAATTTGATGACAGAAAATTTAGAATATATTTTAATGCAGTGCGTAAATACTAAAACTAGGCGAGCGATATCCTCGGGGACTTGCAGTCCACCAGCAGCGGTACCAACCTAGTGTTTAGAATTGTCAATATTGAAATATATGTTCTATATTACTAATGTTATTGTACTAGACACGTGTTTCGGATATTGAATCCTCGTCAGTAGTACTTAATGTCAAACAATTTGAATAAAGCCAAAGAGAGTTTTCCTAGCGCCATCTACAATATAAACTTTCAATTTCCTTTTGCCAAAATGAGCGGCTCAAAATTTTGTGAAGGGTTTATTCAGAAGCGTATTTAAGTGAAAAATATGATCAAAAATCGTTGGAGGGAAAGTGTTCTTAATAGGAACGATGTATATTTCTTTTGGTCTATTAAAAATTCAGGGGATGTGATTGACAAAATGAAAACTAAAAATTTCCAAGCCAATACAATTTCCTCATAAGACTTCCTTAATATATACACCACGCTTCCTCACGACAAAATTAATGATCGATTGTAATTATATTTGTACATCTGAATCAAAGGGTTTCTTTTCCTCAACTGACTACAAATCATTCAAATCATGGACATGCAGTGACATGTGTTATGCCTTGTCGTTCCTCTCGGACAACATTTATGTTCTGTTTGGTAAGGATCTATACAAACAGGTTGTAGGGATTCCTAGGGGTACTAACTGTGCGCCATTTGTTGCAGATTTATTTTTATACACTTATGAAAAAGAATTTATACAAAATCTTCAAAAGAAAATATTATGATAACGTTGAAAATACAGAAACACCATTTTTGGACCTAAATATCAAATCTCAAACGGAGAAATCCATACAAGAATTTAAGACAAAAGAGATCATTTTGGATTAAACGTAGTAAATTTCCCTTAGCTTGACGGTGACGTTTCCAGATTACCGCCATACGGTATTTATATATCACAGCTCATCCGGTACGTTAGAGCGTGTACTAATGTTTTCAAAGTAGTTAGCATATAACAAAAAAAAAATTTGGGTCAAGGTTTCCGCTTTCATGAAGTAGTTAAGACTTTCTAGAAATTTTACAAAATCCTTTAAAGTTCGGACCTATACAAGCAACAGAGTATATTACTTTGGGTATTTCATAGCCTGCATTTTATGGTGACATAATTAACAAATTAGAAGGATCAAAGGCAGACAGCATAACCATCGAAAATGCGTCGGAATTATCAAACGCCATTTATAACGTGGATATGATTCTCTAATGTCACCAGACGGACACTCAGCATGGTACTGAACCAATCTACAGCCTTGTACCCGCGCATTCCTAAGACTTGCACTCTGACTGACTGTGGACGACTGGACTTCTTGACGGGCCCTGTCCAAACCTCTTTAGAGAAGACAGGGAACCCACCATCTGTCCTCTCTGAATGTCGGTCGGACTCCTCATGTGATAACATACATGAGCTCGCTACAGCCGGCAAAGCACGGACTGCACTTCGTAAGCCCCCCCCCCCCCATTTATATACATTTACATGTTCATCTGTGTTTCTTTGTTCCCTGTGTTGTGCTGTCTTGTTTGAATGGTCATCTTACAGTGAGGAGGTTATTTTACACTACAAATTGTGCGTTCTTCGAGACCTTTGGGTAACCGGAAAAGTGGGAGGGTTGTGCGCGCGTAATCCGGATAACCACAAAGTATAGCAGATGGCCGTTTCTAGTCGGCACCGATTGCCCATGGGTCTCGTTGGTTTATAAGTGGTAACTTGTGTTTGATGTCGTGTTTGCTGTTCCTTGTCCCTTTTGTGTCTCTTGCTGTTCGTGTCTTCTCTGTGTTTTAACTTGGGATGGTTTGGTGTGTTGCTGTTGGTGCTGCAACCGAGTCTTGTTGGAGATCCCGTCCTTTCTTTTATATGCTTGTTTGTCAATTAAGTGAATTTCTCTTCTGTCCGCTTTTTGTCGCATAAGCATGGGTGTGCTGCGCAATGTTCAGTACAAGGTGGTCTTGTCAGCAGATCTTTTCCACATCATTGAATTGATGAATGAAAATTTCTATTCTTTTGGTATAATATTGCTCGTCTTCATTTGAGTCTTAGAAATACATGGGGTGGTGTGCGAGCTCGTCTGGAAACTGAAATAAGGATGAAAGTGTGCTTTAGTTAGTAACATTATATAAGAAAACTTTATTAATTACAAAAGAGCGGTCGAAGCATGCTTTAAATCAATAAATAAGAACTAACAACTAGCTAGCCGTGGTTTATTGACCAGGAATTCCCGGAGTCTCATGAACCAATCAAATTATCACCAATTCGCGAAGGGCATAACTGGACAATGAACCACGGCTAGCTAGTTGTTATGTTATTAAATATCATCATTTAAGAACAGATACATTTCTATTCTAATATTGTTCTGCATACGATAATGGACAGGAAGTTTGTTGGAGATTTTACACCAGGCAAGTTATATAGCACATATATAGAGAGGAAATCTGGAGTCATATGAGAATTCAAATTCTGACATCTTCCATACTTGTAGGCAAAGGAATTTATCTTGATGTCCTGTTTACAGGAGGTCAGAATAATTATTTTACACGTTTTCAAAAAGTATCATCCCTTTAATCATTGTTCTAAAGGAAATATGCCGAGTTTTACTTCTTGTTCTTTTCTTAGTCTCTACTCATATGAAACCAAATTTGTTAGGTCCTTACTCTCCCTCTCAAGAAAAAAGCCTTACACTTGATTTCATGCCTCGTTTACACGGAGAGTTTATTGCGCAATAAACTTAAATTTGTTGCGCAATAAATTTGATTTGCGTTCACACGACAAAATTTATTGCGCAATAAATTTTCGATTTGTTTCGCAATAACTTTATTGCGCAACAAATTCTGCCGTGTAAACGCTAAGCGAAACTGTTGCGCAATAAATCTGACGCATGCGCATCAACATGCCAAGGGAAAAAGATTGTTATACTTACAAATATAACTACTCGACGTGTTTATTTTTACGATTCTTTTGAGGGATTCCGATTTTCCGTATATATAAGAACGCTTTTCTTTAAGTCTAGGCCCCTTGTAGAGAATAACGTCACAATTGAATGACGTCATGCTCTAGACTGAAATGACAAATAAATGAATGAACTACCTCCCAAAATAGTCTTAAATTTGACTTTACGAAAACTATCCGAACAATTTTTCCTTAAGGCATTCGTTGTACACTTTTATTCATGATTCTTGAGCATGTTCATTGGCATTTTATTGCGCAATAGTTTCGGCCTCGTGTGAACGCAAAAAAGCTTATTGCGAAACAAATTTGTTGCGCAATAAAGTTATTGCGAAATAAATTTATTGCGCAACCGTGTGAACGAGGCATTAGTTTTACATACAAATACTTTGATGGCATTCTCTCAATCAATAATCCAAATTATAAGCTTTGTTGAATCTATCTATGTGAGGAAGAGATGAACGAAACCAATCAAAAGCATTAACCCGACTTCGTAATGCTATCGTTTAACAATGGTCAAATAAGTAATTGAAGATGTGACAAACCTGAAGACTAATGCCTCGTTTACACGGAGAGTTTATTGCGCAATAAACGTAAATTTGTTGCGCAATAAATTTGTTTTGCGTTCACACGACAAAATTTATTGCGCAATAAATTTTCGATTTGTTTCGCTATAACTTTATTGCGCAACAAATTCTGCCGTGTAAACGCTAAGCGAAACTGTTGCGCAATAAATCTGACGCATGCGAATCAACATGACAAGGGAAAGAGATTGTTATACTTACGAATATAACTACTCGACGTGTTTATTTTTATGATTCTTTTGAGAGATTCCGATTTTTCGTATATATAAGAACGCTTTTCTTTAAGTCTTGGCCCCTCGTAGAGAATAACGTCATAATTGAATGACGTCATGCTCTAGACTGAAATGACAAATAAATGAATGAACTACCTCCCAAAATAGTCTTAAATTTGACTTTACGAAAACTATCCGAACAATTTTTCCTTAACGTATTCGTTGTACTTTTTTCTTCATGATTCTTGTGCATGTTCATTGGCATTTTATTGCGCAATAGTTTCGGTCTCGTGTGAACGCAAAAAAGCTTATTGCGAAACAAATTTGTTGCGCAATAAAGTTATTGCGAAATAAATTTATTGCGCAACCGTGTGAACGAGGCAATAGATTCCATGCATCAGTATTCCGAGGATGAGGAATAAGCTAATACAGCTTCCTTTCCGGTACTACATTACATCTTATTCTTTGTATTTTATACTAAATGTATCTGAAATAAATATGTTTTAAGCTAACTTTCCTGCATTCCCTGTCTAAGGTGTGATCATAAATATATTACGCTATTCCAGATATAGTGTATACGTTCTGAGGTTAGGACATCTTACCTAGAATGGTCAATATTGAAAATGTTATGTTTCATCAGTGATGCTCGAGGCACCACAAAAAGAGGAATTCTAAATAATAAACTACTCGTGTGAAGGACTGACTTGGTGGATGATATTGTGCCTTAGACCATTTGAACCATCCAACCACAGAATATACTTTATCTTCCGAAATGAGAGTAACCGGGTGTGATTTTTCTACCGAACAAAAGTGACGGGTGTTTCATGCAAGCAGGAGATGCTGACTCCTCCAGGGCATTGTCCATATTTGTCATTTGTCGCTGCTATTTTTTTTTTTCGTACGATGCAATGGATATATAAAGTTTATAGCATCTCGTTGTTCACAATGTTGAAAGATATTTTAGGTTAAAACTCAATCTGTGAATGAAAGTCATACAAAAAACCCGACATCAGATTCCAAAAAAAATCAATCAAAGGGCTGAGAAATTTCTGAAAAAATAACATACAGAACTTTCTAAGGAGAAATGAAAACAGGACAAACAGACAGACACATAACACAGCCTAATAGAAGGACGAAAGACAAGTTAATACATAATGCATTGTATGTGGTACCGTGCTAACTATAGACCGAGAACAGGCCAAAATTTTATTCTTGGTGTTACCAACTCAAGAATAAAATTTTGGCCTGTTCTCGGTTTATGCTAACTAGTACAGTTTGAACACATTTAAATATCACATGAATCATGTTACATATACGATGAAACTTATAGTTTCTTAGTATTATAAAAAGGGAAGCTTAAAACTTATCTAAATTTCTCTCTTCGTAGTTTCGCTCATTAGCCATGGTATATGTATGAGAACCTGGAACAAGAAAAACAACATAAAAAGCAGTGCCACCATGAATAATCAGGTGTACACCATAATTGAAAAATGCAATTCCATTTGATCCTATAAGTTTTTTATAAAAATATCATAATTATTTCTTGTGGAAACATTCTGTTTGAATATTTTTTCAATTAAATTCAGAAATTCAGACTGATAAGAAGGGAGTAAGATCTATGGCAGTCTATGTACATGTGTGTGGCGCCGCCTACCATGAATTTCCATTTTACAAAGAATTTTTTTATGGAGATCAACTTAAACATTATGCAAGTAAGCCAAAGTGAATCCCCAATGGAGGTAAATCCAGGTACCCGGTGAGAGTAAGCATCTCTTTTTTACTAGCAACACCTTGACTTAGGCCATGCAGAAAAAAAAGTCATATTTCTTCCTGTTGGTACCAATTTTTTTTTTACATTGTGACCTTGACCTTTGAGTTCGATGTACTTTGGGGAAAACTTTTACAATTTGAACGGTAAGACCATTTCTTGTTTTCATTCTATTTTGCGTCCTTTTGAAATTGAGAAACCTACCAGCCAGGAAGAATATAAAACAAAGTTGCATTTTCATATTATGTGACTGTGTGAAATCTGACAGAAACTTGTTTCATTTGATCATCTCGTCATACAGGTATTTTAGTTAACAAAAGAATGATAGACAATGAGTCATTGCAGTTCTTTTTTCATTTTTACATGAAATGTTAAAATTTACTTAATTTTTCTTTAATTTTTGTAGAAAACACATTCAATTCGCTAAAGATCTTTTTATTTTAATTTTGTTTTGTTTTATGATTTTGGGCTCAAAACTTACCAGCACGAGGACGCAAAACAGAAAATAACAAAGAAATGGCCTAAGTCATAGGGATTTTATATCTCACATGGAAATTTCTTGTTACGAAACGTCTGTGTTGATATAAAAAAATTACCTTGACCGACTCTTGTGACAAAAAGCGATGGACCACAATTCTATGAATCAACTTCTAATGTTTTTATTAAACTAGAGGTAACGGGATTATATTTGTTGTAAATTATAAAACAAAACAAAAAACATCATTATGTTTATGGTCAAATATACAATATATTTGTTCTGAATCATGTTTTGGTTCAGCATATAACAGAGGTGGTCCGAGTTTCAATATTATAAATTTGTATTTGCGATCAAATAGTTTTTCCCCGACTCTTTATAAAACGATTTCAACATCCAAATGTATTGAAAGAATTTCCTAAATCATTTAAATACATTCACCGGCAAAATCTAAATTGCAAATTCAAGTACATTGTCAGAAATTACACAAAAACCAGACCTAGTAAGGGAAAGTTCTTATTCTGTTACAAAGAGGAAGACGTAATCAAATTGTTGACTTAAAAAAATATTTTGGACAAACAATATAGCATCTCGTTGAGCACAGTTTCGAAAGGTATTTTAGATGAGAACCTCGGTTTGATACATTCACCGGTTTTAACCAGTTGTGACGGGTGTTCTTAGCCAGTAGGATAGTCTCCCCGAGGAGCCTGATCTACTTGAGAATCACGTCTGATTATTTTGTAGAATGTTTTGTTTAGGTTTGTATTTTTCAACGTCTTAAAATTTATCTGTTATCAAATGGTGCTATTGAATTTGAAAACGTTTAACATTTGTACCACTTGATAAGTGTCAGAAGTCCCCGAGGGCACATGTAGCCAAGTTCGATCAACTTCGGTTGATCGTTTCTTCTACGCATGCAAACATTTCTGTTATCAAAATTTCTTGAAATTTCTAAAACCTGGGTCCTGTAGCATCATATCCCACCCATCCTGCTACGTCTTTCGGTACATTTATTTTTTGACAGAATAACTTTCACACTCTTTGGCCATGTTAGACATTGTTTATATTGAGGATAAGTACCCGAAACGTGTATGTCTGGTCCATGCTGAAAATTATCTGTTATTAAATGATGTTTTTAAATCTGAAGACGTTTAACATTATAATGTCCATTGTTAAGCATTTTTTAATTCTGATTTTGAGATTTGTGGTTTAGCTTTCACTCACTGACCGTATTAGTATTAAGTCGAAAATAGTTTCACTTTTATATTTCGGTACTTAGAAGTAGATGACGAATCCTGCTCGATGCACATTATTCATCCAAAATTTCAGTGATATGGGTAAAAACGACTGGAATTCAGCATTTTATCA
The DNA here is from genome assembly GCA_033119305.1 of Pinctada imbricata. NCBI lineage: Eukaryota > Metazoa > Mollusca > Bivalvia > Pterioida > Pteriidae > Pinctada > Pinctada imbricata. The sequence goes on along the minus strand of VSWD01000008.1, from coordinate 46,491,328 downwards.
ATTGAAAATGCAAGAAGCTGAGCCAGCATCCCCATATTGACCCTGTAATCATTCTGGTAGTTAATGAGGTTTAAAATTTTACTCATCATCACTTATCGTGTTGACCTTCGACATAAGAACGGTGTATATTGCATTTCTTTACTTTAATAGCCTTGCTAACCGTGTAAGTAGATCTACATTTGGTTTCAGTCAAACGATAGCCAGGCGCTTTAGTAGATAGGTTTGAGCAAGTGTTGTGTTCTGATAATTGTTTTAAATGGGAAATGAGTGAAAGTACGTGCCTGAAAAACTCTATGATGGAGGTCCAAATTTAACAGATGATACATTACAGTACCTTAACTTATAGTAATAAAATTTGTAAATCGGTGAATTTTCCGGCATTTGGATTTTTTATTAGAAAAATTGTCATGAATGATGAATATTATTTTTCCATTTTTCGTTTTGAAAGAAATATGCCCTCGGTGTATGATTTTTATAATTTTACCAGATTCTTTAACATTTCTTTGTTCTCGAAACAAAATTCAATAATACAAACATCCAGGACACCCTAGAGCATTAATAATTTTGGAATTCGATATTTAGTCACACAATTATCATTATGATACATGTATCTGCTTTCAGTTTTTATACATGTACAGCGTAATTTCTTTTCCATAGAAGGGGATACAGTTGTGTTACAAAAAAGATCGCTCTAAAGTTTAAAATGACTAGAAGTACAAAGTACAAATTCAAGACTTTTTCTTTTGAGAACACACAAGTGGGCCACCGCATGTAAGGACTAAATGATTTACTGCACCAGAAACGTACGCTAATGAATTGATCAATCAGTAACGTATTATTGTTGGCGAGTTCTCTAAGTATCTCATGAGATAAACTGTAGATTCGTATTTCGGAAAACATATGATCAGTGTTTAATTGTGGTCATGACTGTACTTTATCGGGTTCGGGTGCAATTTTTCTACGGCTATTACAAGATAGCTTAATATCCGCCAAATGCTGCAAATTTCTTCGTCTCTTGGGGGCACACGAAGAATAAGAAAGCTAGTAATTAAGGATAATGGCATTTTGTTATCACAAGATTCGGCGAGTGCCCACTGAAATATTCATTTGCTGCAAATTATATTAATTATGACTGTTTATCATCAGGAGCAAATCGCATCATTGTAGGATGGGATAAGATAGCTCTGATAGACATCCTAAACCTTTCTATCCGGTGTCAGAGAAAACGATAATTGTAAGGCAAGGCATTCTGCTCGTGGCGTAAATTCTTCCAAATTGATTCTAACCGCTTGTTTTTAAGCTGTAGCAAATTGAGATTTATGCAAAGCTTAATTCAGAAACGATTATGTATTTTAAATTCCCTGGCAAATGGAAAATGATTGCTACAAAACCGAAGATGTTTTTGTCAAACGGATCACAATTTCATACTAATTCGTTGTAAGATCGATGCGGTTTCCTTCAGAAATGCTTACCAGAGCAATATAATAGTTCATAATGTGTCATTTACATCAGGCAATCTAGGAATAATGAGTAGCTTCAAGTTTTCAAAAAACGAAATGTGCAAACGTCGTACGCTCGATTCTCTTCTGATAGATCGTAATTTTTGCTGAAGGGAGTTACCACGCGGAACATAACGCAGCAATCATCATGGACGTTCGTCATCAATTACATCCCGTAACTGCCTCTACATGAGACTGATACCCAATAATCTTACCACGATTCGCTTTGGGACAATCAAATTAATTTGCTCTCAATAAAAACGTAAATTATGTCTTCTGGTAAGGAAACGTTAGGCGCTGTAGATTGGTCTTTCGATATTGAACTACTTAAGACAAGAACGTTTTATTCTCCGAGTTGATGTCGCTGATTAGACATGCACTGAATCATCGAAGAAGCACTATACCACATATTGGTGATTCTAAATGGCAATTAATTTGCATTCCAATAAAGGCTGCAAATGTTAAATCGCAAATGCCAAATTTGACTTTAGTTGTGGGGTCTTTTTTTTTTTTTTTTTTTTCTTTCTTTTTTTTTTCTAATTTTCTTTCTTGTCTTTATGTTCTGTCTTTTCCCCCTTTTTCTACATTTTCTTCTGTCTAAATATATATCGTTTACTTCATTCCTTTTTTCTTTCTTTTCTACATTTATTTCTCTCTTTCTTGTCTTTTATTTGATATTTCCCTCTCATTTCTTTCATTCTTTTCAATAAGATAAAAAAAAAGAGTTAATGTCGTTCAACGCCAACGCACCAGTAAACGGCGCAAAATACACAACAAGAACCATTGCTCCAAAGAAATATTGAGATCGAATTAACGAAAAACACATGCTTTAAGTTTTGATCTCTCATTGAATATGGCGTTGATAGCGCTCTCCTGGTAATAAGATGGCTATAAACTGTCACTGTCGCCACAAAACCGCATATGAAACGAAAAACAATCATCATTGTCGGCAGTCAATATACCACCAGCTTATCCCCCTTTAAACGCACATTAATGTCGAGATCGGTAATCGAAGAAATGTAATCACTTAAAGAATTACTTTGGAGGAGTGTAATGGGCGTTTTAGAAGGGACAAAAGAGAGAATTTAGATTTTTGTTGAGAAAAGCAAAAACATTTTGTGATCGTGCAAAGATTATTAAAGTGACGCAATCTTAATTTCTTTTTTTTTTTCTTTTTTTTTTTTAATCTTACAATTTTAGGATTATATTGACTGCAAATCATTGCAAAAAGGACGAACTCTTGTAAAACAATAGTCTCACAAGAACGTTCAGCAATATGTGATTCTTGCACACTTCAGTAGACTGAAGTTAATTGACCATCACACGTGCAAACGATATAAGTAACGGATCTCAGATACACGCAAGTTATCACATTAAAATAATATCGCAAATTGCGATAAACGATTCCAACATTTATTGCCCATTATATCTAAGGCTGCCACAGATAAAAACACAATATTTGAGTCGATAATACCTCATTACAAAGCCGCAACTGACACCTTAAGATACCCGCATTTGTCTTATCGGACGGTTATGATAATTTATTTTCACCCTATGACAGTATACATAACATATTCAGTAGTTCTGTATTTAAAATTCTGTAATCCACGGAGTGATTGGCGGGAAATTCTTGCGGCGCGTTGTTGGATATTGAAATCTTATGTTGATTGCGCGAGCGTGTGTGATTGATTCTTGCGCCTCCCCTTGTCTTACAGCTAGATGTGAGACTCATTAACTGGGTAATAGATTTATATCAAGTAAGACTGCGCCTCTTTAATTTCTCTCATTAAGATAGCAATATAAGAGCGGTATCTAAGTGGTTAGACAAATCACTTTTGTCTTAATTGAGAAAAGACTAAGTTAGATACTCGGTACCTGTGACCACAGCAGCCTTACACTCATCCGCCGTCTTTTCATGTCAAACGTCATCATTGTTGAGGGGAAATGATCATTTGGTCTTGAAAGAGACATTTAAAAGAAGCTCTAGGAACTCTTGATGAATAAAGACTTTGAACAGCGCACGATGGACTTTTACTGATGCAATTAGGCTAGCAGCAATTAAAACAAAATGGATTATGAAGCAGGTCACAGAGGATTTGCATTTCTATCCCGAGGGTATGCGTCCATGACTTCACAGCTCTACACCACCCCAAGGACGTGGCACCCCCATAAATACGACAAACCTCCCATGCGGCCAACGCCCTTCTTCATCTCCAATATCCTAGGTACTTCCGACGTGAACGGTCCTTCAGCTAAAGCTGACTATGAAGAAATTGGAAGTTTAGACTTTGACAATAGAAACAGTTCAAACTTTAAATCTGAGGAAAGTTTAAAGGAACAATGTAAGTGTGGGGGCTGCTTGACTGCAATCAAAGACAACGATCGACGAACACCACCATCCTCCATCAGCAATGATTCAAGTGAGTTTACCTTTTTTTAAACTCGTTCTTGTAACATGTCTAATTGATTATTTCTCATCAATTTTGTTTCATTTTGTTTCATTCTTCCTTTCTTTCTTTATTGTATCATTAATATATTCCTATGTCATTGTTCATTGATTACATAAAAAGATCATATTTATAATTTTATTATGTATATTTTGGATTTAGACATGCCAATGTCACACCATTATTTGTCAAACTGAATTTATTTTGTCACAATAATCTAAAAGTGAAGAGTTTAAACGTCCGTATCCTTTAAAGATATATGAAATATAGTGTTTCTTTCAATAATACAGAATAAATTCCTACATTTCCGAAAAAAAACGAACAAACAAAATCTTTGTTTTTAATAGTATTACATGTAACATAATCAATTTTATTTTTATTTATATAAGGATCAAACCTGCATTAAAAAGGCACATAATATTATATAGATATTCACTGTTTGTCGTTTTAGTGGGAAAACTGCAGTGGTTATCTTTCAATTTATAAGAACATCACTATGTAAACAACTACGGATTTATAAAACAAACAAATAATCCTGATTTGAATAAACAATATGAAGTTTTGATATTTATCCGTTTCAATCTCTGGAGCTGAAATTTCACTTCTTATCAAATTACTGAACACTTTCCATATTTTTTTTTTCAAGTTTCCTAATGCCTCAATATATAAATCATTTTGTATAAATCGTCTTTTATTTTCTTTTGTTTTTCATTATTATGACTGACAGCTTTACATTGATTCAGAATATTTCTGTATTTTATTGGGGGGGGGGGGTTATGTGGGTAGGGGGCGTTGTAAAATGTAATATTTTCACACATACCTACTAAACAGATAAACCCATTCCTGCGTCAAATGAACCTGTTCACTCACGTTAATTTATCAATAAATTCTGTCACACCATAATCTTAGAAACCCATAATCTCCAATATGACATAAGCCAGCGATGTACGACATGTGTCAAATTCGTCATGCAAATATTTCCTTCCTAAATGAAGCTATTTTTTGTTACTAATTACGGGAAATTTACTATCGCCAACTCATTAAAGTCACCACACTCGCCAATATCATAACTTTATCAGAAAATAGCAGAAATATTGTACTGATTGTCGTGTAAGTTTTTAACCATTTTATCGGCAATATTTCTGTCTTTCTTCGTGTCATTTGTAACCAAAGTAAAAAATCGCCCAGGCAGGTCATTTTGCCTGGTCATTGAACGTCCGTGTCAAAATTTGTCATGCTTTGTGCCAGATGATAATAAATGGGGAGCCAGGAATCCCTGCCGAGCCGTGTTTACGTATCGGTGCAATAAGATTCCCCATATAAATTCGGAACGATTTGTAATCATCGGAGTTAATGAAAATTATTGTCCTTTCCAACTGGGACGATGATTGCTTAGTGACACGTAAAACATGTGTGATGGTGAAATGTTCTCTGTAACCATCTTAGCTGATAATCTGCCGATAAAGCTTATCTCACCACATGAAATGCGAAAATATTTCCATAACTAAACATGCTGCAGTCTTGAAAAATAAAAGTTTCAACTGACTAAGCGGAGTCGAGAACCAAAAATTATTGGAAATAAATTACTATAATACTAAAAATAGTTTAATAAGCGAAATAAAAACTTAGATGTTTAAAATTTGTAACACGCATTTTTGGAATTAAAAAAAAAATAAAGGATATAAAATGAATAAGATAATTACATGTACTAGTAGTATAAGGTAGTTTAAACTTTCATTTTCTTCATTAATTCATGGAATTAGATTTCTTTGCTTACAACATTTTTTTTTTTCAAAATCACTACAAGTTTATGACATTACCCCTAACGCAACCATTTTGCGAAGAAAAAGAAAAAAATATATGAAGCGGGAAAAAAAAAAAGAAAAAAATTATATGAAGCCAGACACTGAGTTTGCTTTATATTAAGTATAATACTGGTAACTTCGTACTTATCAAAATCTTTTTTTTTTTCAATTGTGTAAATTTACATTCGTGACAAATAGCGATTTCATGAATAAAAATTCCTCGTCATCTTATTCTCAGGGAGGAAAGCAGTGACGGCTTCGTATTATGGATAGACGCTATGTATTAGGATCGATCGCATTTCTCTTAAAAAAAAAATAAATAAATAAAATAAATAAATGAATAAAAAAAAAACTATAAGGGTGTCATATACATTACAGTAACTTGCTAAACTAAACTTTTTAATTCTAATGCTGAAAAAATTAACAAGATGTGCAATTTCATTGCATTTTGATACAGTAGTTTTAAGATACCGTGCACTCTTAGCTTTTTTTCTTCTCTTATTAGAAGTAAACCGCGTGATAAGTGAAATCATTCATCAATTTTAAGAGCTACTCATATTGTGATAGCATGGTAATCGCGAATGAAAAAAAATATTAATAAAATAAATAAATAAATAAATAAATAAATAAATAGATAAATAAATAAATAAATAAATAAATAAATAAATAAATAAATAAATAAATAAATAAATAAATAAATAAATAAATATAAAAGTCCTTGTCGAGGTACGTACATGTATATAATCCTTAAAGAAATCGATAAAAAAGATGAGTATTTCTTACAGAAACCTTTTTCTTTAAATTGCATTTAGATTTCAAAATATGTGAAAATGAATTGTGTATGTTTCAGGATCCAATGATTCATGTTCCACGGACAAGCGAAAAATTTCTGAGAACGAAGATGCTTCACCGGAACAACCCGCGAAAAAGAAAAAGGCAAGAACCACGTTTACGGGCCGACAAATTTTCGAATTGGAGAAACAATTTGAACAGAAGAAATATCTATCATCTGCGGAAAGAGCGGAAATGGCGACATTGCTCAATGTCACAGAAACTCAGGTACGTGCACGCTTTCTACCTCAATATATTTTCAGAATCGTCAAATGAGACAGTACCACGAGAGGAATATCGACGGACAGAGGGGGGGACATAAACTGTCGAATGAGTTAAAGAAGAATTAACTCGTTATCGATTATATACTGTAAATATCTAGGAATATAGCTATCTATCACTTTTTCTTACAGATTTTTAAAAAGTAAATTTAAAATTGATGAGATCGATAATCATTGAGAGCGTTGAATAAATGGATTAAAAGAGGCAATATCATATGAATACGAATCAAGGATAAATGAAATCATTTCTAAATGCAAATTGAATCACCCCCCTTTTTTGCGTACTACAGTGCAATTACATTAAAATCATCCTCATACATTTTGATACAGAGAGAAATCTCAAATCCTCTGCCACGGAAGAAATGCTTTAATTGTCAAAATTAAACTTGACGAATGAGCCAAAATTACTGTTCAAAATACATCAGTAAGCACTATACATATTCAAATATGAACCGCACATAAGGTCAAGAGAGGAGGGAATTGAGATTTTTTCCTTTGGATATGATAATTATAATAAACTCAAAATACTGTTAAAAATTTGATAGATTTCCCAACTTATGAATGGAAAGAACGATATCAAATTTCAAGAAGGAAAAAATCAATAATTTTATATAGGACATATCCTGTAATGAAAATATTTTTAAATCAATGGAATCGAAGAAACTACTCTAGTTGATGAACATGCTGTATTTGCCGAATTACATCGTGTTACGTGCATCATTATTTTCTTTTCAAATTTCTTGATGAATAAGCACAACTTTCTCCGCAGATAGTGCAAATAGAAAATTAAAAAACAACGTAAAAACAACAGCAACAAAGCCAGGAAAAAATAAATACAGATAAAACGCACACCCACATCACCAAGAAAAAAAGGTTTATACACGTAGTACATTAAAATAAAAAAAATAGAAAAAAGGTCAAATTTATTTATTCATTTTCAATTTTTATTTCATTGTTCTAAAAGTGTCACTCCAAAGAACATGTATCGACAGCAAATTCTTGGAGACATTGTAGAGTTGGGAATAAATCTATGAGTCGATGTAGAAATAACGATAGCCAAGGAAGACGAGGGCGATCCGTAAAGTGACGGGCATCTCGTTATCCCGGTAATAATTAGTAGACAGTGATAGAAATACATTTCACGGACAATGACTACCGGCTGGCCATATTGACCAAAACATGACATTAATCCTGATACGAAAGAAAACATTGGTAATGGGTATTTAATCTCAAACAGGGTCCGATATTGTCCCTCGTTAAAACAATGAGAAATCACAATCATTACCGACCTTTACTAAGCGGTAATTATCTAAGAGTGATGCATCATCTGTAAGTAAAAGGGATAGCAATTAGCCTGCACAGTTAGCTAATTATGATAGAAATGTTATTTTCAATTTAAATCATATCCCCAGACGCATTGTATGCATATCACTTACACATAATGCATATGAATACAATTACGACCTCATTCCATTTCACTTGCGTCGCTGATATATACATTAGTCTGTCATTTCTATCCGAGTCAAAGTACAAGGTATGACAGTAACGAACAAGTTTGAGTAAAAATCCTCTTGTTTGTTTAGTATTTGCTAGTAACCCAATATGTGTTTGTTTATAATTCAGGTGAAGATTTGGTTCCAAAACCGAAGAACGAAATGGAAAAAGCAGGAAAATATTTCTAACGCAGAAGCTGCAGAACACAAACTGAATATTGAGAAAAGCACGAATCCGCAAAAATCCGGGCAGATCAATGTTCCGTTGACAGGCAAATGTGATTCGAGTAACAGGGAAGGCACAACTATCAAAAATGAGTATTTAACCGTTTATGAAACAACAGAAAACTGTGTTCCCAGTGTACCATGTGAAATCATGACACCTTCGGTAAATGTAAAAACAGAGGAAGACATAAAAACGACGAAAGATGACGTCACACCGGAAGAACAGTTTTTCGCAGATGACATTTCGGCACAAGACAACGTGGACGATAACCAATCTCAGAGTAAAGAGGTCATAGAACCCGAAAAAATGTTCTCAAATGATGTGATGTGACTCACTTAAAATAAAATTGTTGTTCAGGTATATGTAAATACAATAAGCTACGTGTATATTGTAAAAAGATTTTCATTGCTTTTTAAGTCGTCCATTAGATGATAATATTGTTGAGATTTATGTATATATTTCACCCTTCATGTCACAATAAATTGGAAAAAAATGTATTTTATTAGTGAATGATTACGATATTGGTCCTATATTGTTCGAGATGTAGGGATGTCGGGATGTAAGCGATCATTGTATCAATGTAATTCCTCAGCCAATCAGATTCTTTATTTGTTAAGAATTAAAATTGAAATAAAATTATCACGGGGCACATGGAAGAGAAAATAAAGTAGTGAAAAGTGAAACGTTTGAAACAATCTTTGACAAGCAAGAAAAAAAAAAGAAAGTTTATTTTATTTAATTTATTATTATATTTTTTTTCTACCAAAACCTTCAATTTTGATTTGCTGAAAATGAATTGTTCAAATTAATCGTACATGTCCAAGTCTATTTTTGAAAAAAAAAGTATGATTATATAGGGACAGAAATATATGTGCCACTCGGAGTTTACATACATACCATTCACAGCATTACCATTGTACACGACTATCCCGTCCGTAGAAAGTTCCTGTAGAAAACTCCAATGCGTATCATAAATTATAGAAAGAAGATTAATCTCAGTTCAAGTATTTACGATTCTGTATTTCAATTTTCAAAAGCAATTATCATATATGCATTAGAATATATTTTGTGTACAGTAAATGATAGGATGTTGAATACATGTGCAATGTACGTTAATTCATCAAAACCGTTCACTGGTACAATTTATATGTGGTAAAAGTAATCAAGATTACAGGAACTAACCCTACTAAATCCATGGATGACGGTTTTACCAATAATCACTGTCAGAATTCAATAAGTTTGCAGATACATTTTAAAAAATATTTTCGATTCTGCTGTTGTGTTCCATTGTTGTCGTTGCAAGGTGGTTCTTGTTGGAGATATTGTTTATTAAGATTTGTTCAATTTATTTGATGTGCACTTTTGAGTATATACTAATTGTTGGGTTTTTTTCCTTTTTCACAAATGTATCGATCCAAATTCATTCACTTTTTCTATAACCATCTTAATTATCATCATTAAATTGATGAATATCAAGTAAAACGTTCAATAGATAAGCATCTGCCAATCATAAATCTATAGAGCCAAAAAATTAATTGACTTCGCTTGTATACAGCAATGAAAGAAATCATATGAATTATATTTATTGCTCTCTTAAGAAACACTTAAACACCGTGAAAAGTATGTTTGCTACCTCAGCAAATTAATTGTTTCTCAACTTTTTTTTTTATTTCTAGTGCTTTTCGTGTTAATCTAACAATTTATGGATCAAGTGATCATTAAGTGAGGAAAGGGAAGTGAAAATTAGGTTATGAATGAAAAATATGTGATGCATCAACTTTCAAGGTCCCTTCATGTATTAATTGGTTGTAATATTATACTGAAAAAGTGCATTATTAATATTAATTGAAACCAACCATTGTTGAGGAAATGATAAATTCCTTTGATTTTCGACTGGTAGCTTTTGGCGATGTTATGACTATTGGTACAAGTAAGAGCTACAATTGAGTATGTCGACTCGAGCACTAAAAAGGAGTGTTTCCTCATCAGTGTATCCTACTGTATTTGATTGAAAATTAGATACATGTATAAAGAAAAAGTTTGGCCTGATTCTTACTCGTTTTCACAAATTCTTTTTCTTTTTACTGAACCTGAGTAGAGTAGGTAAGTGAAATGCAAACCAATACCCCCCCCCCCCCCACAAAAAAAAACCCAACAACAACAAAAACATAAAAAATAAGATAAAACAAATAAACAACCCACGAAATCTTATGTAACGAATTTTTAAATAAAGAGGAAAATAGTTAATCGTATTATTACAGTTTATTACTTTTTCACAATTAATACAATCCAGTAAAGAAATAAAATCCAGGAAAACGTGTTGTTTTTCGGCTCCTTTTGCTTTGTTATCCTGCAGGAACTTTTCGCTTGTTTCGTTTGTTTCGAAAAATCATATTCAACATATTGCATGAGACTGTTATCGTGTTCAAATTCAAAACAAAATTATGCTGCTCTTGACATAATTTGAATTCCATGTAAGTTTCTTTGATAACGTGGATAAATCGAGATATGGGATATAACTATTGATGTGAGAGTGTGACTTAAAAAAAAAAGACAAACGTTGAACAAGATGAGCCTTACATGCCGCTTTTCACGACATAATGAACACGGTTTTAAAATTCGGTTATGGTGGAAGAGGCAATGCGCGACGTCACAACCTCACTAACGTCACGTAATGCCATCATTTAATGGAACCTCAGCTGGATGGTATGGGGATGACATGTTAGTTTTTGAATGACTTGGTTTCATAGGCAAGCAAATTTCTAGTAGTATCTTACAGTTGTGATAATCATTAAAACACAACCAATTTGGCAAAGATGCTTCAGAAATGTGCGTAGGAAGTATTTATTATATAATGGGCGGGGGACAAATTATATGGCCTAACATGCATGAAGTTTTTTGTCATATCTGTAAAATACTCCGTTCGCACCTTTCCATCATAGGTCCATACATAAACTTGTATATGTGTATCAAATCCTTATATCAATAAAACGGAAAATATTGCGGACAAACTTGCCAACTTAAATGTGAATATAAGACCTCAATGATATTCTTATGTAATCTTAATGATCAGATATATGACTTTAAATAAGAAAATATACATGCTATATGACGATAGTTTGATTTATATTTCTGAAAAACATAAATATTTGTAGCAAAACCGAATTTGAATAGTGATTTAGAGTGCTATGTTTTTCATTTTTCTCACTTAAACGCAGGTGCTGAAAAAGTTACAATTTGATCACTTTCTGGAAGTTGTTAAGTTCAAAACGATTTCTATTTAGTTTCACGTAGTTCTCTTTAACATGGTATAAATAGCGGTGTATATTACAAACTCGATCATTAGGCATTGTCAATAACTCTTGCAGATATTTGATGTTTGAAATCTTATCGCTAAAAAACTTCAATCATTACGATAGGGAGAAACTTAAGATCCAACACGTGTCCATGTACTCGATCCATGACTGAACAGGCAGCATAAAACAGGCTAATCAACGGATAAAAACATCGCCATGCTTAATTGCTAGGGCTATTTCCTCATGTACATAAGAAACAAACATGCTACTAAAAGATAAAAATGGGAGATGGGGTTTGCGATCGCCCCTACACCGTTATCACTAAGTCATTTAATGAGACGATAATGGAAAGGCAGAATAACTGCAGACACGCGTAATTTGCTTTATATCGCCAACTAGAAAGCATTTCTTTGGTATCATTGGATTTTTTCAGATTTTTTTTTATATTTTAGAGAGTGAGTTATCAGAGAGAGATTCTAATGAAGAAAGGGTTTCGCCATTACATCCGGAGTTTGTGTTGAAGATAAATCCACACGCAGATGTCTTTAACACCAGAAAAGCATTTAACACGTACTATTCTCTGTCAATTACTGAAAATGGTTACAAAACACAATAGGCAATTTATTAAACGATCAATATGTCCACTACTTAAAGCAATTACGATGAGAGAGAAATCGGAAACGTCTTTCGTCTAGTGTTTTAGGCCGTCAGGAATTAAGGAGGGATTGCCTTTAATGCAAGGCTTGTAACGTCATGGTAAAGATGCCTGGTCAGAAAATAAATGTCCAAGCTTCTAGTTCGGGACGTGTAACTGAACCATTACTAATTGATCAAGAAGCTGAGAGGGGATTTCAGAACAAATTATGGAAGCATCATTTGTACACATGAACTATATTTGTAGAGCTACCCTTTTAATAGGCCCTTATGTATATGACAATGGAAACCTCAAAAATGCGTCATCAAGACTTTTCAATTCGCAGTATGTTTGAAAGTTATGGGCACACAATCAGGACAATCGCGCTGGTACAAGACTGTAGATTGGTCAATTCTAATGCACTCCGTTTGTAACGCGCATTCTGATTGGCTGAGCGATGAAAAAACTGCAAGGGGATTCACATTTCACTGCAGTTTCTGCTATGACGTCGTGCGATGCTATGACGACGTCGTTAAAAGCAGACGTTTTCTAGCTTCTTACTGACCAAAGCATTAGAATAGGGTTACCATACTGATGTTTTACAAAAAACTGACAGGGTATCGGCGAATCCCCTGTCAGAAATATCCGTTTTACCACTCGGCTGACGCCTCGCGGTAAAACTCAATTTCTGACAGGGGATTCGCCGATACCCTGTCAGTTTTTGTAAAACACACGCATGGTAACCCCTAAATACCAAGCCTAGTGTCCGTCTGGTGTCATTCGGATCATATCCACAGTACAAAAGGCATTTGATGACTCTGACGATTTTTCGATGGTTATGCTGTCTACCTTTGATCCTTCTTATTTTGTTAATTATGTCACCATAAAATGCAGGTTGTGAAATACCAAAAGTAATATACTCTGTTGACTGTATTGGTCCGAATTTCAAAAGAAGTTGACAATAATTTTTTTTTTTTAATTTCCAGAAAGTCTTTACTAGTTTGTGAAAGCGAAAACCTTGTCCTAAAAGGTTCTTGGTAATTTGTAAATTTCTACTATGGAAATCCAAAACATCAGTACATACTCTAGCTTACCGGATGAGCTGTGAAATGTAGATACCATATGAAGGTAATCTAAGAATATCACCGTCAAGCCAGGGGAGATTTATTGTGTTGAATCCAAAATCATCACTTGTCATACACACTTGTATGTATTTCTCCATTAACTATTTTGATATTTATGTCCAAAAATGGCGATTCTGTGTTTGTAACGTTTGCCTTATTTAGAATCAACTCTTGTTGATAAATAACATTTTTATACTTTTGAAAAACAGGATTGTCGATAGTAAGAATACCATCCAGGTACCTAGAAGTACCAAGGAAACATTTCACATCATCATGTTTTCTTTGCTTTTGAAGATTTTGGATAAATTCATTTTAATACGTATATGAAAATAAATCTGCGACAATAGGCGCACAATTAGTACCCACAGAGATTCCTACAACCTGCGTGTAGAGTTTCTCACCAAATCTTAAGTAAATGTTGTCAAAGAGGAAGGACAAGACAATGTTCTGATCACCACATGTCCATGATTTGTAGGATTTGTATTCGGTGGCGGAAAAGAAACCCTTTGATTTAGATGTACAAATATAAGTTTTCCCCTCTCGATCAAAACATCATCTAATGAGTTTGGACAATCGATCATGAATTTTGTCGTGAGGAAGCGTGGTGTACATATTAGAAAAGTCGTATGAAGAAATCGTATTTGCGTGAAAATTTCTTGATTTCATTATGTCAATTACATCCCCTGAATTGGTAGTTTCACCTTAGCCTCATTATTTCCCTTCATTCAATTTTCTCCATAATTACAATATTAGAGGACCATAATGTCATGCATTTTTTGCCAAAGTTTGAAAGAAATCAAACCAAGAGTTTTGCACGGGTCACAATTCAAAATCTACAAATTTCGTCCCTCTCTCAATGCTGAAACTTGCGACTTTGTCACGAGATTTGTTCATTGATATTCCGTGATTCCTGCCAATTTTCATATTATCAGCGATGCATTTTAAAGATAAACCTTCATCAATCTTTTTTGAACAATGAAATATGGATGTCTTAATGTCACCATACTTACTTTAGAGGCGATGTTTATAGAAAATAGGGATCACCTTGTCTGAGCTTGTTAGGTTTATATCATCTAATTTTGATAAAAAAAACTTATGGAACAAGATTAATTATCTATCTTTAATCTTTGCAAATTATAGGGAAATCGAAACTACATTTACTGAGTAAGCGCCATTTTTGTTACCCCTACCCCTTCCTTTATAACGTCGCGATACGTACGTTACGTCAAGGTTAAGTATATAGCGTTGTATGTCCTGTAGGTAAAATTATAATCAACATGTAGGCGTATGCCAAATTGTAAAATTAATTCAAATAAAAGAACAAAAGGAATAGGAACAGGGAATAAAAAACAACATGTATTTATGTCTGAATTTGTTTTAATTTTAAGGAATAATGCACTTTGTAAATAAATGAATTATTTTTCTTAGCCCCAGTAAGTTATGTTTTCGAATCATTGTAATAAAATTTTTAAGATGTATCAGTTCAGAATTCAGACGTGGACTTGATTTAGTTGAGATTCCGATTAAATACGGGAAGAAAACGAACAAAAAGTAAAATTAAAAAAAACATAGGGTGGGGGATGGGGTGGGGTGTCCCATGCACGGGAAAAAGATTGAGTCGAGTTGTTTAGGACCCAAACCCCCTTTCCTGGACCTGAAATTCGTCAGCATTTCTCATTTTTTCCCGATTACTTTATCTTTTCAAAATACAGTATCGTCCAATATTGTTGAGAATAACATAATCGTCCCAGATTGCCGAGCCGAACCAACAATCCCTCCCCCTTCTCGGCTTCTCCGATACATTTTCTTCCTCTAGATAATCTCCTTTTCGGACGAAGATCTCTTATAATTTAGCTAAAATGTATTCAATATACCTAATCACGTTCAGATAAATTCGAAGTAATCATTGCCATAATCAGATAATATTGAAATTCTTTCGACATTTACGGAATGAAGAATGCCGTAGGGAAAGGGAAAATGGTTTTTAAGTAATTTATTATTTCCATCTAGCTCAGTTCAGTAAATGAAACAGAGAAAATTAAACAATTACGTAGAAAAATAGAAGTGTATATGTATATGACAATGGAAACCTCAAAATGCGTCATAAAGACTTTTCATTTCGCAGTATGTTTGAAACTTATGGGCACGCCATCAGGATAAAAACACAATTTGCGAACATGTAGTGGATGATCGTTTTTAAAAGTTGCTTAAGAAATGAATCCTATATTTTTGCTGTCGATGCAGGTATCACCCGAAAAATTGGACAGATAACTGCATCAATCGCGCGTAGCGCGTTTATGCAAAATTGTCCAATTTTCGGGTGATACCTGCATCAACAGAAAAAATATAAGATTCATTTCTTATCATTTTATATCATCTACCTATGGAAAACAGACTGATCTTTGGATCTAAAAACAATCGATTACCGCACTTTATTTCTGTACTTTGAAAAATAGAAGTGATAAATAGAGCAGCCGTCGAAAAAAAAAAACAAAAAACAAAAAAACTTGTGCATCGCAAAAGGAATTCCCTCTAAAAGACGTCATGATTACGTCATGCAGATGCTTGCAGTGAAAACAAACGCTGGAAACGCTAGTTACAACAAACGTTCAAGAGATCAATTTTGAGTTACGTCCCTTACCACAAGCTCAAACTACAATGACTTCATTCTGAGGACAAGGAGATTAGAATTAATGGTACGTTTATGAGCAACTGACTTTATCATTGCAAAATTAATTTTTGACGATACAATGAACATTATAACATCTGGTTGTCCTCCCTGTAGGAAGATATTTTAGGGTAGAACTATCAAAAACGCTGAATAAAAAATTCTTTTGCACGGCGTAAGTGACGGATGTTGCTAGCAAACAGGATATGCTTACTCTCCCCGGGCACCTGATCTAATATCCATTTGGAATTCACTTTTGCTTCTTTGCAGAACTTTTAAGTTAATTGTATTCTTTGTAGTGGAAGGTGAGGTAGTCTTCCGTGTTTACTGTGTTCTATTTTGTATAATAGTGGATTCCTTAAGTAATTATTAGTTTGTCAGGCTTTGGAATCAATGAAATTGCATTATCTTAATTAAAGTCTAAATCTTATTCCTTCATTTAATCTGTTCAAGATAGAGTCACTTACAATGAACTTTTGTAATGTTCGTATTCTAATTTCGATACCCGTGCCAATGTGTATTTTTAAATAATACAGCGAGAGGAATTTAGATAATATTTAAGCTTCTTTTTCATTCTTACTCAATTAGATATGATAACTTGCATTACGCATGTATCTATTAACAGAATTATTGGGATATTTGATTATGTTTAACAGCGCGTTATTTAAAACCACCATTACGCTCTTTCACAACTGGACTCTTGTTCATTAGATAAAAGTGGTCTTCGTGTTTCTATATGGTGCTGTTTAGTGCACTTGATGATGTGAAATGTTTCATTGGTACTCCCATTTGTCTCGTCGGTTTATGTGTAGTCTTTTGTGTTTGATGTTTACATGTCGTGTGTCTCTTTTCCGTCTCGTGCTGTACTCGTCTTTTGTGTTTTTGCATCGGGTGTTTTGGTGTTTTGCTGTTGATGCTGCAACGGGGTCTTGTTGGAGATCTCCTCCCTTCTTCTAGGTACCAGGATGGTATTCTTACTATCGACAATCGTGTTTTTGAAAAGTATAAAATGTTATTTATCCACCAGAATTGATTCTAAACAAGGCAAACGTTACAAACGCAGAAACAGTTTTGGAAGTTAATATCAAAATTGTTAATGAAGGGTTTCATACAAGTGTGTATGACAAAAGAGATGAGTTTGGGTTCAACATAGCAAATGGCTTGACGGTGATGTTCCTAGATTACCGTCCTATGGTATCTACATTTCACAGCTCATCCGGTATGCTAGTAAACTGAGTACTGATGTTTTGGATTTTCATTGTAGAAATTTATAAATTACTAAGAAACTTTAAGGACAAGGTTTTCGCTTTCACAAACTAGTAAAGACTTTCGCGAAATTTTACAAAAATTATTGTCAACTTCTTTTGAAATTCGGACCAATACAAGCAACAGAGTATATTTCTTTGGGTATTTCACAGCCTGCATTTTATGGTGACATGATTAACAAAATAAGAAGGATCAAAGATAGACAACATAACCATCGAAAATGCGTCAGAATCATCAAACGCCTTTTATACCGTGGATATGATCTTGATGTCACCAGACGGACACCAGGCTTGGTACTTGACTAATCTACAGTCTTGTACAAGCGCATTCTTAAAACTTGCACTCTGACTGACTGTGACGACAGGACTCCATGATGGGCCCTGTCCAAACCTTATTAGTGAAGACAGGACCCCGACCACCTGTCCTTTATGAATGTCAGTCGGACGCCTCGGGTGATAACATACATGAGCTCGCAACAGCCGACAGAGCACGGATTGCATTACGTACGCCCTCTTTTTATATCCATTTACATATTCATCTGTGTTGCTTGGGCCCCTGCGTTTTTTGTCTTGTTTGTGTGCGGTCATCTGACAGTGAGGAGGTTGTTTTACACCAAAATTGCTCGTTCTTCGAGTCATTTGGGTTATCGGAAAAGGGGGAGGGTTGTGCGCATGCAATCCAGGATAACCACACCTTCTGCTATTTTCGTGGCCGTCCGAAATCGGCACCAGTTGCCCATTGATCTCGTTGGTTTATGTGTAGTCCTTTTTGTTTGATGTTTCTGTGTTGTGCATTGACATTTCTTGTCCCTTTGCGTCTCTTTCTGTTAAAGGTCTTTAAATTCAATAGCATCTTTTAAGACCAGATAAATATACAGCATGGACCAGACATGCACGTTTCGGGTACTTAACCCTCGTCAGTGATCCTCAGTCTAAACAATTTTATATGGCCAAAAAGCGTGAAATTATTATGTCCGAAAAATGTAGCGAAAGATGTAGCAGAATGGGTGGGAAATGATGCTACAGGACCCAAGTTTTAGGAATTTCAAGAAATTTTGTAACAGAAAATTTCAAATGCGTTGAAGAGACAGACGATCAACCGAAATTGATCGAACTTGGCTACATGTGCCCTCGGGGACTCTTGGTCCACCAGCAGTGACACTCACCAAGTAGTTCAAATGTTAAACGTCTTTAAATTCAATAGCATCATTTAAGACCAGATAAATTTACAGCATGGACCAGACATGCACGTTTCGGGTACTTAACCCTCGTCAGTGATCCTCAGTCTAAACAATGTAATATGGCCAAAAAGCGTGAAAATATTATGTCCAAAAATGTATCGAAAGATGCTACAGGACCCACGTTTTAGGAATTTCAAGAAATTTTGCAACAGAAAATTTCAAATGCGTTGAAGAGACAGACGATCAACCGAAGTTGATCGAACTTGGCTACATGTGCCCTCGGGGACTCTTGGTCCACCAGCAGTGACACTCACCAAGTAGTTCAAATGTTAAACGTCTTTAAATTCAATAGCATCATTTAAGACCAGATAAATTTACAGCATGGACCAGACATGCACATTTCGGGTACTTAACCCTCGTCAGTGATCCTCAGTCTAAACAATTTAATATGGCCAAAAAGCGTGAAATTATTATGTCCCAAAAATGTACCGAAAGATGTAGCAGAATGGGTGGGATATGATGCTACAGGACCCACGTTTTAGGAATTTCAAGAAATTTTGTAACAGAAAATTTCAAATGCGTTGAAGAGACAGACGATCAACCGAAATTGATCGAACTTGGCTACATGTGCCCTCGGGGACTCTTGGTCCACCAGCAGTGACACTCACCAAGTAGTTCAAATGTTAAACGTCTTTAAATTCAATAGCATCATTTAAGACCAGATAAATTTACAGCATGGACCAGACATGCACGTTTCGGGTACTTAACCCTCGTCAAGGATCCTCAGTCTAAACAATTTAATATGGCCAAAAAGCGTGAAAATATTATGTCCAAAAATGGACCGAAAGATGCTACAGGACCCAAGTTTTAGGAATTTCAAGAAATTTTGTAACAGAAAATTTCAAATGCGTTGAAGAGACAGACGATCAACCGAAGTTGATCGAACTTGGCTACATGTGCCCTCGGGGACTCACCAAGTAGTTCAAATGTTAAACGTCTTTAAATTCAAAAGCATCATTTAAGACCAGATAAATTTACAGCATGGACCAGACATGCACATTTCGGGTACTTAACCCTCGTCAGTGATCCTCAGTCTAAACAATGTAATATGGCCAAAAAGCGTGAAATTAGTATGTCCAAAAATGTACCGAAAGATGTAGCAGAATGGATGGGGTATGATCTGTTTGTGTTTGCTCTGTGTATAATCTGTGTGTGTGTGCTCTGTGTTTGCACTTTGGGTTTTGCTGTGGGTGCAGCAACCTGGTGTTGTTGGAGATCCCCTCCTTTGTTTTGAATATGACTCCGCTACGTATAAATTTGTCGTAGGGGAGTCTTTCCGTAGGGGGAGTCGTAGCTATCCGTAGAGGAGTCGTAGCAACCCGTGGCAATCTGGGATAATTTTTGTGATAAAAATAGCCCAACGACTCCCCTGAGTATTGCTACGACTCTCCTACTGATTGCTAAGACTCATCTACGGATAGCCACGAATTTGATTATGAAAGGCTACAGATAGCTACGGATTGTGTCTTTTATTAATTTAAACTCTATCAGTATTCTGTGCGTTTTTCGGTCAATATATGAGTTAATACTACAACTATTCAGTTTCGGGTAATGATATAAATACATTCGTCTCAACTTGAATATATTAGATGTTTTAGTAAATAATTTTGATTAAGAGTACATAGGAAATTCAAGCCAGTCCATCTACGGTAACCCGTACAGAAGTCGCTATCCGTACTGGAGTCCTGACAATCCGTAGGTCTTCCTTAGCAATCTGTATCTATCCGTACGCCTGTCGTAGCAATCCATAGCAAAGTCGGGACGATATCCGTAGCAATCCTTAGCTATCCGTACTCGATTCGTCTCAATCCGTACCATTACGTACTGGAACCGTATGTTCATGGTTCATCGAACCTTTTTGCGTCTCGACTTGCCACGGATAGATCTTTTTTGAAGTCGTAGCGGAATCTTGGCTCGATCCGTGAAAGTGTGAAAGGGGGCTTTAAGCCTCCATCACTCTTTCACGGATCATAAAGCCCCTTCACACTTTCACGGATCGAGCCATGGCTCCGCTACGTTTACGAAACTTACATGACGGATGTGACAATGCAGCAGTACATGCTTACACTAACCGGACACCTCGTGAAGATTAGCGTTTGTTCTATACATAGGAAACATCTTAGTTTTCGTAAAATTTTTGGGTTTTATTTTTACCTCTTGACTTTTTCAGAATATGGAGGAGATCCCCCATCATGACGACGTTGCAGTGACAAAAGCGGGACGCACACGATAAAAAGAAAACAGAGACAACGAGAACAAAAATATTTTATCCCGCCTCTGGCAAATTTCTTGCAATCTGATTGGTCGAGAAGAACCAAATATTATGTTGTATTATTTTACTAACAGGATATTATTTTAATATCCTGCTTCTACTAAGACGCTTTATGCTTTTGACGTCACCAAAAGGCTTTAAAATATGTTGACGTAACATACACAAACCAAAAGCCATCAGCGGGATAAATTCGTTATACAGTGTTTTACAGGGGAGATACAAAAATATATTGGGTCGATGAAAAAAGTTGTATTGGTCTCGGCTTCGCCTCGCCCAATACAACTTTTTTCATCGACCCAATATATTTCTGTATCCCCCCTGTAAAACACTGTATAACTAATAATATCATGACAACTAGATATATTAACTGGTTGTATACTGCCGATTAATTCAACTGTGGATTTCGATGTGAAAAAAGTGTCATGTTTAACAATATCTACATAAACGTTTCTGGTATCGATGTGAACTTTTCTTTACCCATGAAGAGGATAGATATGTAAAAGGAGTAGGTACGGTAACCTACCATTTCGGCCCTATTTTCAAAGTTGTTCATATATCCATAATATACATGTATTCTCGTTTATAAAATTTCAAATGTATGATGAATCAAAATCAGGAAAGCCTGTTTTGATTTCTCAGTCCTTTACTGAAACAACTGAGCTCAAAACGTCTAAAAACATTGAAATCATTGAAAATGTCAATAAATGAGCAAAATTTCGATACAAAATTATGAAATCAAGAAGCGCGCAAGACCTTGCCAATGATGATTTTTGTACCAATCGATGGATTTCTGATCGGCCTTTTAATTTGCATAAAGAATATTGTGTGCGAGGCCTGGCGCGTCGATGAATGTTGAAGATTTGTGAGTAAAATACGATGATTTTCCTTTGTTTGTGTAGTTCAAACATGACGTCATACATCACGCGCGTGACATTACAAGGGCTTAAAATCATGATACCGTATTCTCTCACGCATTCAACATTTCAAAAAGTGATAATTAATAATTAGTTTACTAAAAGCAATATTTGTCGAAATTATTGGGCCGATATGAGGGGTAAGCGCACATAGTCCTTAACGAGAAATACAGATAGCAGATAAGAGTCTTTTTTTCATGATGATCTAAACATCTCGTTAAAAATTCATTTTAGCATCCAAGGACCATCCCTCCAATCAGTAAATGAATATCAAACATAAAAGCCAAAACCAGAGTCCAAAAGCCACAATCGAAAGGCTTACGAATTTTGGGCGAAAAATACAGAATTTCTAAAGTGAAAGAAAAATTGGACAGACAGACGGAGACAACGACAAAAGCTCCACAGAAACACGAAGGACAAAAAATCTTATCTCCAGTGAATGTGCGGAAGGCTTTGTAGAATACATTGTAGGTGGCGCTATAATTTTCTTCATACATGAATCGTGTAATTGCTAATTTGGCATATATATTATTTAGCTATGCTACTTAATTTGACCTACAGGAAATTTGGAGCCGCACGATATTTGCAAAGCAAATGCACAAATTCAAATTCAAAAAAAAAAAACAAAGAAACAAGAAGGCACTGCTAAAATACATAAATCACCTTGGCTTAAAAGCGAATCTAACCCTAACCCTAACCGATGAGGATTTACTACCCGAAACATGTGTCTGGTGCATTGAAATTGGTTGGAAATTTTATTCAGGAGGGTAACGAGTTGGAAATGTTCATATTATTTAGTAATTGGATTGCTATTAATTTGCAAGAGTCTATTATTTACTGTAATGAAGATAAATTCTTATTTTCATTTTCAATAATACTATATCAAAATTATAAATGGATTATATGGAAGAAATATCCCCGCATTGTCCGTGTAGGAACACACCCGACGGATCCAACAAACAACGAACAGTAGACAAAAGAAACTCAACAAACAACAGGGGACAACACTATTATACGTTGCTGTGGGTGCTGCCACCGGGTCTTGTTGGAGACCCCCATTTCTCTGACGAGATTTGGACAGCAATTTTTACTTTACAATTGTAGTAGTTCGTAATACGATGAATCATATGTCTGCAAAACCCCTAATGGCATTTTTGGATCCTTGGCTCAAGTGCAATGCTTCGCTTCGAATGCGAGGGGTTGACTTAAAATAAATATCGATATCAATTGGACAAACTGGCTCTCAATATTAGTCGAATAAACCTTCGTTTCTTTGAAGATATTCTTTCCTTTTCTTTAAAAGTGGATCATGTAGCATCATATCCCATTCATCCTGCTACGTCATTCGGTATTTTTGGGCATAACTTTCACAGTCCATATTTCATTGTTTGGATTGAGGATCACTAACGAGGATTAAGCGTTTTGCTTCACTAACGACGGTTAAGCGTTTGGGCCCCTGTGTTTAGTTTGTGAGGTCTTCTAACAGCGATGAGGTTGTTTTACACTACAATTCTTCGAGATCTTTTGGTAACCCGAAAAGTGGGAGGGTTGTGCTCACGTAATCCGGATAACAACACTATATTTGCTACTTGCATAGTGCTCAAATGGCCGTCCTTAGTCGGCACCGGTTCCAATTGTTCTCGTTGGTTTCTATGTGGTATGTCTCTTTTTCGTCTCTTGCTGTGCTCGTCTTTGTGTTTTCACATCGAGTGTTTATGCATTTTGCTGTTGGTACTGCAGCCGGGTCTGGTTGGAGATCCCCTCCCTTCTTTTAAAATCGAAACGTGCATGTCTTGTTCATGCTGAAAATTAATCTTCTCTCAAATGATGCTTAGAATTTGAATATGTAACATTCAAAGACAAATTAATGAAACTTTTTAGAAGTTACCATTAATTCTTCTTTTCGGAACCATCAGCATTCAACATTGATGCTGAAAAACACATCGTATAAACTCTATTTATATGAATATGTAATTTGCTTTTACGTGTGTGTGTGTGTGTGAGGGAGGGTGAGGGAGGGTGTGTGTGTGTGTGCTTTTTGTGTGTATGTGTTTCATGTTTCTATGGTGCGAGTTGGTGTTCCCTGTCCCTTTTACGTCTCTTTCTGTTAGTATCTGCTCTGTGTTTTAGGCAAAAATAAAGACAAATATTTTGCTGAAATATTTATGTGAAAGAAGAACAAACAAAAATAAAAATTAAACAAAGATAGAAAAACTGTTAAAAGTACATGTATAAATGTTTCAGACCGACATAGAATATATTCTTCCTTTTCATAAACTCTCGCTTCTGACTGTTTGAATTGATATCTATACAAATAGTCTTTGACATGCGAGAGTGTTTTTTTTCCCAGAATCTTTATATTCCTTGTACAAAAACGTTTCTCTCTATTTTGATTGAACAATTAAGACGTAGTTTGTCGTTCTTGTCGTCATCACGAGTCGAACTAGATGTAATTCTGTAGTAATTACTTCGGCAATTCTCAGCGATTAATGTATAGAAATGTGTCTCTAATCTTTTGACAGAGAAACCAATATCCGCACTTATGACATCCCGTTTATGATCAGAATTGATGAAACTTGTTCGCCTAAGCACGTGGAAACGACCGTTTCCGACTAGCTCTCTGCAATTAAAGAAAACCTCTCGTTACCGTTCAGAAAACATTTATCTCGCCTTCTTTCCCGCAAACCTTAATTAGAGATAATGAAATCATTGTGTGTGAATACACAAGAAATAATATGATGGAAGATGAATCATTGATAGCATGTCTAAGACCATTTACAACTTACTGATGAGCGTAATCCCCTATCTCCAAATTATGCCTTTTTTAATGAGCAATATTTGCTTGTGTTCCCTAATTGTCCCTCGAGGGAACATTACAGCAGTTTCTTCCTCGTCCTCCATAAACACGATAAGTAATTCAAAACGCTTCTTAATAAACGCAGAGTTAACACGAGAGAATACCATTTGCAAAAAGAACAAAGGGATACGTTTATCTGCTTGCAATTTCGAGTAAATTGTTCTTTTAAGTATTTTCTGTTGTATAATAGGCGATACGAGCAATAAATTTGCCATAAATATATATTGCTGTTTTAAACGAAACCTGATTTGAGCGATTAGTATTCTCTATGGATTTTCCCTTAAATAGATGACTTTTCTCCATTAGCTACCAACTTAGTATCTATGAACATACGGAAATTGCCTCAATAATGACCAAAAAGATAGCGAAGTTTTATTCTCAAACTGATGATTGATGACGACTGCCTCGAAATTAAAAAAAAGAAAAGAACCCTTTGGATTTCAGATAATTGACAAAATATCTTCTTTAGTACCTTTTTTTTACATTTAAGAGATACATGTCAAATAAACGACACAGACATAAAAAAAATTGACACCTCAATTAATTAATTATTAAATTTATTCCAAAAATAAGAACGAAGTGGAAAGAGGTTTTTTTTTCGCAAGGCATCTGTAACTCACAGAGGCTTCACCTAAAATTGGTATTACCTAAGTACCACTGATAAAGAAATAGATGTAGATCTACGGTATGTTAAACGTCTTCAAATTCAATAGCATCATTTAAGAACAGTTAAATTTGCAGCAAGGGCCAGACATGCACGTTTCGGGTACTTAACCCTCGTCAGTGATCCTCAATCTAAACAATGTAATATGGCCAAATGTGTAAACATTTTTATGATCAAAAATGTACCGAAAACGTAGCAAGATGAGTGGGATATGATGCTACAGGACCCACATTTTAGAAATTTCAAGAAATTTGGGGACAGACTGAAATTTTCGAATGCATTGAAGAGACAGATGATCAACCGAAGTTGGCATATATACTACAATTGATAAATGCAATTCCATTGATTCAAAAGCCTGCCAAACATGACGATTTCTTGTGGAATCTGCCATTGCAAAG
The DNA here is from genome assembly GCA_033119305.1 of Pinctada imbricata. Classification (NCBI taxonomy): domain Eukaryota; kingdom Metazoa; phylum Mollusca; class Bivalvia; order Pterioida; family Pteriidae; genus Pinctada; species Pinctada imbricata. Next base: position 46,465,413 of record VSWD01000008.1, on the reverse strand, counting down.
CAGAAACACAGCAAACACTAAAATAACAACATTCATCTGACACAATCTATTTGTTTAATATTTCAAACTAATGCTAAATTTCAGAGTTACATTTATGCGGCACAAACTGATTTTTCTACAAAAACTTCTATGGAGATTGAAATAATACAATCAAGGAGCTCGAACGATAAGTATGGAATTCCGCCCAGTTGGGACCGAAAAAAAAATTTTTCTCATCAAAAGAAATTAAAACTCTGAATTTGGTAAGATTTTTGCTGAATTTTATGAAAATGGTAATATTTCAAACATGCGACCTATATTTTGTGTATAATTTGGGTTAAAACAGTCGATTTTAACACTAAAGCCTATGGAAACTGGAAAAGTTTTTTAGAGTATTGTTCCCCACCTTACTACAGGACTTCCTTTTAATAGAAACTTTAGTTTGACAAGATCTACCAGCATGGCGAGTAAGATCCTGTAGCAAGGTGGGGAACGATGTCAACCAGGCGATCGAAATATAAAAAAAGGGGGGGGGGGTTGAGAAGGCTCAAAATCTTGAGTAATTATACATAAATCTATCACGTTTTCTTTCGATGGGTTAGAGTGATGATACTTTGCAATTATATCTAATATGTTAATTAATTGATTATTTTTATGATGTTATTTTATGCTTTGGTGAGTAGTAAACATTTTGCGACTACATTTGTTTTCTTTTGAGATATTCATTCAAACACTTCCAACAAAGAATGTTGTTCTCGATTATATTTTATTTCCTCTATTCATCAAACACTCTATTATTTGTTTTTACGAATAACCACAAAAAATCTCTTTTTTTTTCGATAGTTTTTCGCTTACATGTACCTTTTCGTAATGTAAACACACTAAGCGCATTCATCCATTGTGAACTATTGGGAGTATAGTGATGAACCAAAAATGTTGTTCGGAATACAGAAAAGAAATACTAGTTTTTGAAGGAGGACAATAATTCTACCGTTTATTAAATCACTAAATGTATGATAACTTAATATAACTCAGAGTAAAACGATTTTCTCAATTTCTTCTCATCTTATTGAATTTTATAACGTAATATCACGGACTCAAAATAGTGGACCCCGCGTTGCTTCGATTTCGAATAAATGCCAAGTAGGTGATGAAAATGATAAACATTTGAGTAAATATTATAGATTATAAGTTTTTCTATCCATAAATATGTATTTTATACCTTTAAATAGTTTTAGTAACCCTGGAGGAGATTTTATTATCTGGGCGGATTTCCCGTCAATTCGTGCGAGGTCCTTTAAACATTCTACAAAGGATTAAAAGTGAATCGAGATCAGGTGCCCGGGTATATTAGGCACGAATGTTGATATATGGTTGGAGATTCCCTCCGTCTTATGTTTATAATTGTCGTTTACATATGTAAATTTTCCGGGAATTGCTTCGAGATTCACGGAATTTGCACATGGTCAACCAGAATAATACGCCTGTAAATACAAAAGTAAGATAGTCAATTTTAAATGTGTTTGTTATGTATGTTTTGCTAAGGTAACTGCAACCTTTCCTTTATGACGGTCTTATCCTCCTCCTTCACGCATGAGGAGGTGAAGTGAAAAAAATGTCCTCTTTCACCAGGTTTAGACAGGACTCCTCATGGAGGCTCATCTTCATTTGGGTTCCTTGCAACTCTACAAAATGTGACGGCTCTAAAAGGTGGTAGAAGGGTCCAATATAGGTGATAAAATATCAATTCAAGATAATTATGAGGAACAATCTAATAAAAAAGCTCATAAAGGTAAAAAAAACATAGCGCTGATTTGATTCGACAAGTTCAAACGATTCTACAATTTTAGTAAATGTGTAGTATTTTTCAATGTTGTTCCTTTATTAGAACATGGTGGATATTTTTTCTAATGAATCCCTCATGTAGTATACACAAAGAACCTATAAATTTGTATTAAACGACTACGCATGCGCAAAACTTGATGTACTCTTTTAGTCTAATCATGGTATTTATTCCACTGTATCGACTATAATCATTACGAAAACAGGAAAAATCTCACTGTAAATAGGTGCACAACTATTCGTGATAATGAATCGTACTTTAGATAGAAAATTAAGTAAGTTCATGATCCTACTAAATTGAATTTAAATGTCACTTTAGTGCAATATTTTGTCTCTGTAATGTTTAATTTTCATGAGATAAAACGCCAGAGAACAACAAAGTTAACTTGCATTAAGAGCTTTACAATTTACCTAACGAAGTTCATCTGATAAGGGCAATAACACATATCCTTTTGTTTAATTTAAGGAAACCCATCCGTCAATAAACCTCTACTTTCCAACGTTTGATTAAAACAACGGCAAATTAGGGATAAAAAGGTTTTTTTATTGATCTGAAAATAACAACATCACGAGCGCATATGTCAAATAAAACATTAAGGTTCGCAATAGCTGGAGGATACATTCTTAGTCAATTTCAGAAATCCTTTAAGCCCAAACTCTAGTGTTGGTCCTTAATTGCTCTTTGCTTGAGTTTATCTGGTAGGACCCGTGAGAAATCTCCAAATCCCGCTCAGGTGTGACTGGCCGCTTTGATGGTCCGACGTAGGAGGTTAAATTTTCCCTAATATTTCAGAAATGATTTTCAATAATGCCCAGGTCATGAAGAAATTGGTATAAATTTCTAAACGTCTTTTAATATCCAAGATCATTTACAGTGATGAAGCTATGTCATGATAGTGTTTATCGATTAATGTGTTCATTTTTAGACAAAACCAATGTGGCTTAGTGGGATAGCGTAAAAGGAAAACCACTTAATGCCTCCAAATTCCAACTTTAACCCCCGTTTACGACTATTAAGGTCTCACTAGTTCATTAGTTTAAAGAAATGCAAGACGACATATTTCGGATCCAAGAACGTTCGCAGCGGGATTATAATCGTGAAGTTTGCTCTAGATAAATCAGTTTTCTCTCAGCTTTCAAGTGCATTTCTAAAATCATTTTAATGCGCGTTAATGATACATTTATATTGCTCGGCAAATAAGATATACATTCAAAAACGATTAAACTCTATTAAAAGATTTAGCTTAAACCCGAAGTGTACATTTTTATCATGTACAGACTTCATTCTAGAATTAAAGATTTACACGGCTATCCAATATGCTAGAGAACAATGTGTGAAGGGCGAAATTCTAAAATGACCTCAAGTGTATGCCAAAAGAACCAGGTAAGGACAGAACTCTGTCTTAATGGAGGTTCTCCTTATTTGTGTTGCGTTGTATGGTGTACCCATTTTATTCAAATATATTTTTTTCTCTTCATCTTTATCATCAAAAATCAAATTTCTCATGTATGGTTAATTTTGATCGTTAACTAAATTTTATTAACTTAATGCTTAACGTCTTCAAATTCATTAACATCATTTTAGAGCATGGATCAGACATGATTTCAGGGAAAAGGCACATGTAATGTAAGGAAACCTTTTTTCCCAATTCCATCTCTTTCTTTTGAGAAATAAATATGTTAAAACTAAACATTCTACATAAAAAATATGGGGAAAAACGAAATTAATGTTTGGATATTTTATCTCCGAGAAACAAAATGGTGGATTTTAAAATAATCTTACTTTCGAATGTTTACTTTTTTATTCATGAACCTGAAAGAGGAAATGTCAGTTGCCGTGTGGAGCTCCTAAAAAAGTTCCCCGCGAGGGGTTTGACAGTGAGTGTTTTGAATATATTTCCCTGACATTGTCGTCATAGCACTTTCTATAAAGACATTATGTCAGACAGTGCAATTTTTTTTATTGTTTTCATTTTCATGCTTGAACATCGACGGCGGGTGCGGCTAGCCAACGGGGGATGCTTGCTCCTCTTGGGCACCTGGTCCCACCTCTAGCTTGCTAGGGGTCCGTCGATGCTTAATATTGTGCTCTATTGTGAGTGCTGTTGAGTTTATCGTCAGGATCTTCTTTAACTCATTTGTATCACACTTATGCCCTTTGCCGTGTGGAGCTAGTAAAAAGTAAAAAAGTTCCCCGCGAGGGGTTTTACAGCAAGTGTTTTGAATATATTTCCCTTACATTGTCGCCATAGCACTTTCTATATAGACAGACAATGCATGAATTTTATATATTGTTTTCAATTTCGTGCTTGAACATCGATGGCGGTCTGCGGCTAGCCAACAGGGGATGCTTATTCAGCCCTGGCACCTGGTCCCACCTTTAGCTTTACTAGGGGTCCGTCGATGCTTAATATTGTGCTCTATTGTGGGTGTTGTTGAGATAATCGTCAGGATTTTCTTAAACCCCTAAGCGGCACACCTAAGCATGACCCTATGGCAGTTAACGTTCGCGAATGGGACCGACAGGAATTTGGATTTTGGGTACATTTCCCATTTTTACGAATCAGACAGGTTGAATTTTTGGGGGAGTACTAGAATATCTTATATCATTTGATACAGATGTATATCAGTTAAAGATTTTAGAAGCACTTACAAATCTATTGAATTGAGGAAAATTGTTGGATTTGAAGGTACACCTCTTTTGAGAAAATCTTCCAAAAGAATAAAGGGTACGATAGAATATGAATCTACTTTCCCTAGTTTCCTTTGTGAATTTTCGTAGCAACCATAATACGAAATCGTGCAGCTTGAGACATTTATTTTTCCATACGAAATTCGGCGTGTGTTATGACTTGCGAACCAAGAACAAATGCGAGTAGCTGACTTTCGCGGATGTTAGTCCGGATTATTTAGAAATATTTACATATGCCCATTTTACACTGTGATTATAGGAGTATAACCGCAGTGGCGTGATTTGAACTATGACGTCATAGTAAGTTGGCTTGATTTGAACTTTGACGGTACGTAGTAACAGAGCCTTAGCAACGTAGTTGTAAACGTATTTTAACGTCGTTAAAGTGTGAAAAACTGGAATGTAAATATATATAATAACTGTCTTTTGGAATGTGATTATACTGTGATAACCTACAATGGATCCAGGAATTATGTTTCTCATAATGCGCTAACGCGCATTATGGAACATAATTCCTGGATCCATTGTAGGTTATCACAGTATAATCACATTCCAAAAGACAGTTATTCTATAAATATTTACATATGCCCATTCATTTGTATAGAATTTACACTGTGATTATAGGAGTATAACCACAGTGGCGTGATTTGAACTATGACGTCATAGTAAGTTGGCTTGATTTGAACTTCGACGGTACGTAGTAACAAAGGCTTAGCAACGTAGTTGTAAACGTATTTTAACGTCATTAAAGCGTGAAAAACTTGAATGTAAATATATATAATAACTGTCTTATGGAATGTGATTATACTGTGATAACCTACAATGGATCCAGGAATTATGTTTCTCATAATGCGCTAACGCGCATTATGGAACATAATTCCTGGATCCATTGTAGGTTATCACAGTATAATCACATTCCAAAAGACAGTTATTCTATAAATAATAGGGAATGTAACGTTTTCATTTCAACGAACGAGATAAAAATCCCCTGATAGAAAATGTGGCAACGTACAATAAGTTTTAAAGATTGGGAAACATTAGTTAGACAAAAAAGTTTCTTTGCTGTGTTTGTGACATGCGACAAAAGAGTTCGCATTGGCATATTATCACATGTGATACGAACATGGTGAGAAATGAACAAATGCACCGAAAAGTAATAAAGGAGTTAGCGTGGAAATTAAGCAAGCAAGCGAGCAAGGCTTGCCCTGAGCTGTTTGGACGCGATGTCTAAACCCAAAGAAATCATTTCTCAAGCTAAAACGTTGCACTTATTACAAGTTTCCGTCAATCGATGTAATTAGAAGGATGAAGGGGCTGCTTCTACCCATTACGACCACAATTAACAACGGCTATCTGCTAACGTTTTAATAAACCTGATAGTGCGTACAATTTGTCTTTCTAATCACCGCTCTCACCGGCATCAAGAACCACTTCACTTAGATCATTTTTGTTTCAATAAACACGTCTTGACTGGAGGGAATATAGGGGCTCCCTGTCGAGAAATCCAATGAAAAGGAAACCTCATTTGAAGAATCAATTTGAAAACTGGTGAAATAGGAATCGTCAGGATTAGAACAATCAAATAAGAGACTTCATACCATGCTTAAGCCGAAATAAAAAAAAATGCGAAGAAGTACTGCTTGATTGTCCTTAAATTAATTGAAAAGTTTGATTTATTATCTCCTGATAATTCTTTGTTTGAACTGATTCTTATTTTTCATTTTGATATTTTTTTCAGCCCAAGTGATAGTCACTTGTAATTTTTTTACCAAAAAAATGTAAAAAAAAGAAAGCAATGGAATTTCTACATTGAACTTGAGTGGTTCGAAATTTGAATTTTCAATGATTTTGCTCCCTATTTTAATTATCATTTATTTGAATAAACAAATCAGTTTCATTTACAATTTTATGATAAATGAAAATAAAAATATCAATGTGTCTAAGTGGTCTTTTCTTCGGTGTATGCTATTTCCTGTACATTTTTGGACTTAATATCTTTCACACTTTTTGGCCATATTACATTGCTTAGATTGAGGATCACTGACAAGGGTTAAGTACCCGCAACGTGTATGTCTGGTCTATGCTGCAAATTTATCTGTTCTTAAATGAGGCTATTGAATTTGAAGACGTTTAACACTTAAATACATTCATCCTTTTCCTAAAATCATGATCCTCTAGTGACTAAAAGATGCATTTTTATTGTTAGTTTTACCCTTTCGAAGATGAAACCCATTGTCTTGGCCAAAAATTATGCGTTTTAGGAAAATTAAATGTGTTCTCCTTCTTGAAATAAAATACATTTAACATTCAAAGTAACTATGAAGAATAACATGTAACATTGTTTACGGCAAAACAGCTAAAACAACACTAATTCAACTATTTCATAAAGGTATTTATAAACGGAAAAAAATAATGATAGAAGGGGATGATCTCCAGCAGGACCACCCTGCACCCACTCAACGACAAAAAAAAACCAAAAGAAAGTGATTCGTAAATGACATCAGACAAAACTACAAACCACAAAAATAAACGACAATAAACGGTTATCGGTAATATGAATTATGGCAAAGCCATTGTGAGGACGCAGATGAATTATAATTTCAATGAATTAATACCCAATTTTCACCATACATCACTGAATATTTTTTTACTAAGTTTAAATAAGAATAAAATACGTCGTACAATATGTGTTCTTGTTATTTTTTACTTTATCAGCCTTACATTAGTTTTTTTTCTTTTCTTGAAATCCAGAATCATCTACAGGAGAGGGGATATTACAGACAATTTCTGATCGACAGCATGCACATAACTCGTAAATGCGGGAAACAATTCTCAATGTCACAAAACAATCAGTAAACATGAAATCGCAATGCTTAAAACATAAATGACAAATAAGAAAAGATCAAGTGATGTCATCTTAATCTATACATTTTAATTCCTTGGACCTTGACGAAAACCAAGGAAAAGAGAACTCGAGCAAGAAAACTGTGGGCACTTGACCATTAAAATTTAAAAAAGAAAAAAGAATTTTACTGTTCTCTGAAGTATTTATATATTGTAAGATTTACATGTATCTTGATTATTCAATGAATTCAATTAAAGTTTTAAATGTTTATTTTTTGAATTTCATTGGGTGATGAAATGTCAGTTGTCGTATCAGGAATATGTATCCCCCCTTGCACCCACCCACCCCTCTCCTCTTTTACTTTCACCGGAAAAATTAACATTCAAAATGTAGAAGAGAGAGAAAACTTCCTTTTCGGCGCCGCCTATAGTGTTATCAGCAATATATCATTTTATGGGATGATCTGGAGAAGGGGGTTAAAACTTACAAATAAGTACAGTATAACATTAGTATTACAGGATTTTCACTTCTAAATAATGTAAATAATTTTCCAATGTAATATATCTGAAGACAAAATTCTTGCTCATTGCTTTACTTTAAAAAAGGGAGGGGCGGGAGGAAGGAGAGATGGGGGAGAGGGAGGTGGAAGAGGGAAGGATGCGGGAGGCGAGATAAGGGGGCGGAGAGAGGTACCCCATCTCTGCTCCCCATCCCCATAAAAGGCAAGGATGAAAGGGAGGAGGAGGAAGGAGGCAGCTGGAGGGAGGCAGAAGGGAGAGAGGGAGAGGTTAGGAGGTGGGAGAAGGGAGGAAGGGGGCGGGACAGGGGAGAGAAGTTAGTAGAAATCTAACCCCCCCCCCCTTGAATACAATCAACCCCCCCCCCCTTCCTAAAAAAAATCTGAAGCCTTCACCCCTACTTTTTTTTAATAACCTTGGATCCACATATGATTTACCTCCAAGGGAAAAAAATACCATGCCTTATTTCTGACAGAAAAAAATATACTTCATGCTTTGAACAGAGCCCCAGCAGTGTTGACCTATTTGTACTAAATACTGTAAATGATGACGTAAGTTGTGACGCGTTGTAAACAGAACATAACTTGAGGCAGCAGACATTTAGAAGTTTGTGTTGGGATTTACACTGCATAGATTTCCTGTAGATTCTACATGTAGATCTTTTATATGTGGAGAGAAACCACATTATTCGATCTACAGGTATCAAAATATCAGCTGCAAATCATCCTCGAAAGCAGAATGAAGATTGGTAAGTTGCTGTTTGTATTTTCGTCCCAGAATTACATGATTATGAGTTTATCCATGGATTTGTCTGAGGGAGCTGTCGATGAAAGAAAGTCCGCCAAACAAAGTTTTATGCTGACGTCGTGTGCTGACGTCACGTAGTAATTTCCAAAGAGGATATTCGGACTAAACATGATATATGTTGGAAATGATTGCGCAATGTCAGTATTACGTGAAGCAAAGTACAAAACATACATTGGGACAGTGGAGGAATAAGCCAAACGGACAATATTCAAAGGAGATTGAGAAATCATGGTCATCGATGGGTTTCATTCTGTCGTCAAGTGACATTGTCAAAAAAATAAGCTTGCGCTTCACGTCGATCAAATGGGCAATGGGGAGAATTTTAATGACGTCATTGACCACGGTTTTGGAACCTATAGGTATAGCATAGAATTCAATTGAAAAACACGATTTTTCCTATATATATACACGTGTTACCTTGATGAGGACTACGTCCGCGCCTGCGGCGCGGACTGCGTCCTCTATTACGTGCGCACAACCTTCCCACTTTTTTTCACTTATCCTAATACACAGAGGTCTCCTTAGACGCACAATAGTTGTATAAACATAAAACTTCTCACTGTAAGGTGACGTCACAAACAAGACAGTTAAACGCAGCGGCCTTTTGTAACACAAATTCTGTGTAATAGGATCTAAAAAAGTATATGGCATACGTTTTTTTCAGCCCTTTTGATAGTAAATAGTATTTTTTTTCTTATGTGTAATGTATGCTCACTATTTTAATTATCATTAAGTCACAAATCAGTTTCATTTACAATTTATGATAAATAAAAAAAATATATCAATGTGTCTTAGTGGTCTTTTCTTCGGTGCATGCTATTTCCTGTATATTTTTGGACTTAATATCTTTCACACTTTTTGGCCATATAACATTGTTTAGATTGATGATCACTGACGAGGGTTAAGTACCCGCAACGTGTATGTCTGGTCTATGCTGCAAATGTATCTGCTCTTAAATGATGCTATTGAATTTGAAGACGTTTAACACTTAAATACATTCATCCTTTTCCTAAAATCATGATCCTCTAATGAGTAAAACATGCATTTTTATTGTGAGTTTTACCCTTTCGAAGATGAAACCCATTGTTTGTTTTAGGAAAATTGAAATTTGTTCTCCTACTTCAAACAAAATACATTTATCATTCGAAGTAATTCTGAAGAATAACATGTAATACTTATTACGACAAAACAGCTAAAACAACACTAATTTAACTATTTCATAAAGGTATTTATAAACGGAAAAAATAATAATAGAAGAAAAGGGGGTGATCTCCAGCAGGACCACCCTGCACCCACCCAACGACACAAACCCAAAAGAAAGTGATTTGTAAATGACATAAGACAAAACTACAAACCACAAAAAATAAACGACAATAAACGGTTATCCGGATTACGTGCGCACAACCTTCCCATTTTTCACTTATCCTAATACACAGAGGTCTCCTTAGACGCACAATAATTGTATAAACATAAAACTTCTCACTGTAAGGTGCCGTCACAAATAAGACAGTTAAACGCAGCGGCCTTTTGTAACACAAATTCTGTGTAAAAGGATCTAAAAATTATATGAAATACGTTCAACAGTCTGTGCTCTGCTGGCTAAAGCGAGCTCAAGATCAATCACCCGAGAAGTCTGACCAACTTTCAGATAGGACATAGAATCAGGACCCAGTCTTCTCTGGCGAGATTCAAACAAGGCCCGTCATGGAGTCCCGTCGTCACGGTTGACCGTGCAACGTTGAAAAAGACACTGGTACAAAACTGTTTATTGGTCCAGTACCATGCCCAGTGTTCTTTTGATGACGTTGGGATCATATCCTTGGTAAAGCAGGCGACCGACCATTTTCTTACATTTTTGGTTGATGATTGATATGCCTTTGAACCTTGCAATTTTGTTAACAAAGTCACCATAAAATGAAGGTAATGAAATTCCCAATGATTCATACTCTGATGCTGGAGTTGTCCTAAATTTTGCACGTTCAGAATAGTTATTGTAAAATGTCCAAAAAGATTTTACAAGTTTATGATATCTAGATCCTTGATTAATAAGTTTCTTTGTAATTGGTCTATTTTTAATTTTTATCATGGAAGTCCGAAACATGGGAGCAAGCTCTAGCGTATTTGATGAGCTGAGAGATGTAAATGCCGTAGGATGGCAACCTTGGAACATCGTCATCAAGCCAAAGAAAATTAACTATGTTGAAGCCAAAGTCTTCTCTTTTGTCGTATATCTTTGTCTGAATTTCTCCGTTATTGATTTTGATATCAAGATCCAAAAATGGTGTATTCATACTTTCAGAATATTTTTAAGATAAGCGGCACCGAATTTGTGTATTATTCAGGAGCTTATTTGAAAATGAAGATTGTGGCCGAAATCCATTGGGGGGATGGTGCAAGGATGTTAACCTCCCATTTTGGATGATAATGTAGAATAAAAATGCCCAAATGGACACTCAAAGACGGACAAAAATCGAAATAAATTGTATATTCCACATTGCATTCGTGACATAAATCAGAAGTTTATGAACCAAACAGTCAGCTATATCAGATATACACTTTGATGTGAAACTTCCACAACAAGGAACAACTGAATAAAATACAAGGGAGCACCCAAAGAATGAAAAATATATTTGTCGTAATCATTTTCATAATCAGAATTTCTGAAAGAGTTAAAACAGGAATATCATTTAATTGTTCAATAATACTGACCACATTGGAGCAAACACCTACACAACCAAAACAGAACACCGCCAAAACACAAAGCAACCACACTAAAATAACGCTAGAGAGACACTCAGAGAACTTCCAATTAAGCCAAGCAGTTGAAGGACAAGAAGAGAGAGAGGAGAAGATCTCCAACAACACCCACAGCAAAACCCCAAACCATCCAATGCAAAAACACAGGGCAGACACCCACAGAAACAGACACAAAAGGGACAAGGAACACCAACTCTCACCATAGAAACATCTAACATCAAATATAACACATAAACCAACGAGACAATGGGCAACCGGTGACGGCCATCTGCTACGCAATTAGCAGAACCTTTGGTTATCCAGATTACGTGCGCACAACCCTCCCACTTTTCCGATTACCCAGAGGTCTATAAGGTGTAAAATAAACTGCTCATTGCAAGATGAACATACAAACAGACAGCATGACACAGTGGCCCAAGAAACACACAGATGGAATTGTAAATGGATATAACAACAGAAGGCATACGAAATACAGTTCGTGCTCTGCCGGTTGTGGCGTGCTCATGCATGTGAAAAACCGAGGAGTTCGACTGAGATTCAGAGAGGACAGGTGGTCGGGGCCCTGTTTGGATGAATACATCAATGGTGGACAGCCATACACTATATTCATGTCGAATGGTACTAGTATCTCTATCTCGGTTACTACCCTCCAACTTATTCGGATGTATACACAGACTTTATCCTAGACGCAGGATTTTTGCATTCGACAACTGAAAATCGAACGGAAGGTGAATGTGATCATGAAATGCAATGATTTTCTAAAAGAGATTGTGATGGAGATTTATGGATAAGGTCCTTTAAATATATTCTTTATACTAGTATTTTCCACATAAATTGAATAAACACAACCTTTCTTATGAGTACTAGCCTATTTGAAATTCCTTTTTATATAACATTACCGAATTACTATATGAAGACCGTCTTTGATGCTCTATTTGCGGTTGTACATTGGTAATGTTATCGAAAACTGTTTTTTGCTTCTAACATTATTCAAGTCTAATGAAGGAAAATGTGTAAGCTAATTTAATTACTTCCATTGATTTGGTTGAAATACTTGTAAATCACGAGCTCGGATCTATTTTCAAATATGTTTCACACCATCAAATACTGATTTCCTTTTTATGATTCATATATCTTTCAAGAATTCCCACTCACAGGTGCGAGGGAGTTTACACTTCTGTACATTCTATTTTATCTTCAAGAATCCATTCGAATTCTCTTTGAAGAGAAATCAATTCACTCGGAAACTTTACGGCTCTTTGATGCTTCAGTGACCTCAATGAAATAAATATTTTGGGTGGTCACGTGCTTAGTATCTGTTTATCTTTTAGCATGATTCAATTTCGTTTTTCAATCGTTTTACTTGCACGGCCGATAATCAAAGAGTAATGAAATTGTAATATAAGTTGATCAACACCTAACAAAATGATATATTGGTATGAAAAACAAAGCCATGTGTGGGTTCAAGCGGCGTCTATCAGTAATTTTGTTTTATATTTTAGTTTGCATATATTGCAATATTGCATGCATTTCATATCTGTTTCACGTTTTATATTTGATCGATAATTTTCAATAAAGATATTTGATTTGACAGGTTATTCAGAAGGAATTGATTTAGATTATGCATTTTACGTCGATATTTATGCATTAATCAAACCCTATTAATCCTCGATCATACAAATTCTGATGTGAAAATAAGCCTTTGAATCTATGTGATGGAAGAGCTGTAAAGAAAGTCACGTAACAACGCCTTGTACTTTCGATGAATTTGATACAAATACCGTAGCATTACAACTATATGCTGAAAAATGGAACAAAGATTCGCAATTTTTGTTCTAATTCATCAACCCGCAATTAACCTCCAAGTAAAATAAAAAAGCAAACTATTATGAACCACAAATGTTTGAGATACTCAACCGTAGGCCACAATTCAGTGATGCATCCTACATCGAATTTCATATATTTCAATTTCTAATCATTTTTCAAATAGTGATATATCGATCGACATCATATTATGTGTAAATCATTGGTGGCTTTATTTCGCCAACAGAACAGTAGCGGTATTTCACTTCTAAATAAAGGAGAGAATTTCCAACAAGACGCGGTTGCCGCACCCACAGCAAAACGCCGAAGCACATAGAGTAGTCATACACAGCAATATCTCACGTCTTCAAATTCATATCAACGTTTGAGAACAGATAAATTTGCATAATGGACCAGACATTCACGTTTCGGGTACTTACAATTCGTCAGTGATAATCTATCCAGACAAGGAAATTTGACCGAAGAATTTGAAAGTTATGTCCAAAAATGTACTGAAAGATGTAGCAGGATGTGTGGGATATGATGCTACAGAACCACTTTTCAGAACTTTTGAGAAAACTTTGTGAACAGAAATTTTCTAAGACAATCACAAAAGGGACAAGGAACATCAAATGTGACATCAAAATACCAAACATTTAAGACTGCAAATAGCAAGGAAGAGAAAAACAGTTACATTGGAAAAATGAATGAAAACTCTTCAATCCAAATTTTTATTTTTATCTTTTTTGATCCTATGTGGAAGATTTTCAAAGAATTAGTGATTACAACACTAAATGAAAAGAAAAAACTTACTATACCTTTGTGTTCAAAACATTCATACTAATCAATGGACCAAAATGTGTTATGTTATTTACGTGTTTTGCTCATATCATCGATTTGTTTTTCTTTTGTGTTTTTCGACCTTGCAATTGTGATCTTACTGGAGAATTTCCTTTGTTCTCCTTGTAATCATGGTAAAAAATTAGTCTCTTTTCGTGTTTTGTATTATGAAGGAAACAACACTAGCTTGATGTCTTGCACTTTTTGTTTCTTGTCTCAAACGAGGCCTTTTGTGTCTTGTCCTTTGTTGTTCTGATTTTTTTTTTTTTTTTTTTTTGCAATGAAGGTCGTCGTTTGTGTGAGTATGTATGACTTAGAGGTGTTATTGAGAGCGAGTCCTGCCACAGCAATCTTTCCGGCATCCGTTGTTTAATTGTCCGTCAGCGTTTCATATTCTCAGTCTTTCATGTGCAACCGCTGAATAGAATTTCAGCAAATGCACACTACTTTTATAATTATACTCAAGAACATTTGCCAATTTTGTGTTTTCACTTTTACTCTCAACAAAGATCGCCTCCTAGCACAAATGATTTAAGCAATCTATACTCAAATACTCAAGGTTCTGTACAAAGTTTGTGTTTTCTATCCGATCTTCCAATTAAGATGAGCTCATAATAATTAAGAAAGCCATTTAGGATACTATTTGCCTTGAAAGGAGTATACAAGGTTTACATAGTAAAATCGACTTTTCCAAAATTAAATTTTGTTGTCATTTTTGGAGAGTTAAATAGCTATATTTTGATAAATCTAGGCATAAAAACTTCTCGCTTTCTACGACATTGTAAATTGTGCTTAAATATCATGAAAACCGATGATTTTGTCAATTTTTCACCAAAAATAATATAATTCTTGATTATTTTCATTGAGATAACATCGAGCAGGATCATGAACAACTTTTTCCTTTTACATGTAATTCAAGACGTGCAAAGGTAACAACATATCAAAATATACAACTTGTTCAGAAGCCCGCGCGATACTAACTAATAGAAAGTTTGTCAAAAATGAGCCCCAAAATGACGTTTTTCCAGAAATAAGGCAAAATTCACCATTTTTGAAGCCCAAATTCTAAGAAATTGAAAAAAGAAATCAAAGGAGTTAAAGAAGATCCTGAGGTTATGTATCATTTCATAAGTTGCCTACATTGTAGAATAAATATAGGTACAAATTCATTACTTCTTGAAAATTTCAGATTTTGTCCTGAAAGGGGACCATTTTACTTTATAAAACATATATAGTCCGTTTTTCTTTTTTTTTTTTCTCTACTGTAATCGCTTTTAGATTTGAAAATGTATACAAGGTTCGATATCGAGATGGTACTTGAAGAACTTCTTCAGATTATGTACCTATCAGTTATTCAGTCTCAAAGTCGAGAAGGCAAGGCAAAACCATTAGAATTTCCATTGGAACGGCTGTGAACCTCGGAATGAATAAAATTCTGAAGTGAGACCAGGTACCCGGGGAGATACAAATTATGTATTTTCTACCAGATATTGAACAAAGATGTGCTGCTGGTATTTAAGAAGTGTATTGTATGCACATTATTCTAAGCTATACTAAGGATAATATTTGCCTGGACCTTTTTGTCCGTCATCATGATGTTTTCTACAAACATGTACTACATACGTCATAGGACATTATTTTAATCAATTTTGATTTTTAAAAGATACTGTTTATTCCAAGCTCGATGGAAATATAGGGTAGATTATTTCTATCTTGTTACCGAGAAGGCCAGAAAATTTATCTTCAAAAAGTGCCTGAAACCCCTCTCAGAAACAAATACTGATAATTGTTCCATGAGTCTTTGTGTCACATTTGATATTTTGGGAAAAGTTCTTATGTCCACCTTTTTCTCGGGTGAGCAATATAAGCTCACTTGACCTTTTGCATTTTCAACTTGCATTATAAGTTCAATGGTGTTACAAATAGACATCGTTTTTTCATATGTTTTCATTCCTTCCTTAATGCACTGTACAGCAAAGGACCATATTTCGCAGGTGACTTAATCTTATACACATATATTTAATTGCTAAGCATTGATTGTCGTGATTTTTTGGATATCTCTCATTTCCCCAATACTTGAAGAACATATGACCATAGTAGATATGTCATGTTTCTTTTAAATAATGTCGAAGTGTTCAAACTCTCTACCTTCTTGAAGAAAATTCCAAACCAATTTACATGCACTAGACACGTGTTTCGAATATTAAATTCTCATCAGTGATGCTTTCAGCGGAGCCACTAAAAATAATTTCAGAAGCGCCCTCTTTAATTTTTTGAAGTTAGATTTTTACATTTACATTACAGAGAGCGCGCGGTTCAAAATTTCCTGTAGGGTCGATTCAGTAGCATATCCAAATAAAATCTATGATATTCATCTGTTTGTTACTTCATGGGCCCCTGTGTTTTGTTGTCTGTTTGTGTAGTCATCTATTAGTGAGGAGGATATTACCGGCAGTCATGACTGCCGGTATACTGTAATCAATCGTGAGATACTGCAAGGATAAAATAACTCCTGGCAATATGATTGGTGGGCAACTACAAAATAACCAAATATTCATCAAGGTTATTCAGAACCTGTGCATAAGATACTTTCATCAGGTCGGCTGAAGAGTCTAGATGACTTGACAAATGAAAGTTATATCGTATCAGTGTATTTATCTTCCGAAAGTTGCAACGAAAAGTTTTTGTACCGATACGTCTTACAACAATCACAGATCCTCGGAAATTTCCGTAGCTCGAATCGGAAATAAAAACAGAAAAGCCCGGAAATGCACGATTGGTCTAACAAGAATAAAAATCGTTTATTCCATTTTTTTTTTGTTACTAGAATTTTACAACATTTAATGTCAGCTAAATGCCGGCAAGCTTTTTGTAAAAGCTAATACTTGTTGTATACAACAATTATGCGTTCTTTGATACCACTGGGTAATCGGAGAAATAGGAGGGTTAGGCGCACTTAATCTGACTACCTACACTATTTCGCTAACGTAGCAAAAGGTGCCTTCTGTCGGCACCGGTCACTCATTGGTGGTAGTAAATAAGTATTATTTTGTGTTAGTGTCTTGATGTATAACTGATAGGTACTTCTTTGATGTGTATGTAATGTTTGATGTTTAACGTTTGATCTTTCGTGTCCCTCAATGTCTCTTGTTCTGGTTGCACCCTCAGTGTATTCGCATTTAAACTTTTCGTTGTGTTGCTGTGGTTGCTGCAACCGAGTCCTGTCGTACATTGCGATATCTGTCAGTCATCGTAAAAAATACGATTTTTAATCAAATTACAGAATATAATATTTCACGTTGTGATTTCTTAGAAAAATTATGCAAACAACGCACTGAAAATCAAAACTGCCATTTTGCTCGTTATGTTTTTTCTAAGTATATGAAGACGACTGCGAGATATGATAACCCTAGAGAAGAGGAACTATAATATTTCTATGCTTCGTAAATGAATTCGACCCTACCTTTTATATTACATATCTATTAAGAAGTTATAACTTGAGTTTAAAACAAAATCATTCTTTAGATTGGAATAAATTAAAATCCAGAAAATGGTGGGAAAATTGAAAAAATGTGGCAAAATATGGTAACATACTCTGAAATATATTTTACATGCATCGTCGGAGACACACGCTGAGAACTAAAGCCGAAATGCAATTAGAATATGCATTATTTGGTCATCACTTATGTGCAACTATCATCATTCGTTTGAATACCTTTGCTGATCAATTAATACTGTAACAGTAATATATTGGCTAGTAAATACATTAGATACAGCACAATGTCTTTTAAGTGAAAGCAAAGCTGAGTAAAATGTTTAACACGCAAAATGTTCTACCCAAAGAAACGTAACTCTTAAATATTGGATTTGCCGTTTTTCTTAGTAATTTGCGCCTCGCCAAGAACTTACTGATTGGCTGTGGTGACTTCGTCTCATCCATTTACAGATTTTCTCATAGTTTGTCAGCTTAAGAGCATATTCAGTGGAACAATAGAACTTATTATTAAATACCATACTCATCTTAACATTATTAGACTTACAAAGGGGTAGGGGCAAGAGTTGCCGCTTTTGGCCCCAATCAAATCTTTTTACAAGGTTCTAGTATTTTATTCACTATGATTCTTTTTAACAAAAAAGGGACAAAGTTTATGTGATTTCCCGAAAACCCCACCTTTTAGGGCTAAATGATTGAAAATTGAGTTCCATGTCTTCACATGTTGGAAATTTTCTACAAGAAGGTATAGAGTTGGAACACTTCCGTGTTATTTATATTAAAAATTCAGATTTTTGGCAAGTGACAGGCATACCTACAGTTGTAAGCCCCAAAATAATGGCATCTAACAAGTTCAAACTCATTTGGGACATTCCTTCTTATATTCTGAATGTACATGGAAAGTATAACTTTGTTACATGTGCTTGCTCTATATATATTATAAAGTATAATGTTGAAATCTGGTTGTTATCATTTTACCATTAATTTCGGTAGTAGTAGGCAATTTGGGCGGGAAATTACACTCACATTGATTTATGATATCTATTTTCCACTCAATTTTAATAGACAACAATATCTCTTGCCTTATTTAAAGGATAAAAAAAAGTAAAACATTTTTTGAAAATAGCAAAACATGGGGCCAAAACGGCAGATTTGTCCCTACCCCATTCGATTCATTGCTTATTATAGCAACTGATCCACTACTGTTTTGTCTAAACATCTGACGTCCTGCTACGTCTGTCACAACATTTTTGGACAATAATTTTCACACTCTCTGGCCATATTTCATTGTTTAGATTGAGAATTACTGACGAGGTTTAAGTACCCGAAATGTGCATGTCTGGCCCATGCTGCAAATTTATCTACTCTTAGATGAAGCTATTAAATTTGAAGACATTTAACATCAGCACTTACGGCGATAAAGGAGCACGTAACAAGACTGAGAAACTGTTCTAAATAGGAACGATGTAAATTTCACTTGGTCTATTAAAATTCAGGGGATGTGATTGACAAATATTAAATCTAGAAGTTTCCAAGGTAATGTGTAATATGTACACCACGCTTCCTCACGACAAAACTAATGATCGATTGTCTAAACTAATTTGAAAAATGTTGTTTTGATTGAGAGCGGAAAATTTATAACGTACATCTGAATCAAAGGGTTTCTTTTCCTCAACAGACTACAAATAATTCAAATCATGGACACGTTGTGACCTGTATAATGCCTTGTCCTTCCTCTGGAACAATATTATGTTATATTTTGTGAGGATACAAACAAGTAGTAAGGATTCCTATGGGTACTAACTGCGCCTCTTGTTGCAGATTTATTATTTACACTTATGAAAAAGAATCCAAAATCTTCAAAAGCAAAAAAAATTAAATGATTTGAAACGTTTCAATGGTACTTCTAGGTACCTGGATGATATTCTGACTATTGACAATCTTGTTTTTGAAACATATGAGAATGAAATTTATCCCAAACAATTGACACTCAACAAGGCAAACGCTTTAAATACAGAAACACAATTGTTGGACCTTAATATCAAAATTGTAAACGGAGAAATTCAAACAAGTGTGTATGACAAAAGAGATAATTTTGGATTCAACACAGTAAATTTCACCTGGATTGACGGTGATGTTCCTAGATTACCGTCGTACGGCATTTACATATCACAGGTCATCAGGTACGCTAGAGCATGATTTAGATTTTCAAAGTAGAAATTTTCATATAACCAAGAAACGTTTAGGTCAAGGTTTCCGCTTTCATAAAGTAGTTAACCCTTTCTGGAAATTTTACAATCATTACAGTCAGCTTCTTTTAAAAATCGGGGCTATACAAGCAACAGATCGAGTATATTACTTTGGGTATTTCACAGCCTGCGTTTTATGGTGACATAATTAACAAAAAGAGAAGGATCAAAGGTAGACAGCATTACCATCGAAAACGCGTCAGAATCCTAAAACGCTTTTTATACCTTGGATATGAACCTAAAGTCACCAGACGGACAATCGATACAGTACTTGACTAATCTACAGTCTTGTACCAGCGCATTCTTAAGACTTGCACTTTGACTGACTGAGACGATGGGGCTCCATGATGGGCCCTGTTCAAATCTCCTTAGACAAGACAGGGCCCCGACCACCTGTCCTTTCTGAGTGTCGGTCGGATTCCTCGGGTGTTAACATGCATGAGCTCGCTACAGCCGGCAGTGCTCAGACTGTATTTCGTAAGTATTATGCCCTTTTTTTCTATTTACATATTCATCTGTGTTGCTTGGGCCACAGCGTTTTATCTTACAGTGCGAAAATTATTTTACACTACAACTGCACGTTCTTCGATACCTTTGGGAAAAGTTGGAGGGTTCTACGGAATGTTCAAATCTTGTCCTGTGGACAGTTCAGATTAATTGATTTCATAGAAAGAGCCTGAAATTCTATTTATCTATTCAGAACAACCCAAAGCGATATATCCGCTTCGTACTTTGATATACCTTTTTCTTTCGACGCAAATGGCCATTGAATACCTCACTGTGATGTACATGTACATCAGTATGTACACCGAAACAATCGCCGAATTTGACAAATATTCATATATATAACTATTGCGACGGGTGCTGCATGAAAACAGGAGACGCTGACTCTCCCTGGGCACATCGGAATGTTTCCGGGGTCACAACTGTTCCAATGGAAATTCTAATTGGTACTTCTTTGATGTTTATTGGAAAAGAGTTTGTTATAGTTATGAATATATTTGAAATCAATTACAGAAACAGTATCAAAGTCGAGAAGGCGAGGCAAAGTCATTAGATTAGAATTTCCATTGGAACGGTTGCGAACCACCTAATGAATAATTAACATTCCGAGGTGAGACCAGCTGCCCGGGGAGAGTCAGCGTCTCCTGATTGCATGCAACAACTGTTGCAGCAGCTCCATGAAAAACTTGTCAAATTTCAGTTTATCGTATAATTGCATGGACACGTTCTTTTTTTCGTTCATTAAGGCTTCGATTTACCGTAGTGTGCCCAAGAACTAATGAGATCACACAAGGCCCTGTAAGAGTCGACTGTCAGACAAAACCCTGGCTGCCTTGAAGGCATTGATACAATTTGGCATTAGTAAGGGTTACATCAGCAGTACTTACAGGTTATTCGGAACCAAAGATGTTTATCTGACACACGACTCTGACAGGGCCTTGTATGTTCTCATTCTTTCTTGGCCACACTACCATGACTGGCGGGAGAGTACCTTTCAGAAAAAGGTCGGGACAAAAAACACAATTTGTAATCATAATGACCTTATGATTGATGAAAATAGAGGGAAATGTAAAGTAGTTTACGACCATTTCAGTAAATAATAAGCAGAACATTTAATTGTCACATTCCTTTTCAAAACGTGGGTTGATATGATACCATATTATTGGGCAATTTGTAGTTTTCAAAATTTTGAAATATTTCATGATACTCGAATCTCAAAGAATTTGTTTGACTCCTAAAAGATATTTAGGTAGCTGGCTAGTGCCTCAGACCTGCTGAATCTTGAATATTATGTAAACCACCATTTTTCTTCGGTTTGATACCTCAATTATAGCGTACATCTATTTTCTATTTCAGTGGTGAAATATATTGGAGGACTTCGGATTTTTTTCAACGTATTAGGGTACATATACACTGTGTATAACCATATACCGGATATTGGTACTATTTGTCGGAATGACGACAAATATGGATAATGACCATATCCCTGTATACAGCACAAAATCGATAATTCAGAAAATCAGAAACCGAAGGCATACAAAATCAGGATAAAACAGGAACCAAAGCAAACAAACAAAAACCTCCACCACATGAAAAGAAGCGAACTCCCGATATGGGAGTGAGACCAGGTGCCCAGGTAATGTAATGTTAACTGACAACTTGATACAGGTGGTGAGAGTGCCCATAATTCTTACAATCGACAATACTGATTTTGAAAAGTATAAAGAAAGG
Organism: Pinctada imbricata; assembly: GCA_033119305.1. NCBI lineage: Eukaryota > Metazoa > Mollusca > Bivalvia > Pterioida > Pteriidae > Pinctada > Pinctada imbricata. The sequence continues at coordinate 46,443,353 of VSWD01000008.1, read as the reverse complement.
AGGATATCTCCAAGAGCACTCGGTTGCAGTGCCCACAGCAAACTCCAATACACCCAGTGCAAAAGCAAAGAGCAGACATCAACAGAAAGAGACGCAAAAAGCACACCAACTCGCACCACAGAAACCTGAATCAGAAAAGACCACACATAAACAAACGAGAACGATTCACACAATAGAAACATAAAACACATAAGACCACAAATAAAATACGAGACCAATGGCCAACCAGTGCCAAGTTAGGACGGTAATCTGCCACGCAAGTAAAAGACAGTGTGGTTATCCGGATTACGTGCGCACCAACCTCCCTATAATGTTATCTCTCCACAAGACTTTAATTATTATATAGTTATTTATCCACAAGAATTGACTCTAAACAAGGCAAACTTTACAGACACTGAAACACCATTTTTGGACCTAAATATCAAAATTGTCAATGGAGAAATTCATACAAGTGTATATGACAAACGAGATGATTTTGGATTCAACATAGTAAATTTTCCCTGGCTTGACGGTGATGTCCCTAGATTACCGTCATACGGTATCTACATTTCACAGCTCATCCGGTATGCTAGAGCATGTACTGATGTTTTGGATTTTCATAATAGAAATCTACAAATTACAAAGAAACTTTTAGGTCAAGGTTTTCGCTTTCATAAACTAGTAAAGACTTTCTGGAAATTTTACAAAAATTATGATCAACTTCTTTTGAAATTCGGACCCATACAAGCAACGGAGTATATTACTTTGGGTATTTCACAACCTGCATTTTATGATGACATAATTAACAAAATAAGAAGGATCAAAGGTAGACAGCATATGTATCGAAAATGCGTCAGAGTCATCAAACGCCTTTTATACCGTGGATATGATCCTAATGTCACCAGACGGACACTAAGCTTGGTACTTGACCAATATACAGTCTTGTACGAGCGCATTCTTAAGACTTGCACTCTGACTGACTGTGACGACGGGACTCCATGACGGGCCCTGTCCAAACCTCTTTAGAGAAGACAGGGCCCCGACCACCTGTTCTCTCTGAATGTCAGTCGGACTCCTCGGGTGATAACATATATGAGCTCGCTACAGCCGGCAGAGCACGGACTGTATTACGCACGTCCTCTTTTTATATCCATTTACATATTCATCTGTGTTGCTTGGACCCCTGTGTTTTACGGTCTTGTTTGTGTGTGGTCACCTAACAGTGAGGAGGTTGTTTTACACCATAATTGTGCGTTCTTCGAGACCTCTGGGAAATCGGAATAGTGGGAGGGTTGTGCGCACGTAATCCAGGATAACCACACCGTCTGCTATTTACGTGGCAGATGGCCGTCCTAAGTCGGCACCGGTTGCCCATTGGTCTCGTTGGTTTATGTGTAGTCTTTTGTGTTTCATGTTTCTATGTTGTGAGCTGGTGTTCCTTGTCCCTTTTGCGTCTCTTTCTGTGGGTATCTGTTCTGTGTTTTTTGCATGGGTGTTTTGGGATTTTGCTGTGGGTGCTTCAACCTAGTGTTGTTGGAGATCCCCTCCTTTCTTTTAAACAAGGCAAACGTTACATACACAGAAACACCATTTTTGGGACCTAAATATCTAAATTGAAGAGATAATTTTGTGTTCAACATAGTAGCTTCTCTTGGCTTGACGGTACAGTTCCTAGATCTGCCATACTATCTACATTTCGCAGCTCATTCGGTACGCTAGAGCATGTAATGATATTTTGGAATTTTATGATAGAAATTTAGAAGTTACCAAGAAATTTTTAGGTCAAGGTTTTCGCTTCCACAAACTAGTTAGACTTTCTGGAAATTTTACAAAAATTATTGTCAACTTCTTTAGAAATTCGGACCCATACAAGCAACAGAGTATACTACTTCGGGCTTTATTGTGACATAATTAACGAAATTAGAAGGATCGAAGGTAGACAGAATTACCATCGAAATTGTGTAAGAATCATCAAACGCTTTTTATACAGTGGATATGATCCTTCTGCCGCCAGACGGACACTTGGCTTGGTACTGGACAGCATCTTAAGGATTGCACTCTGATTGACTGTAATGACAGGACTCCATGACGGGCCCTGTCCACCCGCCGCTCTGAATGTCAGTTGGAATTCTCGGGTGATCACATGCATGATCTCGCTAAAGCCGGCAGAGTACAGACTGTATTTCGTTTGCATTCTGTTTTTATATCTATTTCTGTGTGTTTCTTGTGCTCCTGTGTCATGCTGTATGTTTGTTTAGTCATCTAACAGTAAGGAGGGTGTTTTTTTTACACTGCAATCTTCGATACCTCTTGGTAATCAGAAAAGTGGGAGGGTTTTGCGCACGTAATCCGCATAACCACAGCGTCTGCTACTTGCGTGGCCGATGGCCGTCCTATGTCGGCACCGGTTGCCTGTTGGTCTCGTTGGTTTCATGTGTGGTCTGTTGTGTTTCGTATTTCTATGGTGTGAGTTGGTGTTCCTTGTCCCTTTTACGTCGCTTTCCGTGAGTGACTGTTCTGAGTTGTTTCATTGGGTGTACTGGGGTTTTGCTGTTGGTGCTTCAACCGAGTGCTGTTTGGTTTTTTTTTTCTTCAGTGCTCAGAAGAGGCTCTTAAAATACTAATTAATATACAGAAAAATATTGTGCGTTAGCTTGATATTAGTTTGATTAAGCTTTTGTTAGAATGTGCATTAGTATGATTTTGGAATATATGTAAGGTCCTCAAAGAACCCGAGCCATTTTCCTCATCACAGCACAAGTTTCTTTATTTCGTTTAATTTAAATACAGCCACATGTTTATAATCTTAATACATATGTTATAATACGTATATGATATTTAGAAATGTATAATGTATATATATAGATGTAAATAATAAATATCCATTCCCGGTATAGTCAATATAATCAAAATCAAAGTGACATAATGACGATTAATGAAACGATTAAAGAAGCTCAATTAATTAATCAATCGTCATTTTTAATCGTCATTATGTCACTTTGATTTTGATTATATATAGATGTATGTACAACAGTTTTCGTTAGTTTTGGTGTGAAATTAGTAGGAAAGAAATGCAAACAGCTTGTTTAATACCGAACAATTTTTATATTCCTTATTCAGGAGCTTTTTGGCAATTTCGCTTTTAAGCATATAGATTGAATTACAGCTCAAAGATTTTCTTTCACTCCTATGATATGATTTATAGATGACAAAGCCAACTAACGACAGGACTATATTAACATCATTGTACGATTTATTACCGATTTTGTATCCAAAAACTATATGAAATAGTGTTTTTATCTCTTTTTCAAACTTTATGTGTTGGAAAAACCGCTTAATTAATGTCCATAATATATCATTTTCCGGACAATCAATAAAATAATGGATGTAATCTTCCTTTTCTTGACATTTTAAGCATAAATCTGTATCTGCGATTTTCCATTTATAAAGAAGATATCCGTTAGGTAAGATATGATGTAAAAGCTTCCATCTATACATTCGTTCCTCGTTTTCTACAATATGATTAGTAATAAATTCGAATGCAGATGTTATGATTTCATTTCTCAAGGAATCAAAGTATTTATTCCAATAACTTAGTACGCTATTGTTTGATATTCTTTTTTCAAGAAGTACTTCGTACAGTGTTTTATTGTTTATATGTTTTATGTTATAAAATTCTTTTTGTCTATATGAATAAACTGTTATTTCTTTATCTCTTGAAGTATAATTGAATTTTCTTTTTTCTCTTTTAAGAATTTCTATCCATTGATTTGGTATTGAACTTTTAATTATTTGAATTTCACTTATCCAATTTGTTTTATTCTTTAATCTGTTAAATATATAATTTTGATTTATTTTCCCTTCTTTGTCAATTAAATCATTTATGGTTATAAATTCTGAATCAATCCAGTGTTTGAAAATCAGTGACTTATTTTCAAAAATAATATATTGGTTTCCCCATATAACTTGGTTTTGTATATTTTCTTTTTCATACGGTTCGTCAGACTTTATTGTTTTTATCCAAGACATTAGTACATGTTGATAAAAGTCTGGTATTTTATTTATTTCTGGAATCTTTCTCAAATCTTTTATATTCATTTTAAAGATAAAAAAATCCACCCCAAATTTATTGAAATAAAGTCTTGGTAAGAATGTCCACGACTCGTTGTCATCTGAATATATCAGTCTTTTTATCCATTTAACTCTTAGAAGATCTATATGTGTAACAATATCTCTTATGTTTAATCCCCCGTTTTCACTTTTATCTATAAGTACAGATCTTTTTACCTTTTCTCTTTTCGAGTTCCATATAAAATTGTAAATCATTTTTTCAAACTGTTTGATTTGAGTTACTGAAATTGGTTGTGCACTAGCTATGTAAGTTATTTTTGGAATTACAAAGTTTTGAATAACCACTTTTTTGCCTTTCATCGTCAATTTCCTTTACTTCCAGTTTTTCAACAGTTTATCAATTGATGAAATTTTACTTTCCCAATCCATATTCTAATGAACCTTTGTGTTCCTTCCGAATATGAAGCCAAGCGATTTTACTGAATCAACCCATTTAATACCCATGTACTTGTTGTTTCTATATTTATTACATCCCAAATAAATTCCTTCAGTTTTATCTTTGTTCAAAGTCAAACCCGATAATTTTCCAAATTCATCGACAATTTTAATTGCCTTAGGTAAATCCGAATATTTCAAAAACAAAGTTGTATCATCCGCCAGCTGAGCAATTTTCACATTTTTTTTTTTTTCGGCCTATCTTAATACCGTGTATTCTAACGCTTGATCGTAACCTAATTGCTAATAATTCAACCGAAATGACAAAGAGCAGACATGAAAGGGGGCACCCTTGTCTGATTCCACGAGATAGTTTATATTTACTTGTATTTCAATTATTATTTTTCACCGAACCTGTTATATTTGTATACAGAGTTTTCACCCATTTTAAAAATGATTCACCAAAACCGAATTTTTCTAAGCTTTTTAACATGAAATTCCACTCGATGCAATCAAATGCTTTATTAGAATCTAAGAAGAGCACACATGAATCTAAATTAAACTTTTCGGAATAATCAATAATGTCCTGGACTACTCTTATGTTGTATCCTACAAATCTGTTTTTGATATAACCATTTTGGTCCGTATTTATAATATTTGGCATTACTTCCTTCAGTCTACATGCTAATGTATATGCTGCTATTTTGTAGTCTATATTCAACAATGATATCGGTCTCCAATTTCTAAGATTTTTTGGGTCATCTTTTTTATGAATTAACGAAACAACGCCATGTTTTTGTGTATCACTCAATTCTCCATTTACATAACCTTCATTTAATGAATTAACAACATGTCTTCCTATGTACTTCCAAAATTTCTGATAAAATTCTACTGTTAGCCCATCATACCCAGGACTTTTATTTTTCTTCATTCTGAACACTGAAGTTTCGCATTCATTAAAAGATAACATCCCTTCACATAGTTGTTTATCTTCATCAGATAATTTGTCTTCAATTTCTATGGAATCTAAATACAAGTCTATCTTTTTATCATCTATGTTTTCTGTAGTGTATAAATTACTGTAGAATTTCCTTATTTCTTCACAAATTTCCTGTTGGTTATCAATAACTCTTCCATCATTCAATTTAAGACTTTTTATAGAATTTTTCAATTGCCTCGATTTTTCTAGACCTAAAAAAAATTTAGTATTTTTTTCACCATTTTCAACCCAATTTATACGTGATCTTACCTGGGCACCGGTAGCCTTTTCAGAGTATAATTGATTCAGCGATTGTTCTAGTTGATTAATTTTTATTGTATTTACATTAGCCTCTAATTCTAGTTTAAGCTCTGATTCTAATTTTTTTATTTCATTTGTGGCAATCTTGCTTTTATTTTTACAAAAATTAATTGTCAATTGTTTAATAGATATTTTTAATGAATCCCAAATTTTCCTTTTGTCTAAAACCCTAAATTCATTGCTTTGTTCTAGTTTTTTCAACATCTGTATCATCTGTTTACAAAAGTCTTCGTTCGCTAAAATTGTATTATTCATTTTCCACAATCCTGGTCCTCTGTCATTTTTATTATCACTTTTAATTTTCAGTGCGACTGCAGTATGATCTGTAAACATTATCTGTGCAGGTCTTATGTCACAACTTACAACTTCTAATTCTTTGTCAATCAAAAAATAATCAATCCTACTATAGCTACCAATAGTTTTTTTTTCTCCATGTAAAGTGTGATTTATTTTTGTTTTTAACCTCCAAATATCATCAAGTTTGAATTGTTATATAATAAGGTATGTCTAGGTTTAGGATTTCATTTTTTATTACAAATGCATCACCTAGTACCGTCAAAATTTCCATACAGATTTAAATTCGCATATTGAACTTTTTCCTAGACTTGCAATTCATCTGCGCTTTACGATTTGATCAGTGTATCATGATTTCATGGATTTAAAAAGTTCTTAGCAAGAACAAGAAGCATTTTTCCGAAAAGAATACACGCCAGGGGTACGGCATATTGCCGGACGAATGAAACTTTGCCCCTAACGGGACGAAATTCCCTCCGCGTCTATTGTGGTCTTGACCTTTGACCTACGACTTTGGTACAAGGTCATGACACACCCTTAGGCCCTAAGAAACACTTCTGTGAAATATTATTGAAATACATCCACAAGGGAAGGAGTTATGCTCTGGACAAAGTTTTACTAATGATGTCTATTGTTACATTTACCTTTGACCTATGACCTTGGTTTAAGGTCATGACACATCCTTTGGGCCTTAGGAACATTTTCCATAGGAGGAGGAGTTACGCTCTGGACAATTTTTGATGGGCAGACAGGGTGATTCCTATATCCTTATTTTCGAAAAACAGAGTTACTTCTCGTTTGGGACGTAATGACTCACGTTAACACTCAGTTGCAGCATCCAGATCAACATCAGGTGTACGGCTATACAGTGATATAAATTCCTTGGAAAACAATCAAAACATATATATAGCCGCTAACTTTTCATGAAATAACTTCTTTCCAAATCAAACAAAATTGTTGCAGACTACTTTATTTCTTTAAAAAAATGAGAAAAGAAAAATAGAAAGTATATGTAAAAGTTACTTTCTAGTACCTTAAAACTGTTTCGATTGGCTAATGTACGTTTCATCATTTCCTGTTTTAGTGACAGCGCGTTGACATCCAATCCGCTTTGTCCGTCAATTTGTCTCTACGTTTATTATCACTTTTGAATGTTTTGTGGTAATGATTGTATATTTCACTAGTATATATATTGTGACAGGAACACTGATTTTTGAAGAAGAAAATAATATATATATATATATATTTGTATTTCTTTATTCTAAATTTAATACATTATTCTAGGTAAGGACTATCTCCCTCATGGCATAGCTCTTCTTTGGCAAACATTTTAGGTCATGTTTAGAATTTTGATCATCATTTATATTTACTACTTGGACTTCCTCTCTTATGGTCTCGAGCATGATAGATGAAACATTGTTTGTTGAATGCGCATATAATGCGCTTCCCTATCACGACAGAATATATATTTCAATATTATAATCTTATCAAATGTATGGCCAGATCTTCAACAAGACCTCTCTACACTTACCACAGCGGAATACACCCGCAGTAATGCAACAAACGATGGGGACAACGAGACACACAAAACACACACCAATGGACCAAGTTGTCAAGCGAATACTTAAAAATCTAATTATACTAAGGACATTGATGACTTTGGACGGTCATTCGCTAAAAAATAAGGTTATCCATAGTGTTACAATGTAATAATGTTTATATTTGGAGACATTATATAAAATAATACATTTTTTTAATAATACGTGTTATTTTGTTATATATACTGAGTATAGTTACTGTATATTTTCTTCCCAATCTCAAAAGCTAAACACTGTATATGTGTACAAACAGTTTCAGAAAGACACGCTTTTTATGAATGAATTTTTTTTCCTTTTACTAAAAATGCCAATCGGAGAGAATATGACAAATACCATAAAATCATTGATTTCATAAAGGATAACGATCTTACAAAAAGTATACAGTAGAAAAATAATTTTGATTGAAAACACATATATTTGTATGAGAGTATGATATAAAATCCGATACTTTTGTTCTAAGCTAACAACACAAAATATGTGTTTCATTTGGAAAAGCAAAGACTTTAAAGTTATTTCAACCTCACAAATAAGGACCAGGAGGATGTATCCAACTCAATGACACACCAGAATAGAATGCCAGTCATTTGTTTGTCCTATACGAATACTTTGTTTTTCCAATGTAAATCCGCGTTTTCTGTTTGATCCATTTTTTTCTCGGGCAGCAGAACCGAGACATTTCGTTTATCTTCGTCGTTTTTGTTGTGCTCTCATTATCGATGGTGAAATAATTTGTTTATCTACTTTTGACATCATGATTATTCTACTATTGCATGATATCTGCACCATAGATCTTTAAATTCTTGGGGATCTTTCTGTTTATATCTCTTAGCCCAATGGTGGATTCATGTAGTCATGTAGCAGATATTCGCATCAAAAATTTGAAAAAAAAAAAAAACGAAATGGAATTAACTGTCCCTTTTCGATATTTGCTGACAAACAAGGATAATTTTATAGCAATGTAACGATTTCTTTTTCTTACAATTCAAGTGGTCTCCAAGGAAGGTGACATACATATATATATATAAGCATTCTACACATAGGGTTTTTGATTAACTGTTTACTTGAATTTAATGGAAAAAACAAACATACGATTAATCTATTGTGTCATATATTATTAAAAAAAGAGGTCCGTTGTGAATTTTTAACATTATGGCTTCGAATAACTGTAGTGTTGCCAAGTTTGAATGAGATGGTATAATGCGTCTCCGGGACAATCAGTTGGATTTGCATCTCTGTGTCCGTATAACTTGTAAGTTCTGCTGATGTAACCCTTACTAACACCACAACTTATCAATGCTTTGACAGCGGCTTGGGCTTTACTGTTTGGTTTGACAGTCGTGAAGTCTCCCATAACAGAGGCAGCGTAGGATACTGAGTTATAACCTTGGGTATGTGCACCTTGGATATTCCAGCCTCGTCCCTCATATACATTGCCATCTTCACCAACTAAAAAGCTATACCCAATGTCAGACCAACCTGTTGAATTAATTTGAGATGCTTAGATTAAAGTATTTAAAGGAAAACACAAATCCGATATGGTCATTGACATTTTGATTTTGCACAGATTTACGTAAAACCAAAGTATAAATTAATGTCATTTCAACGCAAAGTTTTCCTTTTTGCGACAGCCTCATTTTACCAACTTTCTGGTTTTGATTCCTCAAAACAACACATTCCGCCGAAAATTAATAAGATTGAGAAAAGTTTCAAATCAGTAACTCATAATGCATTTTAAAACTATGTGTATCTTTATTAGACCAAATGAAAACTTCAGACACCTATGACAGGTCAGAATGCGAAACTCTTGTGAGACTTTTACTTTTTGCAAAAAATAAAAAAAAATATATTTTTGCAGCACTTGTCAACCTACAACAAATTTAGAGGTTTTTTTTTACATTAGATTTCTATGGAGATTAATCATTTATATATTTTACATGATCTCGAATACTTTGTCGTGAAATTTCACAAAAATACCTTTCTATTGAGAAAGAAAGTCAGGTATTATATTGCAGGTCCTCGATGGAACGTTCTACTTTAAGCAGGTATAGAGTTGGAACACTTCCGTATTATTTAAATGTTTTTTTTTTTCATGCGATGATCGACTTTGACAATTATTCGTAGAATTGCATAGGTACAAACTTGAAAATTTTATTAGTGATTACATGAACTTCAAACACTACTTTCATAATATGATAACAAGAGGCCCAGGGGCCACATCGCTCACCTGAGAACACTGGGTAATGGGTATGTTGAGAGAAGACAATATGTATTAAAAGTTGTCATTTATGAAAACAGGTTAACACAAGACATAAAATAACATATAATAAACAAAGCACACAAGACTGAACAAAACAACAGTTAGTAATATGTCATAAAAAATGCATGCACATAAATTAAGGCAGCATGAGAGAAGAGAATAAGAAAAATATCAGTTTTTGCATAAAAGTAATTAAGGCCATAAAGACGTCAAAATTAGTAATTGGATTTAAACAAAATGAACAAACTTGAATCATACATCCTTCTAGATCACTCAGATACAATTAGTTTTTCAATCCTTGAAGTGGTTCTGGATAAGATTTTTAAAGACGGGTACCCTCCTAGACCTATATGACCCTGCCCTGGATCCACCCATAAAGGGATCAAGCCTAAATGAGCAAACTTTGTAGAAGACCTTAAGTACTTCATGACAACAAAGTTTCATCAAAATCCTCCAAGCGGTTTCAGAGGAGATGATGAAAATGTGAAAAGTTAACGGTTAATACATACAGCGGTTCTGGAGAAGAAGATTTTTAAAGAGGGGTACCCTCTGGGACCAATTTGACCTCGCCCTGGATCCACCCCGGTAGGGATCCAATTGAAATGAACAAACTTGGTAGGGGACCTTTAGTACTTCATGCATACCAAGTTTAATAAAAATTCTCCGAGCGGTTTCAGAGGAGAAGATGAAAATGTGAAAAGTTAACGGACGGACGGACGACGGACGCCGGACAATCCGGTATGACAATCGCTCCCTTTGAGCCTTTGGCTCAAGCTAAAAAGACAATATTTTGTCCGGTTCCTATCTCCTAATTGAAAAAAAAATTGACAACAGATGTTGTTATAGAAATTTTGAACCCCCCCCCCCCCTCTTTTTATAATCTTTGCAATAAAAGAATTATTATAAATTCAAATTGTACATGTTGTAAATCAAAAATGCTATCACACAAACATTTATTAATTTAATTTTACCTAGAATATAGCTTTTAATATATCAATATGAACCCAAGGGGAATTAATATGGAGATAATGCCAAACTTCATAAAAAATGCCGAAGTCAAAAAAAATGGCCAAATTGGCATTAAAATTATTCAGAAGAGTTAAAAATTGCATTCAAAGCTTAAAAAGTGGAGGAAAAATGAAAAATAAAGAAAAAAATTTTTATGCCCCAGTTGGGATTTGAACTCGCTACCTTGGGACTCATTGACACACTGAAAACATACCTATTTAAAGTAATAAAAAATCATTAAAAATCTAAAAGTCAAGATATTGAAAAAAATTCATCACTGTTACATTCCTTATAATAATTCTGATAAATGTTAGAACAATCATTCAAGGGAAGAACCATAAAATGCCAAAAATGATGAAAATGACCATCCCCCCTTCCTTTTTTACAGTGTTAAAAAAATCATTGAAAATTCAAATATAAACTTTTCAGCAAAATTCTTTCACTAAAGCATTCCTCTGCTTAAAAATGGCTAAATTAAACTAAACTGGAGCAGAATTTTTCAGTAAGAAAGAAAATATTAAGAGAAATATCAATTTTTGCATTAAAAATACAATGTCGAAAAAGACGTCAAAAACGCGTCAAAAATTAGTTATCGGATTTTAACGAAATGAACAAACTTGAATCATACATCCTTCTAGATCACATAGATACAATTAGTTTTTCAATCCATTCAGTGGAACTGGAGAAGAAGATTTTTGAAGAGGGGTACCCTCCGGGGCCTATTTGACCCCGCCCTGGATCCACCCCTAAAGGGATCGAGCCGAAATGAACAAACTTGGTAGAGGACCTTTAGTACTTCATGCATACCAAGTTTCATCAAAATCCCTTCAGCCGTTCTTGAGAAGAAGTTGAAAATGTTAAAAGTTTACGACGGACGGACGACGGACGCCACACTATGACAATAGCTCACTTGAGCCTTTGGCTCAGGTGAGCTAAAAATCTATCGTCCATCGATTTGGAATACTCTTTTTGATAGTTGATATATAACTGGGAATAGGAAAACGTGTTTTCATTGTTAACTATGTTCTCATGCTGACCCGTCTCTTTACGGGTTAATAAGAGCATAATTCAAAAATTCTAGGGTCCATATATTTCCACTTTTTAGAACCATTTATATAATTTTGTCATACTAAAATAAGCACAAAAAGGAAAACATATTTTAAAAAGAGTCATATCGGTCACGTCACTTGCATTGAAAAAAAGAAAAACATATAAAAAGCACAAAAAAGTACAAGTGACCACATATAGATTCTCTGAACGAAAATATGGCTACAAGAATAAACGTGCGGATATTTCTAATTCTAAAATAAATCAAATTGTGAATGTCCAAATTGGATTGTGCATTCCCGTTTGAAAATTTTGTTTTCATTGGGTATAATTTGAAGAAATTCGAATACAATGTAATTATGTTCGTATTGTTAAGAATAATACGTAAAGTCCCTTAACGTACATGTATATCAGAACTGATTTTGATAAATGTTTCTAGTGTCAGTACTGAAATTAATTATTTCAATTTTTTATTATTTTATTATTTAATTGGAATTAAATAGGCCTCTTTTTAAAAAAATTCAAAGTATAATTACCTCTATCGTCCATATGGAAATTCTGGATTCCTCTCAATATCCGAGCACAGGAATCAAAGTCCTTACAAGAAATCCCATCTGTGTGATGGATGAAGAACATGTTTACGGGATTATGGCTACTCATTGACGTTTCATGTTTAGGACTTCGTGCACCCCAGCTACTCCTTGGATATATTTTGACTCCGCTACAATCCGATGATCCATGAACTGAGAAAAAAATAAAAAGAATCTGTCTGATTTTCATCATTTGAGAAATTGAACATTTATCAAAATATATGTTCTATCTTTACAATTCAGAGCACCGTAATGTATGCACAATTCAACAAACAATGTATCCAGGGACAGAGGCAAAAAATAGGCAGAAAAAGGCAAAGGGTCTGGAGGAAAGGGAATGATCTCCGGCATGACCACCCTGCACTCACCCAGCGAAACAAACTCACAAGAAAGTGACACATAAATGACATCATACAAAACCACAAATCGCAAAAAGACACAACAATATTCACTAGGACATCATACAAAACAATCGTTACAGACGTACAGAAACATCAATCATTGATGACAACACATAAAAGGAAGGAGACCAATTTGCACCGGCGCCGACTTCGGACGGCCATCTGCTATTAGCAAATGGTGTGGTTATCCGGATTACGTGCGCACAACCCTCCCACTTATCCAGATACACAAAGGTTTCCATAGACACATAATTGTTGTATAAACATAAAACTTCTCACTGTAAGGTGACATCACAAACAAGATAGTTAAACGCAGCGGCCTCTTGTAACACAGATTCTATGTAAACGGATCTAAAAAAAATTCTATGGCATGCGTATAACAGTCTGTGCTCTGTTGGCTGAAGCGAGCTCAAAATCGATCACCCGAGAAGTCTGACCAACTTTCAGATAGGACAGAGAATCAAAACCAAGTCTTCTCTGGCGAGATTTCAACAAGGCCCATCATGGAGACCCTCGTCACGGTTGACCAGTGTGCAACGTTGGGGAAGACACTGGTACAAAACTGTAGATTGGTCCAGTACCATGCCCAGTGTTTTTGTGATGAGTTAAGGAACATATCCTCGGTTAAGCAGTTGACCGACTATTTTCTTACATTTGTGGTTGAAGTTTGATCTGCTTTTGATCCTTCTGGTTTTGTTTATAAGGTCACCGTAAAATGAAGGCAATGAAATTCCCAAAGTTACATACTCTGATGCTGGAGTCGTCCCAAATTTTGAAAGAAGTTCAGAATAGTTATTGTAACATTTCCAAAACGATTTAACAAGTTTATGATATCTAAATCCTTGACTGATAAGGTTTTTTTGTAATTTGTAAATTTTTGTTATGGAAGTCCGAAACATCGGAGCAAGCTCTAGCGTACCTAATGAGCAGAGAGATGAAAATTCTGTATGATGGCAATCTTGGAGCATCGGCATTAAGCCAAGGAAAATTAATCATGTTGAATCAAAAGTCTTCTCTTTTGTCACAAATCTTTGTCTGAATTTCCCCGTTATTGATTTTGATATCGAGATCCAAAAATCGTGTAGCTATATCATTTGTGTTTGCTTTGTTCAATGTTAACTCTGGAGGATAAATTTGATTTTCGTAATGGTCAAAATGTGGGTTATCAATATTCAAATCATCATCAAGATACCTAGAGGTGCCGTTGAAACATTTCAAGTCGTCAAATTTCTTAAGTTTTTTTGCAGATTTTGCATGAATTCTTTTTCGTATGTGTATAAAAACAAATCTGCATCCAGAGGCGCACAATTAGTACCCATAGGAATTCCTATAACTTGCCTGTATAGAGTGTCAACAAATCTTACAAAAATGTTTTCTAAAAGAAAGGACAAGGCCTTGCATAACTCAGATCTTTTGTGTCAGAAGTACATATAAATGTTTTATCCTCTCGATCAAAACACCATTTAATAAGTTTTGATAAGCGATCTTTTATCTTTTCATGAGGGCGCGTGGTGTACATGTTAGAGAAGTCGTAGAATGAGATAGATTCGGCTTTGAAATTAAATGATTTGAATATGTCTATCACTTCACAAGAATTCTTAATTGACCAAAAATAATAGATGTCGCTATTATTGAATGCAGTTTCACAATTTTTTCATACGTGATCTTTAATTGATGTTAAAGCTGTTGTCAAATTCCTGGATGCATTTAGAATGTTTTGGTTTTTCTGTTTGGTTGGGGCTTTTTATGCAAAATTTGGCTTTTGTTTGACTTATTTGATCCATAGTGCTTTCTTTTTTTACGCTTTTTATTCTAAATATAAAAATTTTCCATCTTTATTCTTTTTAGTTCCATGCATTCATGAATATTTTGGATGTTTTCCGATTAGCTATTACGAAGCAGAACACGTCACAAAAATCAATTCTTTGTTCAAACAATCAAATTTCTAAGTTCCATAAATTTTTTTGGGGTATATGTATATATATATATATAAACATTTTTGTAGAATCTAAGTCAGAAAAAAAGCCTACGCTCACGCAGCAAGATACACCCGTTGGGATTTTTGTTTACAACATCAAAATATCTAAGTCCCATAACTCCGTAACGACAAATTGGATGAACCTGAAATTCGAAAGGCGGCATTCTCTCTACAATCTTATCACGATGTAGAAATATCATGAAAATCTGTTGACACGTATTCAAGTTATTGCGTATGTCAAAGAACATCCTTTCTACTTGAAGTATACAAAATTTCAAAACATTTCGAATAGAAATAGATTTTTAAATATTTTTTACGATTTTAGTATATTTTCACTGTATTTTAAAAATCTAAGTCCCAAAACTCTGTAACGACAAATCGGATGAGCCCCTGAAAATCGAAAGGCGGCTTCTTCTTCAAATTCTGATCACGATGTAGAAATATCATGTAAATCCGTTGAAGCATATTCTAGTTATTGCGTTCCATGCGCCTATATTTTGCCCTTACCTTAACATGTATGTGCATATAACCCCCCCCCCTTCCCATTACACATAATATCTCGGTTGTGCAACAAAAAAATAAAAACCCGTTACATATGTCAAAGAACATCCTTTCATCTTGAAGTATACAAAATTTCAAAATATTTCGACCAGAGATAGATTTTTAAATAATGTTTAACTATTTTAGTATATTTTCATTGTATTTAAAATATCTTTAGAAGTCCCATTACTATGTAACGACAAAGCAGATGAACCTGAAAATCGAAAGGCGGATTCTTCTTTAAAGTCAATGTAGAGATATCATGTAAATCCGATGACGCATATTCAAGTTATTGCGCTCCATGCGCCTATATTTTGCCCCAACCCCCTCCCATTACACATAATATCACGGTTATGCAACAAAAAAATTAAAAACCCGTTACATATGTCAAAGAACATCCTTTCTACTTGAAGTATACAAAATTTCTAAACATTTCGACCAGAAATAGATTTTTAGAGAGTTTTTAACTGAATTAGTATATTTTTTCATTGTATTTAAAAAATATCTAAGTCCCATTACTCCGTAACGACAAATTGGATGAACCTGAAAATCGAAAGGCGGATTCTCCTTTAAAGTCTAATCACAATGTACAAATGTCATGTAAATCTGTTGACGCATATTCAAGTTATTGCGTTCCATGCGCCTATATTTTGCCCTTAGCTTTACATGTATGTGCATATAACCCCCCCCCCCCCTTCCCATTAAACATAATATCTCGGTTATGCAACAAAAAATTAGAAACCCGTTACATATGTAAGGATATCCTTTCTTCTTGAAGTATACAAAATTTCAAAACATTTCGACCAGAAATAGATTTTTACATAATTTTTAACACTTTTAGTATATTTTAACTGTATTTTAAAAATCTAAGTCCCATAACTCTGTAACGACAAATCGGATGAACCTGAAAATCGAAAGGCGGCTTTTTCTTTAAAGTCTGATCACAATGTAGAAATATCATGTAAATCCATGGATGCATATTCAAGTTATTGCGTTCCATAAGCGGACGGACTGACGGACAGACGGACGGACTTCGCCAAACCATAATACGACCCGTCAAATGACGGGCGTATAAAAAAATTAAAGAGAAGTAAAATGGGATGTTTGAGTGCTTAAAAAGTCCCTTAAATCATGTTATAGATTTATATTATATATTCTCTATTGAAGTTGTTCAAATTTGAAATATCAATTGAGATATTTGTAAATCTTCCTCTATCTATTTTTAAAATCTCTTTATCCAATTTTCAGCTAAAGCAGATGCAGATAAGCACTCCTTAAGGGCCTGTTCATGAATTCTCTATCCCTGTTTTTAACAGTGATCGGACTCATCGCCTGTCTACAACCCACATCATATCATTGACATCGATCTCTTCACAAATTCTTGTTACCTTCTGTTCCGACGCAGCATCGCCTTGAGGCGTGGCCTGAGCAAAGACCAGTGTGATAGGAACCTGAGCACGACAGACTATCCTCCTGA
The DNA here is from genome assembly GCA_033119305.1 of Pinctada imbricata. NCBI lineage: Eukaryota > Metazoa > Mollusca > Bivalvia > Pterioida > Pteriidae > Pinctada > Pinctada imbricata. Next base: position 46,426,378 of record VSWD01000008.1, on the reverse strand, counting down.
CATTGTCCACCCTGACCGGTACATGGAGAATCACTACCTGAAAAAGATACGTTACTTTTCCTCATTAAAACTAGCAAAGGAGAAATTTTACAAAAGACAAGTGAATTGATCGAGACAATAGCCTCCCCTAAAAAGGCTATTGTCTCGATCAATTCACTTGTCTTTTGTAAAATTTCTCCTTTGCTAGTTTTTATGAGAATTCCTTACAAGGATATACAAGACAGATGCTATGTCAAGACTTTTCAAAACCAGGAAAAATCAATAAATCAGTATGAATCTTGTCTGATGATAATTGAGAAATCTCCAGTAAAATAAATCGCATTGTCCATGGCGAAGCACACTCGTATGATGTAACAAACACAAGACGACATTAAATGATAACAAGGAACAGCGCAAATACAACAAACACAAGACGACCTTAAACGATAACGAAGGACAGCGAAAAACACAACAACAACAACAACGAAGGATCAATAAACAAAACACAAGACGACCTTAAACAATAACAAGGGACAGCGAAAAACACAAGAACAACAACGAAGGCTCAATTAACAAACACAAGACGACCTTAAATGATAGCAAGGGACAGCGAAAAACACAAGATGACCTTAAACGATAACAAGGGACATCGAAAGACGCAAGAGCAACAACGACGGATCAATCAACAAAACACAAGACGACCTTAAACGATAACAAGGGACAGCAATAAACACAAGACGACAGTAAACGATAACAAAGACAGCGAAAAACACAACAACAACGAAGTATCAATTAACAAAGCAGAACAAAACACGAATGACAAGTACCACTGATGAGGATTCATTATCTGAAACATGCATGCCTGATGCACAATGTTTCATAAATAAAAATAACCGAGAAAGCTGCACTTGGGATAGCTTTTCTTGCTTTTGATACGCCTTCGGGTTTTTTCTTACTTTTTGGTCTTGGGTGCCATTTATGATAGCTGCATCATGGAAATACGCTATTTTTGCTAAATGTTTTATTATAAGTAGTACGGAGCAAAGCTATTTGACTATAATATCAATATAAATAAGTATATAATATAAATTGAAAATGAAGATGAACATTTGCTACCTGATGCATCTATACAACAGCGTCTGGAGGCATGACCTGAGCAAAGACCACTGTGATAGGAACCTGTACATGACAGACTATCCTCCTGACAGTGTCCTCCCTGGTCATTACATGGGGCATCACTACCTGTAATATGTAGCAATTACCTAAACGATAATGTACACAGAATTTGAAAAACAAAATCATACACGAAATTTGAAAAAAAAACTGAATTGGGTCATACCTAGCTTCAATATTTCGCCCATCTCACATGTTTTTTTTTTAGTTATATTCATGTACGTCTCACACACAAAAACAACGCATGAAGTAGGCGAAATATTGAAGCAAGGACATACCGTGCACCACAGATATATAGAAATACAAAAATGGAAAAGCTGCAACTGCCTTCATACTCAAAAGAACATATACTAGTAACTTACTACCAAGAGGTAAAAGTCACCATAGGTTGACCTCTTTAGATAAAGCTCGTAGGAAGACTAAGTGTACACGTACCATATTTGCAAATTAGGCCGCAAGATTTTATTGGTCTATTATTGTTATAAGGAAATGATTCCAAGGCAGCAAGTTAGTAAAGATTGCTGGATAATATGACGTCGTTGCAGAACTTATAGACAGATATAATTAGAGAGCAAGAGACTCAAATTAAACAGTGTATAATGCACAATATCTTCATATCCATGTTAAAAGGTTACTTTCTCTATTCTTTTTCGTTTATCTTCGCAAACATCTGTTTGGATGTCATCAAAGGGGGCACTTATTGCCTCCAAAACATTATTGTGCGGACTTCTTTGATAAACTGAAATAAGGGGAATCATTATGATAAGTATCCGCTCAGTCGACAATAAACGACAAGCGATCTCATAAGACTTTTTCATGCTGACCGATTTTCAATATTTCTAGGAGCAAAAAGTTCAGAGCTTTTCCGTTAATTCAATGATGTAAAGCCGATCGTAGGACGCCATAATCTCACAGCCAAGCATTTACAAATAAAGCCTGTGTTTGTGAAACACGAATGCCCCCGGTGGCATCTTTGTTAGTATAAACGCCATTTTCTGTTGAGTACGTGAAAAGTAGGTCAAAGGTCAAGGTCACGAGGACAAAACTTTTGGTATCAATGGAAAGGTCTTGTCACAAGGAATACACATGTGAAATATGAAAGCCCTATTACTTGCCATTCAAAAGTTATGCCTAATGTTAAAGTTTTTGAAAAGTAGGTCAAAGGTCAAGGTCAAGGTCACGAGGTCAAAAATGTTGGTATCAATGGAAAGGTCTTGTCACAAGAAATACACATGTGAAATATGAAAGCCCTATCACTTACCATTCAAAAGTTATGCCCAATGTTAAAGTTTTTAGTTCGGACAAACAGACAGACAAACAGACGGACAGGCCAAAAACTATATGCCCCCGAATCTGTGATTCCGGGGGCATAAAAAAAGTAAACATTAAAGAAGTACCGATCAGTTATTCAGTCTCAAAGTCGAGAAGGCAAGGCAAAATCATTTGATTTTCCATAGGAACGGTTGCGAACATCGGAATGAATAAAATTTCGAAGTGAGACCAGGTGCCTGGGGAAAGACTTATTCATGCTGACAGATTTTCAATATTTCTAGGAGCAAAAAGATCAGAGCTTTTCCGTTAATTCAATGATGTAAAGCCGACTACCTGCAATGAATATCGTACGACGCCATAATCTCACAGCCAAGCATTTACAAAAAAGTAAACATTTAAGAAGTACCGATCAGTTATTCAGTCTCAAAGTCGAGAAGGCAAGGCAAATCATTTGATTTTCCATAGGAATGGTTGGTTAATTAATTGAGACCAGGCGAGAGGCAGCGTCTCCTGATTGCATGCAGCACCCGTCGCAACAGCTCCATGGCAACTTGTCAAATTCGGTTATTGTCTCGATGTATATATTGGTGTGCACATCAGGTAATTCTTGTTTGGTAATGATGACAGCCATTCAATCACACAATCCAGAATGTCACTGATCCTTCTGTAAAAGGGGATCTGATCAATATGCTTTTATTATACATTGTATCCCCGTAGCGACCGAAGAACTTGATTTCAACCGTTGTGCAATATAACCCTGAAAGAGTAGCTTACTTGCAAGTCGTCTGGCTCTAACGATGAAATCGTCATATTTAGAACATGCCCTGGAAAATCTTACAACTTATAGTTTGGTTTACAATAATGTTAGACGTCTTTAAATTCGATAGCATCATTTAAGCCCAAATAAATTTGCAGCAGCATGGAACTGATCCTCAATCTAAAAAATGTAATATGGCGAAAGAGTGTGAAAATAATCTCCAAAAGACGGCAAAGTAACCGTATGCTTACACCAGACCATATCGTAATGCGTTCGAAAGAATTCAAAGACAAAAGATCATGCATTTGACTCTAACTGAACCGCTTATGGGGATGCATCATCCAGATCATGCATGTATGGTGTACCGCATATAGAAATTTCTGTCGAGAAGAATAAGTCAAGCTCAAAGTTGGACAATCTGGGTATTTTTTCAAAGACAGAAGTAATCGAATACAAATTAAAAATAGTTTTCGGTTTTATCCAAAACCACCTGTAGTATTGAATCGATCAGTTCGCTCAATGTAGCATTGTCCTTAACTCTTTTTTCCAAAATATCTTGAATATTGGTACCCATTCAGTGGCGTAGCTACCATATATACTTGTTTGCTAAATCATCCACATTTTCCCAAAATTTCTTTATTTGCATATATACTTATGCTTTTCTCTGAATTTGACACAATGCTATAGAAATGCTTCATTTAGTTGACATTCCATGGTCAAAATCCTGCTTGAACTAATCCAAATGATTAGCTGGACCTGTTTATGACCTAGATACCTAGAATCCATATCCCTTTCAAAATGAAAAGCATCCACTTAATTTTGACCATGACACGTAATGTTGAAGACTGGTTCTTATCCTTTGTCCAGTCTAACAAGACGATGTTGCAATGATAATAGTCGAACACACACGCTTTCAAGAGACGAAAAATGGTGAAAGGAAATTATGTAAAGCTACTATGTCAACAAACAGATTGAGACGAGGGAACAATTTCACACACAAAAAAAACTACCAGCGAACCAGGCAAAACACCACATGAAAGACAATATCGCTCACCTGAGAACAGTAATGTGGTACTCGGATTATGTAGCCTGCTTCACAAAAATACTTACGAAATACTTTAGGAATTTTCTTACCTTTTGATCGCTTTGTACATTTACTTCTCACAGACTAAAAATCAAAATCGCGATGTTTTGTTTCTGAATTTATATTTAGTATGTAGAAATGATATTAGAAAGCACTATATAATCTGAATCTGAAAACATTTTAAGCTTTAATTTGATGATGAATATTACGAAAATTCCTAAACATTTTCGTAACTATATTTTTGTGAAACAGGCTTCTAATACATTATCAATAAAGGAATGTACCGGAGACAGAGATATTCATTATTTTCAAAATGAATACTTATACAGTATTTTATAAATAAGAAGAAAGGAGGGAATCTCCGACAATACTCGGCTGTAGCACCAACAGCAACACGCCAAAACATCCAAAATGAAAATACAATTCTACTACTTTTCCGGTTAGAACTCACAATTGTAGTGTAAAATAATCTCCTCACTATAAGATGACTAAACAAGCAAGACAGCACAACGTAGAGTCCAAGCAACACGGATGAATCTGTAAATGCATATAAAAGGGGCAGGGCGTGCGAAATGCAGTCCGTGCTCTGCCGGCTGTATAGTGAGCTCATGCATGTTATCATCCGAGGAGTCCGACCGACATTCAGAGGGGACAGGTTGTCGGGTCCCGTTTTCTCTTAAGAGGTTAGTCAGAGTGCAAGTCTTAAGAATTCGCTGGTACAAGGTTGTAGATTGGTCCAGTACCATGCCGAATGTCCGTCTTGTGACATTAGGACTATATCCACTGTATAAAAGGCGCTTGATGATTTTCGATGGTTATGCTGTCTGCCTTTGATCCCTCTAATTTTGTTAATAATGTCACCATATAAAAATGCAGGCTGTGAAATACCTAAAGTAATATACTATGTTGCTTGTACAGGTACGAACTTTACAAGAAGCTGACTGTAATTTTTGTAAAATTTTCAGGAAATCTAAACTAGTTTATGAAAGCGGAAACCTTGACATAAAAGTTTAATGATTATATGCAAATTTTTACTATGAAAACCAAAACATTAGTACACGCTCTAGCGTTGTGATATGTAAATGCCGTATGACGGTAGTCTAGGAACGTCACCGACAAGCTAGGGTAAATTTACTACTACAATGTTGAATCCAAAATAATCTCTTTTGTCATAAATACTTGTAAGGATTTTTCCTTCGAAATTTGACATTTAGGTCCAAAAATAGTGTTTCTGTGTTTTTAACGTTTGCTTTGTTGAGTGTCAATTCTTGTGGATAAATTTCATTTTTATATGTTTCAAATCATCCAGGTACCTAGAACTGCAATTGAAGCATTTCAAATCATCGAATGTTTTTTCTTTTGAAAATTTTGGATCAATTCTATTTCATAAGTGTATGAAAATAAATCTGCGACAAGAGGCACACAGTTAGTACCCATAGGAATCCCTAAAACCTATTTGTATAGATTCTCACTAAATCTAAGATAAATGTTCCTGATTTTAATGATTTGTAGTTTGTCGAGGAAAAGAAACCCTTTGATTTAGATGTACAAATGCAAGTTTCCCCTCTTGATCAAAACACCATTTAATTAGTTTCGACAATCGATCATTATTTCTGTCCTGATGGAGCGTGGTGTACATATTAGAGAAGTCATATGAAGAAATTGTATTGGCTTGGAAATTTTTAGTTTTCATTTTGTCAATCACATCGCCTGAATTTTTTATAGACCAAAAAGAAGAAACACCGTCTAAAATTTGAAACTGTTACTTACGATTTCTTTTGGATAAATGTGCAATGCTTAATTCACATTTCTTTTACATTTTGAAAGTATGTAATTACCGGAAATAATCAATATAAACGACCAAATGTTATACTTCTTCAAATCCAGTAGCATCATTTAAGAACAGATAAATTTGCAGCATGGACCAGACATGCATGTTTTGGATACTTAACCCTCGTCAGTGATCCTCAATCTAAACAGCTTTTATATCCAAAAAATGTATCGAAAGACGTAGCAGGTGGGATATGATGCTCCAGGACCCACGATTAAGAAATTTCAAGAAATTTTGATAACAGAAATTTTGATAACAGAACTTTCGAATGCGTTGAAGAAACGATCAACGATCAATATTTGTGCTTTATTACTTGCTTCCTGTAAGTTTTCTTGAATTTCTTCGCAGTGGTTACGGATGAGAACTGTGTCAGTCAATCAGAGCACTCGGTGGTCATATTAGTAGGCCGATCGGCACAAAAAACCCCTCAAATTTGGTAGGGGACATTGTATACTTCTTTCCTGTAATGTTACGTGAAATTATGTGCAATTAATGCAGAGGAGAAGTAAAAAATGTGTCAGCAAATCAGAGCCATCGGTTTCCATATTTGTTAACTGATCGGCACGAAAAAAAAAATTGGTAGAGGACCTTGAGTACATGCATCGTGTAAGGGTTCTCGAAATTCTGATTATCGGTTGAAGAGGAGAAGTCGAAAATGCTTCAGCCAATCAGAGCCCTTCGTGGTCATATTTGTCGACCATACGGCACGAAAAAGAAGGGAGGGATCTCCAACAACATTTGGTTGCGGCAATCACAGCGAAACTCCAAAACCCCCAATGCAATGAAACATGAAACACAAAAGACCACACATAAACCAACAAAACCAATGGGCAACCGGTGCCGATTAAGTACTTCAACTTGGTAGAAAACATAGTACTTGCTTTCTGTAATATTCCATTAAAGTCTGAGTAGTGGTTGCAGTGGAAATGCGTTAACGAACGGACAGACAACGAACGACGGACGGACGCAGGAAGAAGCGCTATGACTTGATCCTTTGACTTGAGCCTTTGTTTCAGGTTAGCTAAATCACACGGTTTTATTGTTATTTTTATTGTGTGTCTCACACACAAAAGCAACGTTTGATGTGAGCAACATATTGAAGCTAGGGCATACCGTGCACCACAGATATACAAAAATATAAGTGAAAAAAACTGCAACTGCCTTCATATACTCGAAAGTACTACCTAGAGGTACAAAGTCACCATAGATTGACCTCTATATATAGAGTTAGTAGGAAGTGTGCACGTACTATATTTGCAATTCAGACAGCAAGATTTTATTGGTCTATTATTGTTATAAGGAAACGAATCAAAGACTGCAAGATAATAAAGATTGCTAGGTAATATGACGTAGTTATACATTGAATCTTGTTCTTACATGTATAGACAATTATGATTAATGAGCATGAAACTTGGGTGCACAATATCGTCACATCCATGTTCAAATGTTGTTTATTTATTTTCGTTTTCATTTATCGTTCCTACGAACTGTTGAGACGTCGTTTTTTCGAAAATAATTTTCCTCCAAAATATGATTGTGTGTACTTCTTTGATATACTGAAGGGTATTAGTATAATATAACATCGCGCACGGACTGACTGGTGGTGGAGGTTTGTGTTTGTTTGCTTTGGTTCCTATTTTATCCTGATTTTGTATGCCTTCGGTTTGTGATTTCCTGGGTTATCGATTTTGTACTGTGTATTGGGATATGGTCATTTTCCATATTTGAACCGAATATTATGTTTTATCCCGCCTCTGGCAAATTTCTTGCAATCTGATTGGTCGAGAAGAACCAAATATTATGTTGTATTATTTTACTAACAGGATATTATTTTAATATCCTGCTTCTACAAAGACGCTTTATGCTTTTGACGTCACCAAAATGCTTTAAAATATGTTGACGTAACATACACAAACCAAAAGCCATCAGCGGGATAAATTCGTTATACAGTGTTTTACAGGGGAGATACAAAAATATATTGGGTCGATGAAAAAAGTTGTATTGGGCTCGGCTTCTGTATCCCCCCTGTAAAACACTGTATAACTAATATTATCCCACCTCTGGCAATTTTCTTGCAATCTGATTGGTCGAGAATTAAGAACCGAATCTTACGTTGTATCATTTTACTGACATGATATTATTTTAGTATCACTATACTGACTGGATATCATTTTAATATCCTGCTTCAACTAAGACGCTTTACGATATTGACGTCACCGAGATGCTTAAGAATATGTTGACGTTACATACACAAGCCAAAAGCCATCGGTGGGATAAACTCGTTATACAGTGTTTTACAGGGGGGATACAAATATATATTGGGTCGATGAAAAAAGTTCGCCTCGCCCAATACAACTTTTTTTCATCGACCCAATATATTTCTGTATCCCCCCCCCCCCCCTGTAAAACACTGTATAACTAATAATATCATGATGCGATCAAAATAATTCAAAAACCAAAGATTCGACTCAAACTGTACCACTCATGGAGGTTCGATCATTATCTGAAACATGCAAGTCGGGTGTATCACATTTAGTAATTAGTACATTGCCTAAAAGTTGGACACTTCGTCTTTCTATTAAGGACAGAAATACTTCGGTTTCATCCAAAACGTGTTATTTTGAATACCTTCGTGAATGTTTCGAATATTATAATTAAATTCTCATCTGGGATGCTTCCAGCGGAACCACCAAAATTCATTTCAGTAGCGCCCTCTTTTATTTTTTTAAATTTAGATTTATACATTTACTTTACAGAGAGTGCGCGGCTCCAAATTTCCTCCAGGGTCGATTCAGTAGCATATCCAAATAAAATATATGTTCAAAATAGCATTGGAGGGATGGTGCTAAGATGTTAACCTCCTTTAATTTCGATGAAAGTTTTGAATGGAATGACAAGTTTTCGAAATAGCAAAATAATATTTATGTTGCCAATTCGATAAAGGGCAGAAACGAAGCTTCTTTCAGGCGACAGAACTGAAAAGAAGTAATTAATACACCTCTAAACATCAAGTCACAGGGAACGATTTTAACTGCTCCTCACTGCAACAAGAAATAAGTGTTTATAATAATAATACGGAAGTGTTCCAACACTATACCTTCATGAAGAAAATTTCAAATGAATTTTTCCTGCACCAGACACGTGTTTCGAATATTAAATTCTCATCAGTGATGCTTCCACCAAAATTCACAGCTACAGCTTAAGCAATTGTCCGTTGTGATTTGCATTTAGTCACCGATAGTCTTCTACTTAAACCAATCTTCTAACTTGGGCAACTTTTCTGCCAAAATAGATTGATGTCGTCAAAATAGTGGAGAACAATCAAAGAGTGTGTGAAAACCTCCGTATAATGTTGGTTAGAAGTATTTGCAATCCTCTGTATTGTTGAGTTCGCGCACGGGAGTGTTGTCCTTTACTCTTTTTTTTTTATCAATATTTAAAGATATTTAAAATATACGAGGGCTGATTGATATGTTGTGAGCCTCGTATTGAAGGAGATACGCAGGGTTGTTCTTTTTAGTCCTGATATTCTTTGACTATTTCACGCCATGTCCCCAAGGACTGGCCTCATTTCGTAAATTTAAATCGACGAGGTAACACTCTAAAGTAAACAAGACAAGTTGATTTTGCGAAATGGACAAAATACTAGTGGATGAAAGGGCAGTGATCAAATATATGCATGAGAAAGGTTTAATACCTAAGGATATCCATAATGATATGGTAACAACACTAAGGAAAGATGTCCCTTCATATGCTACAGTGAAAAGGTGGGTGGCGAAATTTAAGCGTGGCAGACAGATCCTTGAGGATGACCCCCGAGTAAATCCAATGCCTTTTCAATGTATTTGGTCATACATGCATTTCGGTTCTACAATTCCCCATCGGAATATTTGTCATTTTGAGTTTCATTGCCTTTAATCTAAGGATGAGTTGAGAGAGATGGACTTTAATAATCCAAACTGTTAGAAGATAATAAATCATAGATATAATCTAGAAGTCATAAAAAGAGCAATACATGATGACAGTTTTAAATTCCAGCATCCTTTCCAACATTGCACACTAAGTAATCGTGAAAGTAGAACTCCATGACGGGTACTGATCAAATCATCAGAGAAGATTGTACCCTAATCCTTTGTCCTGTCTAAAATAATAAGGAAAACAACTAAAACAAGACGACGTTGAAATGATTTCAGTCGAACGCACTCGCGTACGCTCGAGACGAAAAACAAGTGAGCGACATCACGTAAAACTACTGTGTCAACAAACAGATGGAGACGAGGGAACGATTACACTAAAACAACCAATGAACAAGGCAATACACCACATTAAAGACAACACTGTATTTTAAAAAAAGGAGACTTACAAAGGTTTAATGAATAACGGAATTGATTGTAGATGGCGCTACCGAGACAGATTTAATCATGATCAAGCAACCAAACGAAAAAGTTTAGATATAAACGGCGAATGAACAGATATCAATTAAAAATATCCACACAAAAACTACGTACAAACCAGATAACATCTTTGATACGTTACGTCCAATACATAAAAAAAGAGAAAGACCAAGTGTGTTAGCAGTCGCTAGTGCGAACGGAATTATAGAGGGTGGCAACTCACACCATAGAAAGAAACACAAATGACCACACAAAAACCAACGAGATCAATGGACAACCGGTGCCGACTCAGGACAAACTCCAGGCAGCTCAAGTTTACGTTCCATTACCCTACTCTACAACATTTAGACTGTAAGGAGGAGACAACTCTGAATAAACTTAGGACGCCCATCTGACACGCAAGTAGCAGACGGTGTTGTTATCCGGATTACGTGCGCATAACCCTTCTACTTTTCCGATTACCCTGAGGTCTCGAAGAACGCACAATTTTGGCCGGTGTAAAATAACCTCTTCACTACATACGATGAACATACAAACAGACAGCATGATGCAGGGCCCCAAGAAACACACAAATGGATATGTAAATGGATACTAGAAGGCATACGAAATACAGTCCGTGCTCTATCGGCTGTAGCGAGCTCATGCATGCGAACACCCGAGGAGTCCGACTGAGATTCAGAGAGGATATGTGGTCGGGGACCTGTCTTCTCTAAAGTGGTTTGGAATAATTTGTTCGCCAAACTTGAGAGAGAGAGAGAGAGAGAGAGAGAGAGAGAGAGAGAGAGAGAGAGAGAGAGAGAGAGAGAGAATGCTATCTGAAACTTTGGGGAGGTGGTATTTTGTAGTCAATACCTGTGTTGCTCCTTACTATATTGCAAAACATTGATAAGATAAAGCAAAAGTGACGAACAAATTATTTTCCCGAAGATCATAACCATAGATCACACAAATTCAGGCAGCAAAAAAATTAAGACGGAGCAGCTAGTCCATCAGGCATGAACACCCTAATGAAAGCGTGTCTATGTACCTAGGAAGAGTAAGCCTCTTCATCATTTCACTTGGGTAGACTATGGTAGACATTTTCTTTTTGTTTTGTCGGAATGTCTAGAGCATTTTCTAGACAACGATTTTTGTACATGTATGTTGTTCTGGGCGATCACAAACAAAAACCTCGAGAAGCTAGCTACAGTATATTGACAGGCGAAAACAAAACAGAGGGTGATGACCATAGTGGGGATTGGGGGATGTTGCATCGTCACCAAAGGGTTTCATTTAATTTTGTTACGATAAATTTTGAAACACCACAGACTACGTTGTTTTCGTTGTTGCAAGAAAGTCTAGAATTTAAGTAAGTAGTCTTCTTGTCGGGTACATATTATCGCCAGGCACATATCGCCACTTCATTTTTACCTCCACATATTGATCTAGGAATGTACTAGTATTTTTTTTTTTCACCACAACACAAAATTTCAAATAATTGCATAACCTGAATACTAAATTTGTTCAAAGAAAATCGGTTAAGCAGAATGTCTTCTCCCCGTCTCATTTAGGAAAGTCAAACGGTATGTCACTTTAACTTCCTATATCTCTTAGGTTTTTTTTTTTTTTTTTTTTTTTTTTTTTTTTTTTTTTTAATTTTATTTTTGGCCCAGTGTGAATTTCGTTGAAAAAGTTAGGGATTTATTTCTTTGGAAAAAGACTTAACAGAATGGAGGTGACGGATTTTCTTTCAAACTGAGCTCGATCCTTAAGGTCAAGTATCAGGACTAATTAAGCAAGAATTTCTTGAAGAATCAATCATCAAATTTTATCGAAAATTGGAAAAAAAATCATTGTCCCGAGAGTTCCTGTTCCTTCAGACCAAATTTCATTTCATTAGTTTGTTTTAATGATAAATCAATGACGTATACATGTATTATACATCCCTGGATGAAGTTGAAAAAGTGGCGATAAATATGCAATGTCCTTTTTCGCGATGAATTTTCAATCTAATTAGAATCAGATCTACTTGTTCCTCGTAATTCTGAGTTATCGTCACAACTCACGTGTAGATTTTAATTAGATTGAATGAATTTTCTGAAAGGGAGAAAAAAACAAATAAAAGTGTATTGCTACTTGAGGGTTATCTACCTTGTTTGTTTGTTGACAGATGGCGCGTATCACGTCGGAAGTGACGTCAATTACTTTAGCTCCAAGCACAGATGGATGAAAATATTAATTATGGGATAGAAAATACTTGAATTTTTGCGAACTAGAAATGGATATAGATGTCTTAAAACTTTTATGGATATACAGAGATACATACATGATTTGCAAAGCCAATGAAAAGTGATTGATTCCGTGTAAAATTTAAAAAAATGGAAGGCAACCTCACCCGGGTGCTTCTGATTAGCGCTAATGTTGGCTCGATATTTGAAGATGTAGGTATATGAAATGATTGCGAATGCATGAAGTTTGCTTCTTATTCCGTTTCATTTGTTAAAATAAGAAAACTTCTTTATAAACTCTCGTCTCTGACTGTCAATATCCCGGAGCAATTAAAATCCGAATTGAAAAGTGCATTACTGTACTGCAAATTTAATCTCGTTTGAGATTCTAGCATACATATTTACTGTCCGTGCAGCTCACTTCAGAAATCGGAAAATTGAAGTTTTCTCTACTTAGTCGGCAATTTTTGCGATTAAAATTTATATAGGGGGATAGATCTTAAACTCTCATAACTAACGGTGTATGATATATGTCTGTACGACCAATACTATGCTAACAGTGAAAGAAAATAGTTTTAAATAGGGAGTTTTCTATGTTAATTTTATTGCGACGTCGCCGATGTTTAACATTGAGTCTATGGAGAACGTCGGCGACGTCACGCTAAAATTAACATAGAAATCTCCCCATCTTAATTTATTTTCTTTCACTGTTAGCATAGTATTGGTCGTACAGACATATATCATACATCGATAGTTATGAGACTTCAAGATCTATCTCCCTATATAAATTTCAATCGGAAAATATGCAAACAAAGTAGAGAAAACTTCAATTTTCCGATTTCTGAAGTGAGCTGCGCGGACATTAGTAATGATGTACATGTACTATGCTGTTGTTGGCAATTGTGCATTCTGTTATTGAGTTCAGGCTCATCTCCGAGTCCTGCGTCTCTTGACGCATAAAAATCGTCCAGGACCCATTGATTTCCGATCGCTGTGTCCCACTGTATGCAATGTTCACTTTCATATATTGCATTCACTTTACTGTCTGTGCATTGAAAAATAGAAGTTTTCTCTATTTTGTCAGAAGATTTTGCGATTAAAACTTATATTATAAGGGGATAGATCTCTAACTCTCATAAATAACGGTGTATGATATGTGTACCTATGCTCAGAGTGTAAGAAAAAAGTTTTAGATACGGAGTTTTCTACGTTAATTTTATCGCGACGTCGCCGATGTTGAACACTGAGTCTATGGAGAATGTCGATGACATTGCGTTAAAGTCAACATGGAAATCTCCCCATCTAAAATTATTTTCTTTCTATGTGAGCATAGTATTGGTCGTACTGACATATATCATATTCAATTAGTTATGAGAGTTTCAGATCTATTTGCCTATGGAAATTTTAATTAGAAAATATTCCAATAAAGTAGAGAAAAGTTCAATTTTCCGATTTCTGAAGTGAGCTGCTCGGACAGTAGTTCATTAAACTTTGAAAGTCGAGAAAGTGTATAATTTAGCTGCAGAACGTGTACATGTATATGTCTCTAGTTTATATTTTGACAGTTCTTTTAAATCTAATAGAAGGTTGATCATGTCTGTGGTATACATGTAGTATGAGGAATCATGCAGTGTGGAGCAAAAATTTTTGAGTAGTATGCAGTCCGATGCGAGTCTTAAACTTCTTTATATCATTTGGATTCAGTTGTAATGTTAAACGTCTTTTAATTTGATTACATAATTTAAGAACAGATGAATTTGCAGCATGGACCAGACATTACATTTTGGGTACTTAACCTTCGTCAGTGATCCTCAATCTAAACGATGTAATACCGGATATGTACCCAAAGAATATGATAGTTATTATGTCCAAAAATGTACCGAAAGACGTACAGGTAGTAGGATTGGTGGGATATGAAACTATACAATATAATTATGAAAAATACTTCCATGGTAAACTTTACATAAAATTATGAATCCAGAGGACCCATTCAGATGAAATTGTAGATTAAAATCATTAATCTCTGTGACAGTTGAGTCTGACAGTTGACACAATGACATGTACAATAAACATGTAACCATAATGATCATGATGATAATCAATGCTTCATGTATATTTTGAGCATATGTTTTGGGTTAAGGTATTTCATGAGTTTGGCAATCACATTGTTCAAATTCTTTGCAAAATATTTCATCTTTTGACTTTGACCTTTCCTTCAAATACAGAGCTTCACATACATGTACATTTGTATATTTAATGTACATAGAGAGTAAGTGTCTTAATTTGTGTTTTGTTACGGGTATGCAGCACACAGCACTTACTGTGTCTAGCATACCCATAACATCTCAGCACCAAAGTTGTCTGTTTTGTTCGTGTTTTCTGAATAGGCTTTTTTTCTAGGTAAAAAGGTGTCATTAAAATTCAGGTCACCGCATGTTCAGTTTGCAGGTTAGAACAGCCATCGTGGCATGTTTCTTCAGAAAATTAGGTCTTGTGCATTGCACAAGCATTTTCATGCAAAATGAATACACGCTCCTTTTTATAGTTTGTTTTATCTCCGGGAATTACATTGGTTGTATATATGATATATATTGTAATAATGATGAATCATGTATCCCTCTTACATGTAGTATGTAATATATAATTATACTATTTACCTACCAGTGAGTACAACATCATGTACAATGTACATTTTATGTAGGCCTCTATATTTTCTGGATGCATGTTATGCAAGACCTGATAAATTTCTTAATAGACATTCTCACAAATAATTGGACCCAGTATTTATTCTCACTGTATTAATACAGTATCAGGACTAGGTTTGGGACCCGTTGAATTGGGAAAAACTACATGATTTGGGAACATTTGTACCATGTGAATCAGTATTAGGCACCTTTGTGTAATATCAATTATTTTCCTTGATATCTGTCAAATTCAGCATTTAATTAAAAATTTGCCTTATACTTTTACTATCAAAACTCTGAATAATTACAAGATTTTACAGGAAATGTTGAGAATTAGAAATTTGAAATTTTCTGTTCCAGATGGGGAATAAAACATACATGTACTATTTACATTGGGAATCAGTTTTTATAATGTAACTAAATTGACTAGAAAAAAAAACCCACTGTAACCATCACTGTGATGATCATGTTGGCATTTTTTTAAAAAAATGCTTTAAGCTTAACACAATGAACCTTTAATTACATTCAGATACACGTATACCGATACAGGTATATTTTTGCCTCCAAAAGAAAGTTGTTGATATCTCGCATTGCTGCATGCCACTATGATATACCGGTACAGATATTTGGACGTTTAAAAATTTAAGTTTATGAAGTACATGTATCACTATCAGTATTTGATCAGAACATTACAATATTGATTAGATATATGCAGACAGATAGCTTTTTCTGTACATCGATTACATGCCACAATCCATATGATTTGTCTATCATGATATGCTTTGATGAGATTATGAAAGAGAAAATTCTTGGCACCTGTTAGTTACGAGAACATGTAAATCCTGGACATTCAGAAATGTGAAGATTGATAGCAACATAAGGTGGCTATGATTAAATTAAGGTACATGTATACAATAGAACTGCTAGCTTAATTCTCCTTGCATTGAATTTGCATGAAGGTTCAAGACTTACAATACATGAATAATTGATATTTGTTCTCCACTTTCACAAAAGAAAAACAGTATGTCTGTCTGTCCATCTTTCATTCAGTAAAACAGTCATTCAATTACAAATCATTGGGCATGACTTCAAAATGGTGGGTGATAATATTACTTATTTGGTCAGTTACAGACCGTCTACGGAGATATGTCGGGTTGGTAAAATCTATGGAAGGCGAGGCGAAGCCGAGCCTTCCATAGATTTTACCAACCCGACATATCTCCGTAGACGGTCTGTAACTGACCAAATAAGTGTTTTATTTTGCCGAGGACCCCTTCATCACAAATTTCCCTTACCTTTGTGAATTCAAAAGTGTGTCACTTCCCAGGTATTCAACCTACATAAACGAGTCATCAGCTAAAAATAGATTACGTGTAGTCTGAGCTATATAAACAATATTTTTTACCTATTTCCATAAGCATCGGTGGTTCAGTGGTAGAATGCTCGCCTGCCACGCGGGCGGCCCGGGTTCGATTTCCGGCCGCTGCAATTTTGCATATTAACGTCCGCCATCTTGGATTTCCCACTTCGAATTTATTGTCTACTGACGGTCTATAAGAAAGTCTATAGAGTTATAGACCGCTTCCACGTGACGGGCTCTATCCAATCAGTTTTCGACATTCTAGTCCAAGGCGAAATAAAGACTTAATGTGTTTTCCTTGTGACTAAACCTTTCCATTCATACATGTACCAAGATTTGCTACCTTTGACCTACTTTTGTAATAAACACAGAAAACAATTCTCTGAATTTGCTTGTTATCTACCCGAAAGAGGAATTATTTTTAGATTGCCTAATAAATGTATGTATTGTTATTTGGAAAAAACTCAAAATCCAAACTAATCACTCAAAAAGTTGTTTATTTCAATACATGTACATGTATTTTTTTTCTTTTCAGCCTGATCACATGCTGAAGTTATGGCTTAGAGAAGTTCTAAAGGTATTACATAAACTTATTATGTTCACATATAATAATTTTTAGCTACAGTAGTATATGATGTAACTTATAAATAGCAGTCCAACACATTTTATATCATCTGCTGTCAGCATTTTGTTGTTTTTGTTCATATAAATGAGTTTCAGTTTACACAAGCTACCTTCTTAGAGTCAAAACAAGTGTAAGAAGTTGATGATCAGGGCACTTTTCTGTCATGGAGTCCAATTTTCACAGTTGATCAGTTTGCAACCTTTCACAATATGTACATGTAAATACAAAAGATGTGTTTAGTACCATACAGTGTTCTTTTTAATTTGTGACTTGAAGTTGTGCCGATATTCGGAATCATATAACAAACTTTCAGTTCTTACCAGTACATGTATACCCAACATTCCATTCAGTTATTACTAGTATTATTTTAACCTTTAACCTCTGCTTTTATATCCCTGGCTAAGGAAGTTGAGGATGTTTTAGTTTCACTGTGTCCAAAGTTGTCATTTCTTAACCAAATATACCTTTACATTTGTACATACCACAATTATATTTTATACATTGCCTGCCCATGGCCTCAGTAGGACCCCTATCAACTTTGGGGTCAAAAGGTCAAGGACACTTTCTCTAACTTGGCATATATGAACATGTATATATCCTAATTAGTGTACATCATTGACTTTACATAGTGTATTCTCATAATTTACTTACCAGTATTTCTTGACCAACTACATGAATCGTACTAGTATTGGTTTTGGGGTCAGCTGGTCAAGGTCAAATTTGTCATAGGTATATTGACAAATGTGATTCTACATCATTAATTAAGTATTCATAGCAATACCTAGATGATGCTTTACAATTCATACTTAGTTTGTTATCAACTTATACAAAAGAGGTAACAAACAGGTAGGAATGAAAATGAAAATACTGTAGTGTTTCACATAAAGGTTTCAGTATAAATCTTCATCTTTCTCTCTATTTATAGTTAAAACTTAAACACATTCAAGGATGGAAATTTCATTATAATACAATGTTTTGCCGCATGGATATGGCGATGTTAGATGTAACATCAAGTTTTTTTCAGATTTTGTCTTTGAATTTAGATTTGATCCTATTTCACAATCAGTGAACAAAGTGTATAAGTGTTATCATTATTATTGATTTTATTTGGATTCACCTATTTTTTGCTCACAAGTTTTGTGTAAGACCTACAGTAGTGTAGGAAGGAAATGTTGAGGTATTTAAATTTAAATCAATCCTCTTAAAGGTTTACCCTTATCATACATTGTATTTATGAAATATTCGTGTATTTGAGAATCCTGTACTAAATCGTTATAACTTCCTTTCGAGTCAGTCAGTTTCATCTCCCAGTATTTGGATGAAGTTGAACTCAATGGTTTAAAAAAAAGCTTTCACAGTAAAACCAACAAATGTATCTCTTTTGTGCATCATCTATTTCATATTTTTTTTTTGTAGACTCTCTGTAAAGCATCTTTGTCTTACATCATTTATTCCCTATTATATTCAAATTTGTAGAGTGTCCATAACTATGAACCTGGAATGTGTCCATAACTATTCCATATATGAAATTGTATATTTTTAGACTGTCCATAAGTATAATCCATGTTGTATATTTGTAGACTCCATAAGTATTCCATGTTGTATATTTGTAGACAGTCTATATCTATTCCATTTTGTATATTTGTAGACTGTCCATAACTATGAACCAGGAATGGTGGCCCTTCATTGTCAGGAAGTGGGAGGCAAAAACTACGAGGCTTCCATGCAACATGTTAATCAGTTTGTTAAGTAAGTTATCATCAAAGTTATCATCTATGTTATCATCTATGTTATCATCTATGTTATCATTCTATGTTATCATGAAAATTATAATCCATATTCAGTAAAGTCATCAAGAAAAATATACTATATAAATGTTTTACAGAATCAATCAAAGATTTTGAATGAATTACATGTATACCAAGAAATATACTATTATAAACAGCACAAAAAAAGAGTACAAGAAATACATTATTATGATAGAAACTTTAAAGAAAAGTACAGATCCAACAGAGAAGAAGTCTACAATAAAAAAGGGAGAAAAGTATCAAAATCAATGAAAGAAATAGTCTAAAACTAGACCATATGTGAAATACCAAAAAGCAACAAACATTTATAAAAGCTACAACAATAAATTGCTTCAGACTCTATGTTATTGACTGACATTTATTCTATGGATTATAATATCGTCTGTTTGGCTCCAAACATGTATTATAGGTACAGGGAATTAGGGGAATATTGCTGTCCTCATTAGATAGTTTACTCATGTTACCATATAGTTTGATAACATCAGATTGACTTTAATATTCTATAAAGTAGACTCCCTCATGTATTTGTACATGATGTTAAAGCTATGTAATGATGATACTGAGTGAATATAATTTGTGCAGACTGCATATTCCATTCAAAAACATTTTAAACACAATACTTATAGAATTACTTACAGCAGTTAGATACATGTATTTGTTTTGCAAATTTTGTTTGCTCATGAAAGGGTACTTTATACATGTATGTTCCATTATTTTATAAATTGATTCAAAATGACTATCAACAGCTAAGATTCTGTCGAATAGAAATATGAAAGTTAAACGTCTTCAAATTCAATAGCATCATTTTAGAACAGATAAATTTGTAGCATGGATCAGACATGCACGTTTCAGGTACTTAACCCTTGTCAGTGCTCCTCAATCTAAACAATACAATATGTCCAAAGAGTGTGAAGATTATAATGTCCAAAAATGTACCGAAAAATGTAGCAGGATGAGTGTGATATGATGCTATAGGACCCATGTTTTAGAAATTTGAAGAAATTTTGGGAGCAGCAATTTTCAAATGCGTTGAAGGAACGATCAACGTAAGTTGATCGAACTTGGCTACATGTGCCCTCGGGGACTTTTGGTCCACCAGCAGTGACACTCACCAAGTGGTACAAATGTTAAACACCTTCAAATTCAATAGCATCATTTTAGAACAGAGAAATTTGCAGCATGGACTAAAAGATAGACCTTTTGATTAAATAAACTGAAAAGGATTCATATAAAAAATTGTGTGATATCATTCAAGACCTTCAGTAATCATATGACTAAAGATAAATGAAATGTACATGTACATGAACTCATAAAAACTTAGATTCATTGTACAGCCAGGCTAATTGTATCTTACACGTTCCTCATCTTGTGATGTAATAATTTTGATATACATGAATGAACAAATTAATCAGCTATTTTGATTGTATTGGTATCAATGCTGTTTGGGAGGGTTTATAACCTGTAATCCTGATAAGCACATTGTATGTTTTACCTTTATTTTTGTTTATTTATCTGAGTCTATGGCCCTGTCATGAGAGAAAAGATTTTGAGAATTTCAGTTTTGATGTGTAGTCTTCCAACACCATCCATGATATTTATGGTTAGTGGATTTGCTGGTATTTCAACTCTCTAATTCTTTGCACTAGGTCGACGTGAAAGAATAATAATAACATCCCTATACGATAATAGAATTATCAAATACGCATCAATGAAATATGAATGTTATGAAATGAAAAGAAACGAAGTATATTCTCTTAAAACTAAAACGTGTTCACGATTTTCTGAATTAGCCGAAATGGATAAATTCAATTTCATTATGAATTGCAGTGATGATACACTGAAATCTTGTCGACCTTTTAAGACACATATTTTGCACACGATCAAACCTCTTATTGTTTTTGATTTCTGAATCCAGACCTATGTACATTGCCCTACTAATTCAAAGATATGTGTTATGTGCGCATATATATGTTAAGCCAAGTTGCAAAACTCGGCTCTTAATTTGATGTGAGACGGGCTGTTGGGCGTCTGGGCAGGCGTCAACAATTGGTTACCAGACGCAATGAAACTTCAAACACTTACTCACCATGAGTCAAGGATCAAGCCCTATTGATTTTGGGGTCCAAAGGTCAAGGTCACAGGACTCTGATTATTGAAAATGGTTTCCAGACCATATTAGAGCCTGTATTGCACCTATGATCATGAAACTTGCCAGAAATGTTTCCCCTGAAGCAAGGATGACCCCTTTTGATTTTTAGGTCAAAAGGTCAAAGGTAACGGTCATAGGACCCAGATGTTTGAAAATGGTTTCTTGACCATATTAGAGCCTGCATTGCACCTATGATCATGAAACTTGTAAGAAATATTTCCCATGAATCAAGGATGACCCCTATTGATTTTGAGGTCCAAAGGTCCAGGTCACAGGACTCTGATGATTGATAATGGTTTCCATGCCGTATTTGTGCATGTATTGCACTTATAATCATGAAACTTGCCAGAAATAATTTCCAGGAATCATGGTTGACCCCTAATGATCTAGAGGTCCAAAGATCAAGGTCATATCACTCTGACAGTTGAAAATGGTTTCCGGACCATATATTTGAGCATGTATTACACCTATGATCATGAAATGTGCCAGAAATGTTTCCCATGAATCAAGGATGACCCCTATTGCTATTGATTTTGGGACAAAGGGTCAATGATCAAGGTCATAGGACTCTGATTATTGAAAATGGTTTCCAGACCATAATTTAGCCTGTATTAAACCTATGATCATGAAACTTGCCAGAAATGTTTCTCATGAATCAAGGATGACCCCTAGTAATTTTGGAATCAAAAGATCAAAGGACAAATTCATAGGACTAAGGTTGGTTTCTGAAATATATATGATTATGAATGTGCATCAACCTGAAACGTGCTAGTAATGTTTCCCATCTGTCGAGACCATATAGTTATATAATTCATGTATATTTTAAGTATGCATATTCATACTTACATTCAAGTTTTGCAACTCGGCACTTTGCATCTTTGATGCATTTTAAGCTTGTTATCGATTTATATTTATTTTTCTGCATTTTTGATTTCTTGTATGTTTCTATGTGATTTGTTTAATGCAATAAAGAATTTGAATATGACTATAATATATGATAAAAAGTATCTTAATTACTAGTAAGTTTTCATAATGCAAAATTGCAAATTATCATAGCTGTGTCGCTGCTCGTTATCTTCCACCATTTGCAATTCGGCTGTAATTTACATATGTTTCTTTAAATGAAATAGAAATAAATCTTCCTTTTTTCCTGTACTTTCTGGTGTTAAAACGATATATATACCATTATCCAGTGTTACGCGTGGGTGGATAATGTAAACATTTATTTTAATTCCTGGTCTTTGTTTTTTCAACGTGACGAGCCCTTGTCATTTTTGTCGTTTTACCGTCAAAATTTAACAATTTATCGTAAATGATCCTCCTACGCAGTATTTCCTTGTGATAATTCTGGAAATAGATCATTTACATAATAAATACACTAACAATAAAAAAGAAAGCGTGAAAGTGGTAAGGACATCAAAAGAGGGGGAGGGGGGTTATTGTCATTATCCGATGGTAATGAAAAATTGCTCTTTTTTCATGTGAAGACGCACATATGTTTTTCCACTCTTTGTTATTATAAACTGCAAATGCTAACAATAACTATGATTTGTTATTTTCTTAATTGCTCACATAAATAAGTACATTGTCTTGTTATTTTGTAGTTTGTCTCTGGCATTGTCTGAGAAATCTTGCCAAAAAATAAGTCGTGATAGAACTAGTTATTAGTTATTTTGGAAATTTGATGCAAAATTTAGACTAAGCTTGTCTGGGGTTGTTTAGACGAGAATCGGGAAAGGCTTTCCGTTTCAAAAGTTCTCAGATTTTATAACCTACGTTAGAAAGTTGAAATATATATATATTTAAGGCCCTATATGTAACAAAAGTTCACAACAGCAAAACTTGCCATTCTAAATCTGTATCAAAGGACAATGTTGAATGTCCACGCGATGCGGGAGAAATCAAATTACTTTTCGCAGCGTGTTCACCGCCTGCATGTACCTTTTCTAAAATTCTCTTTTAAACTTTTTTTTAATTAAATACTATCAAATATTTCATAGCTCAGGTTGAACGGACCAGATCCCCCGACATGGTTTATGATTTATATTTAACAGTCTCACACTTTTGCATATAAAAGTACTAGATGTCTATTGGTTTTACTATCTCACAGTCCTCCCCCGCACCAGATAAAGCTGCCTTGGGACTGACCATTATCAGTACAATGTACATACATAGATATGTATCTAGATGACCTAGACTGACCTTGTCCGTCTTTTGTTTTTCACTCATTACTGCGGTAAAGTCCGTAATGTTGTAATAAGTATGTACGACTTTGTATACGTAGCAGATTGCGGACGTGGTATAGGGGCCACGTCTTCAAACAGCTGCTGTCCTATGATGACGAAAACAATACTGACCAGAGCTGTGGTCATCTGTCATAGGCCACTCATTACAATGATGTGGTGTCTCCTTTCCAAATTCGATCGATATATAAAGCCCTTGCAGGAATGAAACAAAAATAGAAAAAAAGGATAGAACTCTTTTAATGGAGTTGACAGGTCACTTACTTTCAATCATTGGATACATGATATAGGTTTACATTTATTACATGCTAACGACCCCTGTTTGGATGTACTTTTATATGGTGACCACAAGTTGCTGTACCTAAGTAATTGAACAATTTGTTCGACAGGTTAATGTTGCCACGATTTTCCATTTACCATGATAATAAATGATACACATGGTACGTTCACGCACATACCCAATAATGTTAAGGTCAATTTTCATGGTTTCAAAGAAATTGGAATGGCATATACTTCCCAGAATATATTCAGATTAAAAAAAATTAAGATGAGCATCTGGCAAATTAAATAATCTATTCTAGGCCAATTCGGAGCATATTCGGCCATAATCAACTTATAAATGGCAATTGTTTTTATGTTCCTTTCAAGACCTCGCTTTCTACGAGTACCTGAGTACTGATTTATCAATTTTTACTCTGACAAAGCTGTTGATTTGTGGATTTCATACCAAATTGTTTTAATGGATCAGAGGGGATGAAGAGGGAGTAGTTTAAGGAATCTAAATACGTGTACAGATTTGTTGTCTCTATGAGGATAACCTGTCTGAACTTGTGGAAACAAATACAATGCTTTACCGACTTTTAACTAAAAGTAAAATAGTGAAATGCAAATTTAAAATACTCCAAAATTTGTTTTTAAATGAATTGTTTTGTCATGGTCGGGAAATCGGTTTAAAGTACCTCGTTTGTTGAGAAAAAAAAAGTTTTTGTGAATTGCTTTGGATATGTTTTTAAGATGTGTTTTTGATGTTTTCAATAGGATGTTGAAAGCTTACACAAATCTACATTGTACAAGTCTGCGAGATAGAAATTTCCATTTGCACGTCATGAAGGCATTGTCTGCCTTACATCAATGCTTCCTATGCCAAGTTCTTCTGTCTGTATTATTGAGAGACGTGTTGATCCTTTCATGTGTAATTCTCGACTTGTAAATAGATTTTTCGTACCTTATCTACAATAAAAACAATATACATGGCCATGTATATTATGTACCGGGGCATCTTACACCAGTTAAAAAAGATATATATTGGTTTCAAAGGTGTTCATATTCTTGTTTGAAAATTGGCAAGATAAGTTTTGTGTCAGAGTTGAACTTTACTTTTACCTCTTGTCCGACAACTTATTCCTCGTCTCTAAGTTAATCTAAAGCGTTTCAGATATATATATGTTTAATAAACTCTTCATTGGTACAGATAAAAGCCAGAATTCTGAAGACCCTATAAATTCTTTCATTCATGTAATTACCTGTTCTCTCTCAAAATAGAATCTACAGCATGCCGATTTTATTTCCAGTCTTACAAAAACAACGAGTCGAAGAGTAATTTTGCTCTGCTTTCGATGATTAAACGAGGTTTAAACGATTTTGATCTGATAGGTATGATAGCGCATCAAGATATAATTAGAACCAAAGATATAAAGTTTTTCTTGTCTTTTCTTTTGATAAACGATATTTTTAAGTTTGTTGGTCTGTTTTTCGGAAAACTGCTAGTTATTCGTGGATTTACGAATCAACTTTTTGTTAAGAATGTACATTCTTCCTTAATGCTGAATGAAAAATGTAATCATGTAAAATTCGTTAAGAACACTTGATTTCTCTTCAATGTCAAAATTCAGAAGGAAATCTATATTCTATAAGACATCTGATATGTATTTAATAGACACCTGTAATGTCATATAATGACGGATATCGTCACATCAGTCAATCATTAGGATCAAACTGTTCATTTATCATAATTTCCGTACGAAGTTATTTAACAAAAATCAATTTTTTAGACTTTAATATGAATCCGACAAAAGATTTTTTTTAATGCAAAACGAAGTTTCCATTGAATTGTTGCTTGCTATAGAAGCGTATAAGGGACATGAAGATTAAGTGTGCACGACTACAGACTTTATAACCTTTTTGCATGTATGGTTTATTATCTCATGCGCACGAATCGCTGATATTTTAATGTGTAACTCACTAAACGACTTATTCTAATACAGAACTTATTGTCACCGAGACTGGCGAGAGTGCTTAATGATGTTCAGGACTTACATCTTAGAGCCCCGACCAGTCGAAAGTTTAACGCCGAGATGACGAAATTTTGAAAGCTGAATGCGAAAGTTTCGTTAACTATTCGTCAGATTTTTTTTTTTTTTGAAAGTTACCGAGATGACGAAATTTTGAGAGCTCTAAAAGCTTTCGAAAAATAGCTGACGAAAAATTTGGTTAACTATTCTTTGTTAACGAAAATTTTGAAAGCTACATGTATGAGCTTTCAAATTTTCATCATCTTGGAGCGTTCAAAATATTTGAAAGCAATCGCTGACGAAATTTCGAAAGCAATCGCTGACGAAAATTTTGAAAGCTATCGCTGACGAAAATTTTGAAAGCTTTTTGAACGCTCAGGTGCCGTATTGTTTTTTTGCAATGGCGGCGGCACGCCTCTGCACAGTTTGGAGGATGAAAGAAGCCGTCTCATTATTGGCGTGGCACTTTTATAAAATCACCGATTGTGAAATATGTTTCAAAGCTTCCGACAGTCATAGAGAAGCCAGGGTTTCACTGGATATATCAAGAATTGTGTAATTAAAATCTAGTTCGATCTCGGAAACACGGAATCTTTAAATAAACTTATAAAAATAAACAAGATACAGTATTTCATTTAATCCAAGAATATATATTTTCATAATTTAATCTTAATAAACATCGTTATTAATACTATTTATCAAGCAAATTATGAAGATGATTGCTTTGATTTTGGGCCATCTTGGTTTTCTCGACACAAAATAGCCCACGAGAAAAGCTTTCAAAAATTTTGAAAGCTAGTTAACGAAATTTTCGTCAGCAATAAGCTTTCAAAAATGTTGAAAGTTATAGTTAACGAAATTTTCGTCAGCGATTAGCTTTCCAAAATTTTGAAAGCTATAGCTGTCGAAATTTCGTTAACTAAAGCTTTGTACGCATGAGGTACCGCAGTTCTTCACCGTGTCATTTGTTTCCATGTAGTTGCACGTTCAAAAAAAGGAAATATTTTCATCTCGTGCCTTTATACACTGTCACGGTACTATGAGATATGATGTACATTTATGTCCCATTCATCAGTTGGCTTGGCGTATATGAAACTCCCTCAGAAAGATTCTTCCTCTACCTTACTAATTTAACTCGTCCGAGGATAACTCGAAAGTCATCTTTCTAGGCATTTCCTCGAATTATTTGAGAAACGCCGAAGTTTCATTCATAGTACATTGACGTGTACCTTGATATTGGAAGGAAACACTCAAATGGGGGGGGATGCACGACGTGAAATAATGCGGGATCTGCGGACGACCAGTAGTCCCAATCATTGTGATAAACCCATATTGTTATGATATATACAATGAGTCGATTTCCTATCCTGTAATTTCCGGATCCGGAATGGATGTAATATCTTGTAACTATTGAGCTAGATATGAAATTGTGTCAACTATAGGAAAGCTATATTGACAAATGAGGAAATAAATGTTTAAAGATTAAATCTAAAAAGATATTGTATGAAGTACACCGTAGGAGGTTCATTGTACGTGACGCGAACAGTATGGAAAGCGGGTAGGGACTAAAGGGTATTTTGATACTTGTTTGTCGTCGAAGTGCATTGGATTTCCTGAAACGATCCCTCCATCTCATTGAAAGTATAAAAATACACTCATACACATAACTTTACAAAGTGGGGGAGAATTATGACAAGTAGTTGACATTAACCACACTCCCCCACCTTTTCGTCTCATGGATGCACGGTGACATATGTTTATAGAAGAAAGGTCTACTGTTACTATAGTACAGGTTTGATATCTGACGTCACCAAAGAACAAAGAGTCGCATTCAGTCAATTTACTTAGTAATTTATACCGAATGTCTCCTTCCTGTGGATATTACGATGGATAGTCTGGTTTCATCATTTTCAAAATATTTAGAAAATGAAATTATTGATATTTTTAAGTTGCTTTGTTCAAATTAGGAAAATCTGACATTTTCAAAGGTACTTCGAAGTGCTGATTTGATATGGCTATCGGAGTAAATTTAGATGACTTGAGTGGGGAGAAAATCCACTCCATGTGGCATGTCATATTGTGATTAGATGTGAATTGTTTTTTGCGGCATTTGATGCGTGGGAGAATAAATTGCCATAATGAAAATTTCGTACTTGTAATTAATTAGCAATTTTGCTTTGCACCAGACATATTAAACGTTACATATGTAACACGTTTCAGTGAAATGACAAATTGGCATATTTCTGAGGTGGAGTGTCTAAAGAAGTTTTCGAAATCAAAATGTTCTTGCTCTTGACCAAATTACACACAGAAATATTTCTATAGTATTGTTTGACTTCAGTTGCGCCCATGATATTTGTTCTTTGCAAAAAAAGTCAGGGTTTGCGTCGATATGAAACCCAACCCGCCCTTGCTTGTCCGTCTGTCCACGATCACAGATTTCATTTCTTTTAATGCCTCACGCATAGGTTGCCAAAGACCTATATACGGATGATTCCTTCTGATTTGGGATAAGATCAAACTCGCCATGTATGGAAAAAGTTTTTTCGCACATTCCATGATCTTCAATGATACTTTACACATTGATTGAGCATGACCAAATGATCAAGTTTGAGGTCAAATGGTCAAGGTCAGACTAGGTTTTGCCACCATAACTTCTAAAATATTTCTCGACATAGAGTGATGATACAAGTACATATATGTAAACGTCTTCAAATTGAATAGCATCATTTAAGAACAAATAAATTGGCAACGTGGACCAGACATGCACGTTTCGGGTACTTAACCCTCAACAGTGATCCTTAATCCTAAATCTGAACAATGTAATATGCCAAAAAGTATGAAAGTTACTATGTCGAAAAAGGGTACCGAAAGACGTAGCAGGATGGGTGGGATATGATGCTACAGGACCCACTTTTAGAAATTTCAAGAAATTTTGATAACAGAAATTTAGATTGCGTTGAAGAAACGATCAACCGAAATTGATCGAACTTGGCTACATGTGCCCTCGGGGACTCCTGGTCCACCAGCAGTGACACTCACCAAGTGGTATAAATGTAAACGTCTTCAAATTGAATAGCATCATTTTGAATAGCATATATATTTCAAATAGCTTTTTCATAAACAAAGGTAGGTCTGCTGGTGGTAGGCCTAAAGGTCCAACTAAACTAACGCGGATATTTTATACATCATTCTAGTAACTCAAGCATATCTTCAACTACCGAGAATGATGCTACTTCAAAATTACTTGCTTAGTTATGACTTGAGGAAGATCCCTATTCATTTCCCGTTTTATTTCGGCTCTACTTGGATAGCATTGGGTCTGCGAACAATGCTAGTCTTTGAAGTGAATCATCCATTATCAAGTTTGCTTTGAAATTGGTCATGCCGTATGGTAAACACGATGATGTAAAACGGTGACCGAGTTTCCAAATGTTGACATTCAATGAATTTAAAAAAATCTTCATGACCACAATATGGGAGCTTTTTGCATGAAGCTATTATAAATTTCACAAATGATTGCAATGCATCGTGCATGGATTAATAATTGTTATGCATAAAAGAATGTTAACCTAGTCTCTGTTGTATTCGAAAAAAAAAAGATAATTCACATTGCATGTTTCACTTACGTCATCAAGTCTTACTGTTTATAGATTACATTTTGTATATACCGGTACAGAAATATTTTCAAAACGATGTTATAGAACAATGAAAACATACACGGGCTTATGGCAGTGAACCTAGTGGTAGATGTGTATTATTATGACTGTCTGGGTACACAGAGTGTATGGAAACGTCATCGTGCTTTCAGAACTAAGATGCTCGTGTAAAGAACTCGGAGGCAGCTGGCTCTCACGCAACACCTACCTGCGTGGCTCGTCTTAGTTATAACGTAATAATGCAATATTTGTAGAGGAAATCTCCCTTTATTAATAAAAGCTATTTTGGAGCGGATCGATCGTACAATCTGATTATAGGGGGATTTTGTTGAAATAAGGATGATTGCTGATTACGATTATTTTACCTGCCCTGTTTTTATCTAGATACTAACGATAAAAAGGTCTACACTATCATTATATTATCAGAAAACTATATGTTTATTATCGGAACTACATGTGTGTTATCTGTAACGGATATGGGGTAGAAAATATTGATATATCCATTGTTTATCGTACTTGCTGACATGTACTTAATCATAAAATTATGCATTGCAGTACATTCACCTCGTACTATATTCACCTGTATTTCGTGATTGCTTATAATGAAATTGAAAGAGAACATTCCGTCTGTCTAGTAAAGTAGTTTTCTGGTTAATTTCTCAAGATTTCCCGACAAAATTGGTATCCTTCTTAGAAATTGATAGATGTCCCCTCATGTTTGAATTTTAACCTTGCTGTGGTGCGATTGATACACTCACAGATTTTGTAGCACACAACAACATTAAAGTCCATACATATTTTAAAACATTATGTAAGTTATAATGGATTGTATAGTCTCTCTTACAATCGATTTGGAAAATGTAATAAGTAGCACCGCTTGATTCTGAAAACTGGATATCAGAACCATGATTTAATATTTTATGATTGTTATGGATATATTTTGTTTTCCGTGTTACTTGAAGGACATTAAATATAATGGAAGAAATAGAGGGATCTGTAATGGTTGCTCTCTGATATTGTTATAGATTATAGCAGTCTTGGTTCATACAAATTTTGGATTTCATCATTTAAATTATGATAAGTTCATCTTTTGGTATTACAGAGCCATGTTAGGATGTGAGGAACTTCAGAAGTATGATAGAGCTAGAGTGTTTCTGGACGAAGACTATACTGCTGCTGACAAGTTTACAGTAAATAAATTTATTACCAACAGTCCATATTCCTATAAAGAGAAGGAATAATACAAATGTTGTTTCTATTATACATGCTTTAAAATTTCAAAATAAAACTTATTATATTCTTCTTGTCTTAAAATGTTTACCTTTTGTACATGTATGGTAAACTCTGCATATTAGTATTGAGGAGAAAGTTTACATGTTTGAAAGTTTAGCAGATGTTTATGTTCATTTTGTAACAAGGATATTCTCCAATAAAGTCACAAATCACTTTGATTTCAGGCTTTAGGAAACCTTTACTTCATCCATGAATGTCTAGAAGATGTGGCAATCTGGGACTTTATGGGTAAGGCTAGGATTAAGGAAATGTACCAGATAATGAGAATTAATCTAGTTATTACATTGCTTGCTATGGAAGAGCCTTATATATGGATAACTCTGTCCAGCGTATGTCCATATCTATGTCTGGTGGTCATCCTTTTACATAAGCGGCTATAACTTATTTTAGACTTGTTAGAACTTTATCAAACTACAAGGATTATCATTCAACACCTTGTTTGGGTCAAGCTTGTTTGGGTCAAGGTCACATATGGTAAGTTAAAATTGCAATATGTGACTTACCTGCTCTTTTCATCAGTCTATTATCTTATAGACCCTTTCACGTTAATGTCCGTTTGGTTCACTTTTGTCTCTTCGTAGGACAATTTGCCTACCAGAACAATCAAATGACGTCATACTTGACCTGAAAGCTACAAATTTGGAGTGGAATGATGTCATTTGATTATTTTCTGGTGGGCAAAACGTCCTACAAAGAGACAAAAGTGAACTAAAAGGACATTAGCATGAAAGGGTCTTTTGTAAATCTAATTTTGAATCTGAATCTAAAAATATTGTGAATCTAAATTGTGAATCTTAATCTAAAGATAAATAAACAAATCGACATTGAAAAAATAAGTTTTCATCAAAACTGTTTATTTTCTTCAGTACAAACAAAAATTGGATACATGTTATTTACATGTATTTGCATTAAAAAGAATTCAAATTTGAAAATTTCCTTCCTACAATGTCCAAATACTGGAGTTATATTTTGAGCTGTGTATTTTGAAACTTGCTGATACATAAATAATACTTACGAGATCTGATAAGCTTTATAAAGAAGAAAAACTATATGCTTCTGAAATATAACAATGCTAACAATCTTCAGTGAATAAAGATAAATTAGACACTGAACCCAATATTTGAAACAAAAGGCTTTTATTGAGAGACTTGACTTTTTCTATGTTATATGAGTGTTATCTTTTGTTACAGAATGTAGATTTGTTCCTGTTGAAGGAAGAGAGGTAAGGTTACAGTAGCTTTAATATTTCACCCTTCCCACGCATTGTTTTTACTCAGTTAGTTATGTGTGTGGGAGGGCTTCAATTCCTTCTTGTAGATCACTGTGACTTTTTATTTTTTTATTTTTTGAAGAAAATTGTTTTTATAATTCCAAAATTACACGATACAGTTCTGTGGTTAGTGGTTACACTTATTGAGACTTACTTCCACATTCTAGAAGTCTGTCAAGGAAAAAATACACAATATGTACATGTATTATGTATAAAATTCACAAAAGGTCTATCCAGTCACAAAGCTTTGAAATAAATGTATTCATATCATTAAAGTGAATTTAGAGTACAAGTAATTGAAGTTAATATTTTCATTGTAGGTGTTATCAGGGAACATAGAGAATGTACAGATCAAAGAAAAAGCAAAGTTCCCACAAGACTTTTTCCCTGATGTATGTATAGAGGGGTATTATAGTATGATTATATACCTATAGGATTTAGATTATATGATTGTTTTAAAAATACACTTCAAGTTGGGGTAACAGATTTGGATGAATCTGTACATCAAAGTTACAAATTCTAACTTATACCAATTTAACAATTTGTTTAAATGCATTATATCAAACACAGCATCATAACAGCAAAAAGGTTGGAAATAACATAAACCGGAAAATATGAAAGGCCTATCTGAGACTTAACAGCTACTCTATTCTGTTTGCACAATGACCTTATGGTGTTCTTTGCAGCTGCACTGCATCCCTACACATCCCTGTATATGCACAGCAATCACGAGGATTTGCTGTGATTGTACTGTAAAGCACACTTTGAAATTAAGGGAGAGTATGTGTCTAAAGTATGACAACTTGTAAAGAAATTAAGCTTTTTCCTGCAATCCTGTTGCACTCTCAGAAAAACTACAACACTATGAGAATATGGCCCTAGTGTGACAGATTATGTTGTAGTTGTACAAATATTGATATAACAATGTATTAAAAGATTTAAAAGTAACTGAAACATACATGTAGATGATAAGATGTAAACTTTTTTGTGCTGTAATGTTATTGAACTTGTGATTGTTTTGTTATTTCAGTTTAAATGGTCTCGGAAGGGCTTTATACGAACCAGATGGAGTATCAGAAATGTGTAAGTATCTTATCTTAGATGTAAGCATTAGATTGCAATCTTCCTTGAAATTTAACATCTTATTACCAACATATTTTTATTCTTATAGAAGTTAAAATGTATTTCAACAAATTTTGATGAAGATGTTAATTTCTATGTCTGATACGTTACACTTGACATTTAGTATCTTGAGAGTTCATATTAAGTAATTATTGTTTGTTTCTATTTACAGTCAGTTTGATCTGATAAACATCCATCTTTTCCATGATGCATCAAATATAATTGCAATGCAAGATGTAAGTACATGTATCTTCGTATCATCATTAGGGAAAGAGAGTCCAAGTAACTTTTGATGATTCTACCTATAGAATGCCATAGTATTAATCATAGCTTTGAGTCTTATGATTTTTAATTTTGTAAATTCCTGCCATTGAGATCTTTATTAATTATAATAATCTCATTTTTGATGGAAGAATCCTTCTTGTAAATTCCTGCATGACATTAAAGGGGTAGGGCCACGAAGCCCGATATTGGCCCTAATTCTGACCACTGTACTTCATAGAATTTTTAACTGTGATTTTACATTTTGAAACGTCCTCTACTCGATCACAAATCTATCTTTTGTAAACATTGCGTCTATCAATAGCTTTTAGCCCTTTAAAAACACCAAAAATAGGTCATATTCCGTGAAATTGATGCAAAAACTACATATTTCTATTAAATTAGCAATGGCCGCATGCATTAACAAAGATGAAAAAGGGGTAGGGCCACGAGACCCCTAAATCGGCCCTCGATTTTTCTCTAGAAATAAATTTCATGAGAAATACTTGATATCTCTTATGAAAATAAACGAATGTTTACCGCTTTTCAAGAAAAAAAAAAATATCACCAAACAAAGTGCAATTTAACTGTAATGACGTCATGAAGTGACGTTATTGACAAAATATCGCGAAAATTGCTGGAAATTTGGTCTTTTATCAAAGAATTCAATGTGGCCGCATGCGTTAACTGAGACAAAATGTTTATTACAATAGGATATAATGATAATCTTTCACATATAAATTTTTCATCTTAGTTTATGCATGCGGCCATTTCTAATTTAATAGAAATATGCAGTTTTTGCATCTATTTCGCAGAATATGACCTATTTTGGTGTTTTCAAAGGGCTTAAAGGTATTGATAAACGCAATGTTTACAAAAGATAAATTCGTGATTCAGTAGAGAACACTTCAATATGTCAAATAACAGTTAAAAATTCTACGAAGTACAATGTTCAAAATTAGGGCCAATATCGGGCTTCGTGGCCCTACCCCTTTATATGTGAAAGATGATCAATATATCTTTGTGTTATAAACGTTTTATCTCAGTTAACGCATGCGGCCACATTGAATTCTTCCACAAAAGACAAAATGTCCAGCAATTTTCGCCATATTTTGTCAATAACGTCAAAATGACATCAATTCATGACATCCTTACAGTTAGATGGCACTTTGTTTGGTGATCTTTTTCTTTTTATTAAAAGTGGTAAACATCCGTGTATTTTCATGAGAAATATCAAGTATTTCTCATGAAATTTATTTCTAGAGAAAAATCGAGGGCCGATTTAGGGGTCTCATGGCCCTACTCCTTTGTGACATTGACATCAGAATATTCATTTCCTACATTCATCTATATTCTGAATAATTGTGATAAGATTGTTTATGGAATAGTAATATTTAGAATCATGATATCAAGCTCGTTTACCATCCGAAAGGATTTACTGGCATAAGGAAGAGACAGGTAGATAGTGATGTGACAATAGTGGCCGACTTTCGATAGTCGATTGCTGAAACCCCTTTGATTATTGACAATCAATTGTTGCTAAGAGATAAAAGTATCTACAATCAAAATTGTTGACGCGAAATGAAATGCAAATGATGGACATTGAGATAAGTTGACAAAAAGGACAAGTTAGATTGTTGGTTTAACATTAAAATTGTATTTCTATGCACTTGCTGTTTATGAAAAAAGATTGCGGCCTCAATGGTATTTCTCTGGTTTTTAATATGATTTTTAAAAATTGGATAGTTCCGATAATCAATCGATATTTAGTTTCTGAAATTGTCCCAATAAACGATAGTAAAATTTGTTCGATTGCTCATCACTACAGGTAGATCTTGTAATTTGCTAAAGATGTTACATATAGTTTCATAGTTTATCTTTATGTATACATCTGTATTTCAGAGTCCCTCAGTTTACAGTGGCAACAGAAAGGCAGCATTTCTACACACTCTGAAAAGGTAGTTATTATTCTGATAAAAAAGTTCTTTGTCACGATATTGAAAAGAAAGATTAGATGAATTCTTCTAATTTATCAGATTTGAATAAGGAAGTTATTTTTAGGCTGAATGCATTCCAATTCTTTCAGTTTTTAATCTTGATCATCTGTATTGTTTATCATAACTGTAAATCTCTTCAAAGTGCATGAGCCAGTGTGTGTCATGTCCTTTGGGTTCATGGTCTAGTTCACTTGTAAGTATGCAGAGAAGACAGCTGTTTTCTTAAAAAATCAAGTAATTTGTCCTTGAAATTTATTTTGAAAATATTTCTGTTTCAGATTTGAGCAGGATCAGTTTGACAAAGTCCCAATGTTCATTTTCGGTGATTTTAATTTCCGTCTCGACTCAAAGAGATTAGTACAAGTAAGTGTAAGAAAGTTAATACATGTAATAGACATATTACTTAATTTTTTATCAGTGATTGGGAAGGGTATTTTGTGAATGGGTTATTTTCCATGATTGTCTACAATTTCAATAGGCAAATTTTAAGGAGAGTACACAGACAATAGGCCATCTTACAAATTAATGGGACTATGTCACATGGTTCTTGTTTTATTTAAGGTACCATTTCCATTCTTTTAATGGGGGACGTACATGTACACTGTATATATTGATGAACCCAACTGTGTGTCCTTTCTTAGGAAAAAATGACCTTGAACTTTCATATTGTGAGTTATTTATAAACATCTCCATACTATGGGGATAAACCATCATGATGTCTTTGTACAGCATCACGATAAATGGTGGTATATTGTATATAAAGTGGTAACATTTCATTATTCTTGCATTGTAACTTCTTATAAACCCTTAGGAGGATTTATATGAAACTTCAAGCAATGGAAGATTACAACATACTGGAGATATTTGCTGATTAATATATCAATTTTTCACATGAATATATCCATATGTTGTTGCTAATTTCAGACCTTAACCTCTAAAACCAAATCAATACAAACCAAAGGAAAGAAGGATCAGGTATCCAAGATTGTTTATACAGATGAAAACAATGGGAAAGTAAGTCATGTGATTTGTCATCTAAAGTATATGAAATACTGATATAAGCAAATTATGTATACTTTATTATGTATAATTGTATTAATTCTACGGTATTTAAGGATGCATTGCAGCGTTTTTAGTGTCCAGAGAACTACTTTAGTATTTTAGGAATCCCAGTCCTTGGCTATATCTCCTGAACAATGGGGGATAAGACTTTGATAATCCGCTTGTAAATTTCCCATGACCCGATTTCCATCTGGTATCATGACTTTACAACGAGTAAAATTGACCTTTGACTTCCACCTAATTACTTGAACTGTTCGTGGTAGGTCTTTCATAATGCATAATGTAGATTCCTTGATTAGAACTTTTTTTATGCCTTGACTTTTAACCTAGTGACCTTGACCTTGGTCTATTTTCAAGATACTTTAATCTAGGTCCTATCTTTTGAGCCATAATGGTAAGCATAAAACACAAACACTCAAATACACAAATTTTCAGGCCCTTGGCCTGTATCAAGAGTAAAAAACAACAACATTGTACATATTAGCTAAGTGAAATCCATCCTTTGCATTACAAGCTTTCATTGCAAAATAACTTGATAGGGGCCAAAGGGCAAAAAAAATTGTGTATTTTATAAGTGTTTGTGTTTTATTTTATTTATTTTTATCATTCCTTCTCTTCGGAAGAAAAAATTGAAACTACTGCATATGGGCAGGTATTGGATATTTTATGTCAATTTCTCAAGAACAGAGCTATCATTTGGTGCAACAGCTTTTAACTTGATGACCTTGACCTTGCCTTGGACTTACAGCTTTTTTTCTGGATGATGTTGATTTCAAGCGAACACCCACCTGTCAAGCTATAAGCTTGTCTTTCTGACTTGTCTTGATATCCACTAAAAAATGATGAGAAAGCTCGGTCATACGTGCCATGTGTTTTGTATAAGTTTTCCTTCTCTTGTGTGTTCCTGCATCAAATTAAAAAAGATAGTGATTCCTAATCACAAAGGTAAATCTTGTGTGTTTCTTTACATTTATGTTTCTTGATCCTATCATTTGGCAATCAAATGAAACTTGCGCTAATAGACTAAATTTAAATACTTGTACAATTCCTAAAATATGATACATATATTTTTCAGACTGTTTTAACCATAGAGTCCAAAGGCTTTGACCACCATGATAAACATACTGAGCTTTTCTTCAAAAGGGCTAAAACAGTAAGTAGCACCTGCAAGAATATCTTAACCAAAAAGAAAAATTATTTTTTGGGAATTTTTCAAGACCAGGCTTACTTTGATCACTTTAGTCTTTTCATGTAACGTTTCACCAACTCAAAACAATAAAATGACCTCATACAGCTCTAAACGGTAGCATTTACTGCTCTGTGTTAACATCATTTCATAGTATGGAGTGGGTGAAATACCATACAAAACAATAAAAATGATCTAAGGAAACCTTATTATCATGGAAAGGGCTATTGTGTTGAAGTATCATTTGACTAATGTAAAAAAAAATGAAAAAAAAGGATTTTTTTTTTAAAGTACATTGTAATAGAACAGGCAATGATTGTACATTTATACTTAATTTCATCTCTCCACCAAAAACTATTTGCCTATTGGGATGTGATTTTTCTGCTATATTCAAAATTGAAATATTATTTTTATTACCGTAAATCTGGTTATTTTTGCTGTTGATTAATTTTTAGCGATTTTGCGGGCATGATGGATTCGCGAAAATATTTTTCTTAAAAATAAATCCATGTGAAGAAAATTATGCTTCCGATACTTCAATTAAACATAAATGTTCGTGCACATACACATGCGGCTTTTTACTTTTAAAGCCACATGATGTCCGTTTTGTCATTCGGACCCGTGGAGGGACATTGCATATGACTCATTCAGTTACCAAAAGAAAAACCTTTCGAACTAAAAAAAAAAAAAAGGAAAGAAAAGAGCAATTCAAACTTTACTAAAACAAAAGGGAATCATATCATGTATGTTTGTGTATACATGTGCGTGGTATAACTAAATGTAAGTAAACACGAACATGTGAAAACTGTACAGTTACATTGCGTCGATCCCCAAATAGGTGTGAAAAATTAAAGAAAAAAAAAGACAATTAGAGTGGGTCTTTGTCTGCAGTGAAGGAGTTAATTTTAGTTAATTACTTTCATAATGTAAGTTAAGTTCCTCTGATTGAGGCTGTCATTACTGAAATCATTTGCGATTCGTATACTTTATAACTTTTCGGATTCATCACATTTCAATCAGCATATGTGTGAACTATACTGTTCCGATCGGAAAGCATATTGCTATCAATTCATTTGGAAAGGAATATGAGATAGGAAGACTAAAGATTAAAACATTAAACAATATTGTACAGCAAATTAACAAAATACCGTATACTATAATTTCATTTTTTTCAGTGGCGATGGATTCGTAAAGATTAGAATCATAAAAATAAATCTATAGACTTTTTACTCAAAACCGCAAAAATAAATCGACGCAAAAATTTCCAGATTTACGGTATTATGATTTTATGAATAAAATTGTCTCTGATCAAACTGTACACTTGGGTTTCAAATTTATCATTTCAGCTACACAAGTATGATAATGAAATTCATTCATACAAAGATAAAGTCGCGGAGTTTGATATAACCTTCCCTCCAAGGTATGTATAGCAAGTGTTGTTAAACAAATTATGACATAGATTAAATGTACATGTATATTACAAAACCAAAGAATACAAGTCTGCTTAATACTATGGACTAAATTGAAGCCAAAGGGGTAAGGCCATGAAGTCAGATATTGGTTGGTATGAGCTGTCTGAACCAAATCCATTTAACCTACTTACCCAGAGTCTCTCTGATATGAATTACATATTACTGTTTAAATTTGTGATCAAGTCTTAGATTTTATTCGTACGCTTCATTTCAGTATTGGAAGATTCTATTTACATTATATTGTAAATACATAAATTGATATCTCATGATTTGAAAATGAACAATACCTATTTCCTGTGGAATATTTTCTTTACAGTTATCCATTCTCTGAGGACGTGAACGATGGAATGTGTTACATGAAAACCAGATGTCCGTCATGGTGTGATAGAATACTGTTGTCCCACAGTGCCAAAAATATCATATTCACTGTAAGATTGATTTATCATAGATACAGTCTGCTTAGGATTGCTGATTGATATGTTGTGAGACTCCTATTGAAGGATTTGAATTTTATTGGACATTTTGCATTATTTTTCTACATAATCCCCTTCAGTATCTATACACTTTTGCCACAGGTGTTTAAGGGCCTCAATTCCACATTTAAGGTTAGGGTTGCGACTACAGGGAGATAACCCTATTTTCATATCACGTTATATTTGAAACCGACTTGAACGATAAATGGTATAAGCTCAGTTTGTTGCATTATTTCAGGAAAAAATAATACTCCTTGAAATTTTCATTGCTGAGTGGGTATTTTTGGGAAAATGCATATTTTTCAATGAAAAATCGTCGAAAATAGGAAAAAAATTGTCATTTTCGCATTAGTTCTGCTTCTACAGATTCAAACATCAGAATATATACTATTCTTTTTATGCCCCCCTTCGAAGAAGAGGGGACATATAGGTTTGCCGCTGTCGGTCGGTCGGTCGGTCGGTCGGTCGGTCGGTCGGTCTGTCGGTATGTCGGTCGGTCCGCGACATCAGTTTCCGTTCAATATCTCTGGAATGGATTCACATATTGAAATGAAATTTTGTATACAGACACATCAAACAAAAATCTAGGTCAAGTTCATATTTGGGTCCGATCAAAAAAATTTTGACAGAGTTATGCCCCTTGCATTTCGAAAAATACCAAAATTTCAGGGTTTCCGTTCAATATCTCTTGAATGGAGTTACATATTGAAATGAAATTTTGTATACAGACACATCAAACAAAAATCTAGGTCAAGTTCATATTTGGGTCCGATCAAAAAAATTTTGATAGAGTTATGCCCCTTGCATTTCGAAAAATACCAAAATTTCAGGGTTTCCGTTCAGTATCTCTTGAATGGAGTTACATATTGAAATGAAATTTTGTATACAGACACATCAAACAAAAATCTAGGTCAAGTTCATTTTTGGGTCCGATCAAAAAAATTTTGACAGAGTTATGCCCCTTGCATTTCGAAAAATACAAATATTTCAGGGTTTCCGTTCAATATCTCTGGAATGGATTCACATATTGAAATGAAATTTTGTATACAGACACATCAAACAAAAATCTAGGTCAAGTTTATATTGGGTCCGATCAAAAAAATTTTGACAGAGTTATGCCCCTTGCATTTCGAAAAATACCAAAATTTCAGGGTTTCCGTTCAATATCTCTTGAATGGAGTTACATATTGAAATGAAATTTTGTATACAGACACATCAAACAAAAATCTAGGTCAAGTTCATATTTGGGTCCGATCAAAAATTTTTTGACAGAGTTATGCCCCTTGCATTTCAAAAAATACCAAAATTTCAGGGTTTCCGTTCAATATCTCTTGAATGGAGTTACATATTGAAATGAAATTTTGTATACAGACACATCAAATGAAAATCCAGGTCAAGTTTGTATTAAGGTCCGATCGAAAAAAATTTGACAGAGTTATGCCCCCTGCACTTTGAAAAATACCAAAATTTCAGGGTTTCTGTTCAATATCTCTTGAGTGGAGTTACATATTGAAATGAAATTTTGTATACAGACACATCAAATGAAAATCTAGGTCAAGTTTATATTTGGGTCCGATCAACAAAATTTTGACAGAGTTATGCCCCTTGCACTTCGAAAAAAAACCAAAATTTCAGGGTTTCCGTTCAATATCTCTTGAGTGGAGTTACATATTGAAATGAAATTTTGTATACAGATACATCAAATGACAATCTAGGTCAAGTTCTTATTTGGGTCCAATTAACAAAATTTTGACAGAGTAATGCCCCTTGCACTTCGAAAAATACCAAAATTTCAGGGTTTCCGTTCAATATCTCTTGAGTGGAGTTACATATAGAAATGAAATTTTGTATACAGACACATCATATGAAAATCTAGGTCAAGTTCATATTTAGGTCCGATCGAAAAAAATTTGGACAGAGTTATGACCCTTGCCATGTGAAAAATACCAAAACTTCAGGGTTTCTGTTCAATATCTCTTGAGTGGAGTTACATATTGAAATGAAATTTTGTATACAGACACATCAAATGAAAATCTACTAGGACAAGTTCATATTTAGGTCCGATGAACAAAATTTTGACAGAGTTATGCCCCTTGCACTTCGAAAAATACCAAAATTTCAGGGTTTCCGTTCAATATCTCTTGAGTGGAGTTACATATTGAAATGAAATTTTGTTTTCAGACACATCAAATAAAAATCTAGGTCAAGTTCATATTTGGGTTCAATCAAAAATTTTTATGCCCCATTTGAAGAAGAGGGGACATATTGCTTTGCCGCTGTCTGACTTTCTGTCTATCGGTCCGTCGGTCGGTCCACGACATCAGTTACCGTTCAATACCTCTGGAGTGGATTCACATATTGAAATGAAATTTTGTGTACAGACACATCAAAATGAAAATCAAGTATAAAGTTGTGACGGACTTTAATCACAGAAGGGGTAGGGGGGCATTTATGTTTTACAAACATGACTTTTAACTTGTTACTCTTTAAAAATGAGAGAATTAGAAATTCAAACTTCAAGTAAATCTCTATGTTTTTGGGTGAAAATGTTGATTTTTTGCACAAATTATTGTACTATTTATAGAAACAGTCATTTTGCTCAAAAACAAATTCAGGTATATATTGGTTTGACTGCTTTAGGATAAAGCAATACCATAGCTCTATACATAGAAAAAATTGTGTACCTGGCGACCTTCTAGCTATTAATAAAAATAATGAGTTGTTGCCATGGCAACCAGCAAAATCATATTTATATGAAAATACACTCCTTAGAACTGTTTATTTTATCAGAATTTTTCAAAATAGGCTTTAATTCATACACAAGCTATAAGAATCCATAAAAATAAGGGTATATATGACTTTTTGAAATTTCATTCATTGCAGAGGTATGAAAAGTTATGAAGTGAATTCTCTTAAATGACGAAAATCTTAAAATAGGCCAAAATTGGACGTTTATAGCCAGAAAACGAGAGGGGCAAATTTAGATTTTTTGGTCTGAATAGTTTGAGGAGATGTTCCTCTACATGTGGAGATATCCATCTTTCTTCTACCTCATTTCTATTAAAAGTCGCCACCCTGACCTTAAAGAAATCCTTATCTTGACTGGTCACAAAGCCATCCACTGCAAGTATGATGTCATCATTGGACTGAAAGTGGGTGCCAGAAATAGCTGCTTTCAGTTTTGGGAATAGATGAAAGTCTGATGGAGCAAGATCAGGTGAATAAGGCGGCTGCTCAATCAAATTAAAGCCACAATCATGAATGGCAGCCATGGCAATGACAGACTTGTGAACAGGAGCATTGTCCTGATTGAACAACACACCTTTAACTAGTGAGCTTTACACAGCGCTTCAGTTTAATATTTTCCTGTAACTGTGTCAGAAGTGAAGCATAGTATGTGCCATTGATTGTTTGTCCTTTTTGGAGATAATCTACTGTATCAGCAGAATACCTTCTGCAACCCAGAAAACCGAGGCTCACAACATATCAATCAGCCCTCGTAGCTCTATATCCTTAGTTGTTGAGAAAGCACCTTTTAAGAGTACATTGTAGACTCTGAGTTTATATGTATGTGGAGGGATTTTTTTACCATAGACAGATAAACTGTTTAAATTGCTATGGTAAGAAAAGTTGTTCACATACATGTACATGTATTTACATAAGGACAATTGACTTTTTCCATCACTAGAAAAAAAAGTTCATGACAACCCAATGCATCTTTGATGTTTGACCAGGTGAAAGTATGTTGTCCATTTTGACGTTACAAAATTTTGCACTTTGTTTCTTGGAGAACTGAAATTTTAGAATATGAATCGTATATACATGTAGAATGATATGTCAATTATGAGACTTGTGATATAAGAACAGATGATACAAAATACATGTAAAATTGTTTTTCATTGTATAATTCATTTTCTTTTTGAAATTTGTTTTCAATGCCAGATTGATTTTCTTTATGAAATTAATTTTCTATGTAATGTCAAATGATGTGTGTAAAGTCGATTTACATGTAAAGTTGAATTTTCTTTGTAAAATTGAATGTCTAGAATTGTTTATCTTTTGTCTAGGATGAAAAACACAAACCAAGATATGACCTCATCGGTAAAGATATCTGTATGGGAGATCACAAAGTGAGTACTTTGATATGTCTACCTAAGCAACATAACTTAAAATAAAGACCTACTAGCACCAGCATATGGTCTTAAAGTAGTATAGTGCACTGGGAAGGTGTTTTGGTTTATCTTTCAATGAATTAACATACATACACACATGTACATTGCTACAAATATATAGCTTTCACAAAATATGGAATTATTTTAGAAATTTTACATTTCTTGCTGGATTTCAAAGTAAATTCAGGCTTATGAAATGGCGATGTCTGTCCTTTTGCGTGAACAATTTGGTTCAGGGGTTTAGA
The DNA here is from genome assembly GCA_033119305.1 of Pinctada imbricata. Taxonomy (NCBI): domain Eukaryota; kingdom Metazoa; phylum Mollusca; class Bivalvia; order Pterioida; family Pteriidae; genus Pinctada; species Pinctada imbricata. Next base: position 46,382,309 of record VSWD01000008.1, on the reverse strand, counting down.
TTAGTTGTGATAGAACTTTAAGGGGTACAATATTCAAACTTGGAACAAAAATAAAGCATGGTGATAGGATCTGAATGCAGGTATTGTTTTTGACCTTGAAGCTTGACCTTGAAAAATGTAATTTTGCGTTTAGATTAGTTGTGAAAGAACTACATGTATAAGGGGTACAATATTCAAACTTAGTACAAAGATAAAGCATAGTGAGAGGATCTGAACGTAGGTATTGTTTTTGACCTTGACCTTGAGGCTTCACCTTAACCTTGAAAAATGCAATATTGTGTTTTGGTTAGTTCTGAAAGAATTCTTTGGGGTACAATATTCAAGTTTCGTACAAAGATGAAGCATGGTGAGAGGATCAGAAAGGATGTTTTGTTTTTGACCTTGACCTTTTTTGACTTTACCTTGAAAAATGTAATTTTGTGTTTAGGTTTTAGTTGTGAAAGATCTTTAAGGGGTACAATCTTCAAACTTCGTACAAAGATAAAGCATGATGAAAGGATCCGAACACAGGTGACATTGACATCCTTGACATTGAGATTTGACTTTGACCTTGAAATAATGTAATTTTTGAGTTGATCTCTATTGTACAAATACTATAGAATTTTACTTTCAAACTTTGCATAGAGATAGGGAATAATGAGTTTGCTTTATTTCAGGTGTTGACCTTGACCTGGCCATTTAACCTTGACGTTGAAGATATAATTTTGAATTTGACTTTACAATGACAGTTACCAATAATATATCACATATCACATTTAAACTTTGCAGGGTGATAGATCTAAGCAAGTGGACCTGATTTCAGGTATTGACCTTAACCTTGAGACTTGACCTTGACCTTGAAAATAAGATTTTGTATTAGACTATGTTGTACAAATAGTGCATGTATATCAAACCATGTGTAAGACTTCATTGTTCTATATTAGATAGCACATTTAAATTTTACATGGAGGTAGAACATGATAACTGGACTTGATTTCAGGTATTGTCCTTGCCCTTGACAGTGTTATTATGATCTGGACATAAGCCATTACTCTATGAAGTATCACATTAAAACTTGTCATGGAGGTAGAACATGGTTAGTGGAACTGATTTCTGGAACTAAAGTTAATCTTGAGGATTGACCTTGAAGATATGATTATGAATCAGATTAAAGTGTGTTTATGTAGAATCTCACATTGAAACTTTGAATGGAGATATTAATATTGCACCCTGTTTCTTTCAATGGACATAGTGTTTCAACACACAATCTATTGCCAGCAATCCGGCCGTTAATACCGTCTTTAGCGGTGACCGTGTCTTGGTGTCTTATTATCCCCACTATGGAAAAGATGTGGTGTCATTGATGAGGATCATTCAAAGAGAGTTTTACTCTAGAATTTGAAAATCCTTTCATGAAGACTGGTAAAAACAAAGTCAGCCAAAATATCAGTTACACTAATACTTGAATGTTAGTGTAGTTGGTTCATAGGGACTACTTATTAGTAGTACCTAAATAGCAAAGAGATCATTTTAATAGCACATTATATACATACACTAAAATGAGAAATACTCAATGCAGAGGTTTGGATCATCAGTGCTCCATCATAAATTATCAGAGTGTCTCCTTTTCAGAATGAATTAATAATTCATATATGATGGTAAGGTTAGAAATTGGTAAATCTTTCTATATTCAGATTATATATGGTCTAACTTCAAAAATATAATTAACAGGAAAGTAAACAGGAGAAAAGCAGAATTGCCATACTCATACAAGTATTTTCAAGATTTGTTCTTTTCTCTTATTCACATTTTTCAGGAATTAAATAGCCACAATAAGAAAAATTGTCCCATTTGAAACAAAAATGTTTAGTTCGACAGATTGATCATGTGTAAAGACTCAAAGCAAGACCTCACAGTGTATTTACATGTATTTAGCCTAAATGTTTTCAAATTGATTAAATTTGCAACAAAAATTACTGAATTCTTTCTTTTTTTCAGCCTGTTTACCTGTTCCTACACCTGAAGCGTAGTCAAGGTAACTCATCAGTCCCTTCAAGTCCTGTAGACCCCAGCAAATCTCCCCTCCGTAACTCCCTCTCCATTAACGGTGAAGTGATGGATTCAAGCAATATTGACAGTATCAATATCCATGATTTTGCCGTCTTTGAGGAAGAGACTGCTCTATTACCAGAATTTAAAAATAGTGTTAGATTAAAACAACGTCCAAGTAACACTCAACAGAACTTACATGTAAATACCAAACCTACTGTTGAGCGTAAAGCTTCTTTTCAAGAGATTGCTAGTAAAGTTCTAAGCATGGAGAAAGTGTTAATGCGATGGCCAAAATCCAAACTTAGACCGCGAGATCGGCATCACAGCTCTTCCTCCGAGGACGACCTTCATACGGACACTGATAGTAAAGAATCTATGAGCAATATTGACGGAAAATTAGACAATGCCTCTACCCATACTTCTCAATCTGAAATATCACTCACAGACCCTAGTGGTGAAGGGGGTTCCCCTGAACGTGTTGTAATGCATGATGATGTTGTTTTGTCTGTGTTGTCTAACAAGCATGAGCATGATATGGGAAAAGGTGATGTAGCTCCAGCCAATCAGAATTCACCAAAGTCAACATCCCTGCTGGTGAACAGTGATAACGAGAAGACGGCAGTCAAGGAGGAGTCAGTACATCGCCCATCCAGATCCTGCCCCTGTGTGTTGTTGTGAGAGGCCTAGTTTGTCCTGTTGTAGCATAATAATGGTGTTGTGAGTTCACATTTTATTTTTATGTGCCTTTTATTATTATGTTATACATATTTATCTGCAAAATTTATCATATACAGATGTTATGTTTTACCATATGCTATCACATTTATCTAATTCCTTGAAATTTATTACTGCAAAAGACTTCTTCTTAGGCATGAACAGATTTATCTGCATTTCTTCTATACACAGTAGTACATGTAATACATTTTCCTGTCAAATATCATTATATTTGCCCAATCAAACTTTTCAGTCTTTTTGTACATTTCAAGTTTATTTCCCCAAATCAAAAAGCTTTCTCCTCCAAATTTTTATGTAAATTATCATGTCATCAACCACTTAAGGGGTTCACCAATTTGTCTGTCTGTCCATCTGTCATGAAATTATACTTTCACATGTATGACTATAACTTGCTTGATATACATTGCACATCCATAAAAAGTGCAGGGATGTTAAAGCTGGATGAGACTTTATTTTTTATGTGGGTCAAGGCTACCCTAAAGGTCAAGGTCACATTGGTAGTGTCAAACATGAGACAAGTTACATACCTGTGCTTGAACAGTCTAGTGGTCTTTTTTTTTAACATCTTTATATTTGATGCTTTAAAAAACATCTTGACTGAATCAGGCAAAAAAAAATTCAAAACTTTGATAAAACAAATTGTTCATTTATACAATGTTCTTTTATTTCATGATCACACCTTCATAAGAATGTTTAATTTCCTCGAAATTGTAATGGATTACATGTAGTTACATTTCAGTGTCTTATGTTTACATTTGCACTAAATTTGTGCATTCATTTTAAAATTACGCTTTTATTTAGAAAATCCAATATGCATACATTTACTTTATACATGCACTATGTCCTCCAAGTACATAGATCTTTATTTAAGTACATGTAAAAGATTAAGTGATTAGAACATAAGTCAAAAAATATTTGCATATCTTAAAAAAATTGATTTCTTACGGACTTTTTCATCTGATGTATTTACAATTATCTGTCAGACACTCTATATTCGTTGAATCATTCTCCCTCAATTTATCAGCAAATTTAAGATCAAATTGGCAGCAATTCCTTGTTTTTCATACTTGAAATTATGATGTTCTTCCAAAAGTGTCGATGTCCAATAGAGTATACTGTAAATTGGTTTTTATTCGTCAGGTACCAATTTTCGTCATTTTTGTCAGTGCCTTCTTTGACGAAATTACGTATCGACGAATATAAATACTCCTGACAAAATATAGTGTAGAAAGGAAAAATTGAATCTTAGGAGTTATTCTGTTATTACGACAGGCAAATGATAAATAATTGATAACTGAATACGCACACAAAGCCGCATATAATGTACTTCTAATTACCAAATGATATGTTTTCACATGTGTGTCTCTAATTGTTTGTTTACCAATTATTGTTAAACAAACAAGGAAAACAAATAATATACGGCCTATCTGAATGTTAGGTTGGCATTGGCACAGACGAATTTACATTTTAGGGACCCTTGGATGACGAATTTACGTACTGACGAATTGGTCATTTTGAATGAATTGACGAAAATTGGTACTGACGAAAATAAAGCAATTTACAGTAGTTTTTAGAATCATAATGCATTTTATAATATTCTTTTTTTGTTTGAATCAAATCTCTAATTTCCCAAGTTTTAAGTAATTAAAATTGCTATTAAATCTTTAAACTGAAGACACAAATTTTCATAAAACATTCAGTTCCCAAAACTTTCTTTGCATTTAAAGAATGAAAATGTTATTGTGACAGCTTATATTTTTGGCTTACATCTACATGTAAATTCTTTGCAAACCTTTTGTTATGCATACTTGATCAAAGTTTATGCTTATAGTTTTAGTCATGGCAGAATTTAATGTTGTAGTGTGTTTACAAACAAAGCAACATCTCCTGGTAAAATACTCCTCATTTGGATTGGTAACCACCAAAAACTACCAGAGAACTTGCATGATTGTTATACACCCTCCTTTCCCATTTCCAAATCTTACCTTTTACAAGTAACAGGAATACTTTTAAAATTCAGCACATCAAATTCCTAATGTTTTCCCATTATAATTCTAATAGCACATCAATGCTAAAGAATTAATTGGTGACTATAAGATTTTTATTATTGTCTAAAACCTAAAACGCTGATATGGATTGACATGCTAACCTATCACTCGGTATTTATAATGTCTTTGATTACGGTCTGTAATATTTTAATTATTGACTGAGTTTGATGTTAAAAAAAAAGAAGAAAGAATAGAATTTCAAAGTAGAATATTTTTGTATCTTGGTACTGTAATTTTGATTTTAATTTTGTTCCAAAAAATCATATCTAACTAGAGTTATCTCTCTTTTTCCAGCACCAACTGTATCTGCTCCTGAATTACTGCAACTTCCCACAGCTACAGAGGTCATCGTGCCGAGCACACAGGTCAAGATTTCACATGTAGATACCACCAAATATATCCACATACGACAGCAAAACGGTAGCTCAACCAGAGTATTCAGAGAAACTTCAGTATGACATATGCTTCACTTATTATATTTTTCTTCCCTTTGTACTTGCACTTTAATATAGATTATTTAATGTTTTTGAAGAAACTTCAGGACTCTTGTTACAATGTAGAATAGATTTCACCGTTTTTTGTGACATTGTTATTGTTGGATGAGATGAAACCCGATTATAGTGCTATAAATTCTGATTTGTACACTTGTATATTTTTTTCCTCTATTTTGATTTGTAAGTTAGCATGTAAATACCGGTAAAACAGTCTAATCTCAGCGATGATCCATTCAATATCCATGTGATACCACATCATGGAATCCAAATATTGAACCTTCTAATTCTAATCTACCTTTTTACCGTTTGACCCATCATGTGTTATAGATCAATTCATGAAATTCTGCAATCAGGTACCCGAGTAGGATTAAAGAAAAGGAAAATGTCGTGTCATGTTCATGTTATATTAGATGAGAGTTTCAGAGTTGCTCAAGGGTTGTAATTTACCTATTTATCATAGCTATTGTTTACTTTTTTCTAATATATCATTGTTAAGAAATGAAATCCAGTTATGATATCAAATAGTCGTGTTAAATACATGATGTACATGTATTAGTGACATAATATTGACTTGATGCGCACATAGTTTGTCTCATGGGATTTGAAAATATGACACAATCAGATTTCTTTTTTGATAAAACTCAGACTGTTTAAATCTGAAATAGTTCATGCGCTTGAATTTAGCATTGAAATGCCTTCCAATATGCATATGACACTACTTCTTACAAATTGAATTAAGAGTCATTTAGTTTTAATGTTCCTTCCAATAAGTTTTTTTTAAGCATAGTTCATAGTGCAGGGACACAATAGTATTAATTGCAATCTTCCACAGATGAGAGTTTCAACTTTTGTTAAAAACCTTTTTTGTTTCCGTTAATTCAAAGGTCAAGGACAGGAAAAGATTTTATGGCAAAAAAAACTAAATATTGACATACATATTTTTTTAAACATAATTTTGGAGAAAAATCTTGATGATCAAGATTATACAGTAACTTGAGGTCAAAGATGTAAAATGACAGCTTTACATTACTAGAACACCAAGTCCTCAGTTGATGTCTCCATATTTTTAATTTGCCAGTAAAGAATCTTTTACCTCTTGTTAAGAGAATGAGTAAAAGTATTGCTCAACATGTTTAGAGCGGTTGATCATCAAACAGAACTAGATATCAATCATTGAAACATTAATTTGAATTGTATGTTTTGTATTATCAATAACTATGTGTGCCATCTAAACCTGGGCATTGTTAAATAAAATTATTCATCAGAAAAAGTGTACCCATATAAAATGACATCCTCACATATATTGACATTTTCATGTAGTAATAAATCATCGTACATTATAGTCAATCTTTGAAGAAGTAACTCATTTAGGATAAAAGCAGCTAAACGATCTGCATTCTTTATTACATATCCTTACCATCAGCTATTGGTCTGTCACTTTTGTTGTAAATTCTGTGTTGACATTATGTACATATGAAATGCACAGCATGTTGTAATTTTTGCTTTTTCCTCTCAGTATGCCATGACATATGTAAAATATTCATTGTCTTGTATATAGATGATCTGTATCATTTAGTAGTCTCTGTAAAGTATGGTTTATTTAGCTGTGAACATGTGATAAGAATGAACTGTGTGAAATCTGTGCAAGTCATACAGTCAAAGGTATGTAACAAGCATTTACGTCTTATATCTTATTCCAAAATGTATGCATATTCTATTCTAGATTTCTGGTCTATATTTCAACAATTGAAGTCTCATTGTATTGTAAGAATCATATTTAAATACCTCAAATTGTAATGGTCATATTCAGATTCAATAGGAAAGAATACTAGAAAATCTCCTACCTCCCCTTGGAAACTAAAAACAGAATTACTTTGTCATCACCATAAGCATGGTTTTGAAATCTGTTCTCAGATGTTTTATTGTACCTTACACAAGTAAATTTTGTCTGAATGTTTATCATTTTACTGCATGATGAATTAAATTTGTCCGATAGGTTTGAAAAAAAAATGCTATGAATAAAGATTCAGAGAGCCTTCTAAACAAAAGGCAGATTATTTCTTTTCTCCTAATTTCTATGACACAAAAGTAAAGTTGTTAGTGAATTACGAGAGTGAAGACATTGATGAAAAATGTTTGCATCCCTGTGTGATTTGTTAACAACTTTATTAAAAATAAGTTCATTTTGATGTGAAATTTTTATTATAAAGGAAACTTTCCATATTGCTAGTTGACAAATGCAAAAGGATGTTAATTTCTTTAAAAAAATAAACTTCTACTCAAATAAAAAACTTGGACTAGTGCTACAGTATATAATGCTCCTTCAATGTGTAAAAGACATATATTTGCTATTTTCGAAAACCAGAGTTACTTCCCATTTGAGACGTTATCTGACGTAAACTGATTATGACGTCATCAAATTCTATTGAAACAGTCCTAGAAGTCTGGGAAATGATGGTGTAAAATCGACGTTACCATACCATTTTCATAACGTCACAATGGTTTTATGTCGGATACCGTCTGTAAGTGGAAAAACTCTGTATTCCACAAAGACTCAATATACACGTGTACAGTCTAAATGCTTCCTAGATTTGAATGCCTTCAGATAAATTGTGCCTCGGTTACAAAGCTACACAAAAATATGGTCAAAACCCATTTATACATGTACTTCATGCTAGTTTTGTGCACTTGTTATAGTGCTATTATACATACGTTTACTTGAGTTCTGTTACAAGATGCAATTTGTATGATATATTGTGAGTACCAGTGTATAAAAAATGCAATTTGAAAGATGGCATTGTAGTGACAGAGTTTATGTACCCTTACTTTTATTGTCAAATTGTTTGATGTAATGTCCTTGAATAATGCCATCCTTCTAGCTAATGTATTAAATGTTGCTTTCTATGTTGAGAAAATATTTTATTTGCAATGGATTTATTCTTGTTTACGGTATTATAAAGTAATCTTGAAATGTAGCTTTGACCTCCTGGAAATAAAGGTTTTAATTACTGATATTGTTTAAATATTTTATTTATATAAACATCCAGACCAGTGAAAAAAATTCTCTTGATTTTTGTAAGTTCAAAATTTAATGATTGTTCTTCTCAATCAAAAAATGCACAGGGTATCTTCTTGCAATTATCAACCTCTACCCTCTCCTCTTTTACAACATAAATTTATTTATTAGCTTAACTCTCAAACTTTTGGCTGCAGGCCTTTATCTAGAAAAATAAATTTAAACTATTGTCACATTTTGTGAAAAATAAACTTAAACTATTGTCACATTTTGTGAAAAATAAACTTAAACTATTGTCACATTTTGTGAAAAATAAACTTAAACTATTGTCACATTTTGTGAAAAATGTGACAATAGTTTAAGTCTATTTTTCTTGATAAAGGCCTGTGGCCGAAACATTGAGAGTTGAGCTAATAAATACAGTTTATTGAACATTCCCTTTGGAATATTATTATTGATTATAGATTTATTTGTCAGATTCTTAGCCTTTACATTATTAGAATCTTTAGTATTTTGATAAAAAAGCATATTTATAAATTTTATCAGCGTATACATGTACTCCATGCTTTCGTTTTACAATTGATTTCTCATACATAACAAATTTAGAAAAAAAATTTACTTTGAAGCAGGCTTGCAATTTTAAATGCAAATGAATATAAACATAAAATACTCTATATTTTCTATTAATCAAAGGGCAATAATTGTTAGATTTTATTAGAATTGTCAATTTACTTCGTATCATCAATGATGAAAAAACCCCAGAGAGTTGCAAACTAGGATGATACTCAGATTTATACTTTTATAATGCTTGTAATTTTAACTATTTTGTTATCTTTCCGGTAGAAATATACAATAGACTTGGCTTTTTCATGAAAAAGTAGAAGAATTTTGAAACTTCCCCCTTTCTTTAGGTTATTAAACCCCTTTATTATGAGATGTGCTTTAGTTGTATGAAAGTTGAAGGTGTGTAGTTGAGAAATTTTAAAAAATGTGAAAATTTAGAACTTTAGGACAGTTGGTTTTTTTTATAAATAATTCTATATTATTGAATTTTTGTATTACTAAAATTCATACTACATTGGTGCCATTTCCCCAGATCTGTATATGAGTAATATTTCGTTCCGCTAATTTTTTGTGTCGCCTGCGAAGCATAACCACACTTAGGGATCACTTTGTCCATTGTCCGTCTGTCTGTCTGTCACACTTTGGGTGTTACAGCCCATAACTTTTGATTGGTAAGTGATAGGGCTTTGATATTTCACATGTGTATTCCTTGTGACAAGACCTTCCTACACATACCATAACTTTTGACCTAGTGACCTTGACCTACATATTTGACCTACTTTTCAAAAAAATTAAGAATGGATATATCTTTTGATTGGTAGGTGATAGGGCTTTGATATTTCACATGTGTAATCCTTGTGGCAAGACCTTTCTACACATACCATAATTTGTGACCTTGACCTAGATATTTGACCTACTTTTGAAAAAAAGATAAGATTCGCTATATCTTTTGATTAGTAAGTGATAGGGCTTTGATATTTCACATATGTATTCCTTGTGACAAGACCTTTCTACACATACAATAATTTTTGACCTAGTGACCTTGACCTACATATTTGACCTACTTTTCAAAAAAAAAATAAGAATGGATATATCTTTTTATTGGTAAGTGTTAGGACTTTGATATTTCACATGTGCAATCCTTGTGGCAAGACCTTTCTTCACATACCATAATTTTTTACCTTGTGACCTTGACCTAGATATTTGACCTACTTTTGAAAAAAGATAAGATTCGCTATATCTTTTGATTGATAAGTGATAGGGCTTCGATATTTCACATGTGCATTCCTTCTGACAAGACCTTTCTACACAGACCATTAAATTTGACCTTTTGACCTTGATCTAGATATTTGACCTACTTTTCAAGAAAAGTAATATTGGCTATATCTTTTGATTGGTAGGTGATAGGGCTTTGATATTTCACATGTATTTTCCTTGTAACAATGCCATTCTACACATACCATTATTTTTTTACCTTTTGACCTTGACCTACATATTTGACCTACTTTTCAAAAAAATTAAGAATGGATATATCTTTTGATTGGTAAGTTATAGGGCTTTGGTATTTCACATGTGTTTTCCTTGTGACAAGACCTTTCTACACAGACCATAAAATTTGACCTTGATCTAGATATTTGACCTAGACCTACTTTTCAAGAATTTTGATCCACTTTCTAGAATAATAATCAAACCGCTTCGCAGGCGACACAAGCATTCCTTGGATTGCTATTTTTTAAAAATTAGATATGGTGTAGGTAAGAGAAAAAAATCAAATATGACATAGTTTATAATCATAGACTTTATTAAGATTTTCACTTTAATTTTTGTGCAATAATGTACACACACCAAAAAACTAAAGTGCATAAATGAATTGGAGGTATGACGTATAATCAGAAATTGTTCCTTAGACTTTGCAAAATGAGTATTGTATATTATTTCTATATGGATTTTGACATGTTTATATACTTGTATACATGGTGATTGTACTTGTAGATGGTATTGATCATAGGATCTTTAAATGCAAAGGTGTTGAGTAAATTTGTTATCCATTATTCCATTAAATTTACTTTGGTCATTATACATTTATAATGAAATGTGTAGAAATAGTTAATGTTATGATGTATGTGACCTACTATTTATTAATATCAATTTATGTCCGACAATGTATTGTGATCAGCTTGTTTGTCCATCAGTTTGTCCGAGGGTCTCTTTGATATTTGGAATTTCTCACTGAATATTTCAAACAATTTCATATGTTAATTCAGTTACACTGTATATAACATACACTTGATACTACAAGAAGTAAAAAAAAACCCGAATTTAAGGAAGGTACCTTTCTTATCCTAAGGCAAGTGTGCCGTATTATAAGGTTCTATGACGTTTGTCTGGTTAGTATAACTTTCGTATATGACTTTACGTACTTGGGATGCGTTGTACTTCCATCAAGTTTACAGGGACGGTCGGGCATGACTATACTCAACACCCAATGTGGGTCAAGGTTAAGGCTCAAACATGAAACAGTCATAATATTTATTCTTGAACAGTCTGCTTTTCTTGGTAATATCCTATTTCACCTGAATCCATTAATCTTCAAAAACCATTTCATACCCACCATCCTGGTAAACAACCACCATGCAAAGACCACCTTCTTCAAAAATTAGGTCTCTAGATAACAAATATATGAACAATTTAGTTTCCTAAAAATATAAAACGAGGTTTTCATCTAGAATATGATATTGTATGACAAGATGATTTTCATTAAAGATTACATGTATATCAAAGACCCATAATTAAATGATGAAAGATAAATATACCATTTTGGTAATGAACCTATTTGATAATTGCATCTTTTAAACATACACCAATGCTTAATTTCATGACATACTGAAATTCAGTACCACAAAAATAGGCCGACATAAAGTGGGACCCTCGTTGACGGCTTACAATGCTGATATGTGTGTGTGTGTGTAGAATGTTAATATTTAATGGTGTGAAATATTTTCATCGCTTCTATCTTTGTTACCGTGTTTAGTGTCCACATTTAGCAGAAAGTGTTGTGAGTTTTGTTTCCCAAAGAGTCCATGCTACTAATTAATATGTAGTTGAAATTTCATTTTTACATGTTATAATATGCTACTCTATAAATCATGTTTAAAACCATACTGAGTTATAATCTTTTCAGTTATAAACTTTATGAATAAAACTTTACAATATCTTTCTTTGTATCTGTTTTATTTTTATAGACTATATACTAGTATAAGGTTGAAACAGAATGCGACTTTGAATATTTGAAGCCAAATAGTAACTGTACTACTGTGTGTCTGACCTTGTGTTCTTTGTTGAATGACACTAGTCATGTTAATGGTCATTAAAGTTAAAACCGAACAAAACAAGCTCATCAATATAATTATCAAAAATTCTTACATTCATGCTCACGTAATCGGAGATTGGGGGGGGGGGGGCGTTTTTTATCCGTCCGTTTATCTGTTTGTTTTAAAGAATAGTCACCTTTGCCACAACTTTATCAATGCAAGTGATATTATTTTCATGTTTCACATAAGAATCCCTCACAAACAGGAACACGATACATACAAGTATCTTTATTACATGTACGTGACACAGATATTTGTTATTTCAGTTGGCCTTTGGAGATCAATTTTTGGACAGTTCATAAAACATTGTAAACATTATGAAAATTCGACAGAGCGAAATTCCGCCAATATGAAAAAGACGAAATGTGCCAACTCCGCTACCAGCTTTATTGACAAAAAAAAACTTCTATTCGAAATCAAGTCATTGCACACGCAATTTCATTTGCATCGCCGACACCTCGCGTTAAAACGAAAAATACAATTTATGCCTGCAAATCGGTCAAATATTCCCTAAATACCATGGACCAGAGATGCATGTTTCGGTCTGTTGTACTTTACGTCAATCCAAAATGATTCAGAGAAGCAAAAAACAATTTAGTGGCGCCCTTTCGTTTGATTTCTAAATTTCTGGTATTCATTTTGTCAAGATTTGTACTTTTCTAAATTCCAAGTGATATATTTTGTCCATTATGATAAAAAACCACGCAAAGTCTAAATATTTTTAAAAGATAGAATTTACAAAATGCTGTATACTCACGAAAGAACAAAGTTGTTTTCAAAGTTTTAGAACAAAATAAATGTTCGTTGGTTGGAATATTGAAGTACATTGATCGCTTTGTGTTTGTGCACTAAAATTGTCTCTTTTTTTTGATAAAACAAGTCGCTATCTGACCACAGAGTTTTTCTATATGAATGATAAGATAGTAATTTTATTTTCAAGCAGAAAGATAAAGCAAAAATTCCCTGTTTTCAACAGACAATCTGAAATGTTAAAACTGAATGTAAATGCTTCTCCTTTTTGCGAGATCAATCCCTGGGGTTTTAATTTTCATTACATATTATTCAATTTTGTAAACAGACGATATACTACAAAGAGATTGAACAATTATTTTGATACCCCCTTATGGAATATTTGATAGGGGTTAAGAACCCTTGTTGGGAATGTGATTGAGGGTACCGGAAAGGGCTTTTAAATTAATATTGGAGAATTGATAACACAATCAAAGTACATCCAGACACCATGCAATCTTCAAAGAAATTTGTACACAAGCAAATCTTTAAAGTACCGATAATGAAGTCTCATAATCCCGTGGCACGCGAGGTGTTTCATATTACAAATAAATTTCTAATATATTAACAGTGATAAATACCTATCATATTACAATCGAAAGAATTCGCCTATTTCCCGCCACCACCAAGAAATGCCCCGGATGTCAAGAAGCAGCTGACTATTTCGCGTCAATCTGGAGTCGGTAGCTATGCATATACGGCAAATTTATCTGCTTGTAATCTAATTAACTTTCTCCTTAAAGGTACAATTTATATCTTTCATCATGGTCACGCAATGCCGACGTCGTTTTGTGGGGCGAGTTCGCCGTGTTTCTATTTTGCTACCAGGATCTTTGTAAGATATCTTATAAATAGTTAGCTTAACACTTAATATCTGTCCATTTATCATCTTATTTGACTTGAGAAGCAAATGTTTTTGTAACAATCTGGTCATAGTGATCGCCACTCAGGCATTTGACAAAGAATACAGTTCAAGCGCGGAGCTAGAGGGAGGTAAGGGGACAGGACCCCCCCACCCCCACCCCTTGGAATTGATCAAAATCATAATTTTGCATTTCTATTCCCAAAATCCTTGGCTTGATCCTAGTTTCCCTGAAGAAATGGACCCCCGGAAAATTCTAGATCCGCCCATGCTATTTTTGGGTACATTTTTGATATATTACCCCGAGTAAACACGATGCGATCATTCCGTCATCGTGTTCGGACGGCAGCGTGTAAAGGTCCAGTGTCTGAGGAGAGATTAAATGCTCAGATTTAGTTTTGTTTGATTGTACTTAGCATCCGTTGTATTTGTCAACATGTATCTCACCTACTGATTTCCTCTGGTATGTGTCAAATTACTGTTTACCATGACTCAGAAAAAAAAGCATAAAGCAACACTGGAATAGTGTCAACCATAGGCTTTTAATATCCTCTCCCTGTGAGGAACATGATGGTTCTACGTTCTATGCTGTCAGCAAGGTTTTTTAAAGCTAAATTACACAGTGACCTTGAAAATCAATTGGATTTCTAATATTCTCACCCTATGGGAAACATTTATGGAAGATTTGATTATTCTACGATGAATGTCTTCCATGTTGTTCACAAGGTTTCTAAGCTCAATTCCATAGTGACTTTGACTCTTGATCTTGAATCATTAATGAAAGTCAACCACTATGAAAAACCTTCAAGGTTCCCAACAGTGAAAACATACATGTACTTTACCCATGAGACGAACAGACATAGTTAACACAGTAGAAACACCAGTGATAACATTGTCGATATATTAATGTCCACAGAGTCAATTTGAAATATTAAACCGAAATTATGAAAGGTGTTGCAACTCAAAAGAATGCGCCCCTCACAAACATCAAAGTGTTCAGAATAACTTCAAATAAACAATGAAACGCATGCTGTTGTTTTGAAACGGAATCGAAAATATGTCGAGAAAACTTCCAAAATACAATGCTAAAAAAAAATTAAAGGAGCGAGTTTCCCATTTTAATGTAATTGTACATAGCTTGTAATATTTTTTGGGATAAGCAAGGCTACATCATGTGTATGTAGTTAATCTGTTCAATTCAGACATTGGTAATGAAGAAATGACTATGAAATATGTCTCAATACATTTATGTTCATCATATAGAATAAACAGCTGCAACCGTGTGTGATATGAAAGTAGAAACCTTGCTCCCTTAATTTTTTTGAGCAGTGTATATTCTTGAAAGTGTATAGCCTTCTTAGACATTTTTCATCGTGACGAACTTCGCACTTCGTACTTCGCACTTCGAACATTGAAGAAAAAGTGGCGTAGCTGCCGTTCGCGTTTAAACACATATATGGAATCATCTACATTTTGATTAGTATACTCAATGGAATGGTATATTGGACTTCCTGTACAACTGGCTCGTTTTTTCGGCAACCAACTTATGAAATTAAAGTTCGAAGTGCGAAGTTCGTCATGGTGAAAAAAGTCTAATATTAGATAATTGCTTTGTCTCTTATGAAATTCACAAGAATCTGGACACGGACTTACGACAGAGACGTCATATGTCCCCGCAACAGAGTTTCAAGGGAAAAACTCAACAAACGAACAAAAAAATTTTAGTTTAAAATTGAATTTAAAGACCTTAAATAATAGACCATTTTCCGATTTTGTGAGAAAGCACTAAATGTCCGAGTCAACATCTTTTGGCTTTGTTTTACATTATGACGTCACTGTTAAAAGACGCATTTCCATTGTGACCTAACAATGAAAAAGTGCGCAAAAATTGCCTACCGTAGACATTTTTTCAGCCATTATGAATTTCAGCAAGTGGCCTATTGCTAGAACTAATGAGTGACAGTCAAACACAAACCAAAATCAGATTTAAGAAATCGTAATAAATGGGCATACAAAACTTATAGGTCATGGGTTTTCCACTAACCTAGCTTATAAATGGGCATACAAAACCTATAGGTCATGGGTTTTCCACTAACCTAGCTTATAAATGGGCATACAAAACCTATAGCTCATGGGTTTTTTCACGAACCTAGATTATAAATGGGCATACAAAACCTAAGGTCATGGGTTTTCTACTAACATAGCTTATAAATGGGCATACAAAACCTAAGGTCATGAGCTTTCCACTAACCTAGCTTATAAATAGGCATACAAAACCTATAGGTCATGGGTTTTCCACTAACCTAGCTTATAAATGGGCATACAAAACCTATAGGTCATGGGTTTTCCACTAACCTAGCTTATAAATGGGCATACAAAACCTATATGTCATGGGTTTTCCACTAACCTAGCTTATAAATGGGCATACAAAACCTATAGGTCATGGGTTTTCCACTAACCTAGCTTATAAATGGGCATACAAAACCTATAGCTCATGGGTTTTTTCACGAACCTAGATTATAAATGGGCATACAAAACCTAAGGTCATGGGTTTTCTACTAACCTAGCTTATAAATGGGCATACAAAACCTATAGTTCATGGGTTTTCCACTAACCTAGCTTATAAATGGGCATACAAAACCTATAGCTCATGGGTTTTTTCACGAACCTAGATTATAAATGGGCATACAAAACCTAAGGTCATGAGCTTTCCACTAACCTAGCTTATAAATAGGCATACAAAACCTATAGGTCATGGGTTTTCCACTAACCTAGCTTATAAATGGGCATACAAAACCTATATGTCATGGGTTTTCCACTAACTTAGCTTATAAATAGGCATACAAAACCTATAGGTCATGGGTTTTCCGCTAATCTAGCTTATAAATGGGCATACAAAACCTAAGGTCATGGGTTTTCTACTAACCTAGCTTATAAACCTAAGGTCATGGGTTTCCCACTAACCTAGCTTATAAATGGGCATACAAAACCTATAGATCATGGGTTTTCTACTAATGTAGCTTATAAATGGGCATACAAGACCTATAGATCATGGGTTTTCCGCTAACCTAGCTTAAAGTGATATTAGAACATCTGTGAAAATAGTATATAGCATTAGCTCTTTAAAAATGAAATTTTTCATCCTGTAACCACAGAAAAAAAATTCCTGGTTTTAGAGAAAATCGACATTTTTGTCAATTTACCCAATAAATTTTCGGGATCGACTGTATTCTTCGTGGGTCTCAGTAAATGACGTCACAAGTTGTACACGACAAAGTGATACGCATGAGAATAAAACAATCAATATCTATAACATAGTTTTTTATTTACTGAGCAAAAAATAAATAAATAAATAAAGGGCGCACCATTTCTAAACATGCTCATGGCTGGCGATCACCTGTATATTCAGGACAGAAGTTTGACATAATTTATATTCTGATTAAAAAAAATAATCGTACTGGCCAATATTTTTGATAGATTCTTAATCTACATATGGATTTATGGATCTAGCACTTGCCGAATATTAGATCGTGGTTTGCGGGGGTAACCCCCCACCCCCCACACACACACACACATTTGTCCGTTTTGAGTCGTTGAGAGAGAGTGAGAGAGATCATCCAATCTTTTCTATCATCAGTTGCCTCTCATGAAAACGTATTTCAAAAATGTTTTCAGATCAGTATAAATTTATTGCTTCGTTCTTTTATTATTATGTTATTCCATTAATAACCGCTAACTGTGACCATAACTTAATGATTTAGAAAAAAAAAAGAATAATGTCGAATCGTTTTTCGTTGTTAATCCCTAAAATTGTGACCATATATATTGATAGAATAAAATTTGATCCTTATTTTAATTAAAATAGATTCCGTGACATCGACTTGGAGCCTCAGAATAATATTAAAATTTACTGAGTGTTTTATCCACTGGGGAGCTCGTGAAATAAGGTCTACCCTATATCCCTTGCAGGGAATGCAGGTGAATTTTGAAATAATTATTTATGAAGATGAATTCAAAAAAAATATATGTAAAAACAAATTAATAACATTTTATTTTTGTCATTAAACCCCTCACCCCCTTCCTACGCTTCTCCGAAAGATTGTTTTCAATGTTCACTGTGATCCGCCCTCCCTATTTTAGATTCCTGAATCCGTCTATGCCAAAGATATCTCCATCTGTCATTTGTCATTTAAGTGAATGTATATGACAATATGAATATAGGTAATACTGTGTTGTTCACTAAGCTCAATAAAAGGATGGGCAGGGGGCCTCCCGGTCTGAAACTCCAGTCGCACGCATTCCAAGTTAAACCCACGCCCCCACCCCCCTTTTAAGCTTTTTCTGCGTTTGAAACAGGTCGGGCTGTATATTCAACTATAGTTTCAAATCGTGCGTGTATAGAACAGATAATAAAATAGGACAGACAGAAAATATGATGTGACATCATGTGTGAAATCGTCCATCTCAAGACCCTTTCCCCCTCCCCCCCCCCCCTTTTTTTTTTTTGCTCACGGACAGATCCTTGGTCGCATGAAAATTACTAACATTAAACATTTGCATATTTTAGATACTCGACATGATCAAGAAATTATCAAAAGATGTGAAACTGAGCAAATTAAATGCGAACTCAGCTTCAATACCTCAACGGTACATTGCATTGTTTACACTACTTTCGTCTTTCATGTACAACTTTCTACGTCATAAGTCTCTCCATCATATTTACCGGAAGTGATCATTTATAGAATCAGGGTTTCTGTAAATGGCTAAAAATAGCAACTTCAAAACTGATTTACGTATGTGTGCGGTAAGAGCTGAAAACTATTTTTGGCGTATTATGGTTTATTTTTAGGGAAAGTTTTAGGTAAAAGTATTATCTCATATGTTCTAATATCACTTTAATATATTGGCACACACAACCTATAGGTCATGGGTTTACCACTAACCTAGCTTATACATGGGTATACAAAACCTATAGATCATGCGTTTTCTTCTAATGTAGCTTTTAAATGGGCATACAAAACCTATAGGTCATGGGTTTTCTACTTAACTAGCTTATAAATGGGTATACAAAACCTATAAAGGTCTTGGGTTTTCTGCTTACCTAGCTTATAAATGGGCATACAAAACCTATAGGTCATGGTTTTCTACTAACCTAGCTAATAGATGGGTATCATACAAAACCTATATAGGTCTTTGGTTTTCTACTTACCTAGCTTATAAATGGGCATACAAAACCTATAGGTCATAGATTTTTACTGAACTAGCTTATACATGGGCATACAAAACCTATAGGTCATAGATTTTTACTGAACTAGCTTATAAATTGGCATACTAAACCTTTAGGTCATAGATTTTTACTGAAATACTTATAAATGGGCATACTAAACCTATAGGCCATGGTTTTCTACTAACCTAGCTTATAAATGACTTTCTCTGCTTAATAAATAAACCGAACGATACCTTATTTGAAAAAAATCTTTGTTTCCAATGGGTTTGATTCGTGTTTTTCTTGGAGCCCTTTCTTCTACCTTGGTCTCAATGAGGGTGCCCTGAATTTTTAAAAGAAAATAGAAAAAAAGAATTCTTCTAATTCAATATTCCTTGTATCTTATATGGTTCTCTTGTGGCAACAAATTTGTTTCATTTGAATCTATTAATTGTCAATCTTTGCAGTGCGTAATTTTCTGCACAAGATCAACTGAAGCAAAAGATCTACTTCACATGTTAAACATTATAGATAGGTAATGGCTTTGCAATGACCAGTAATGAAGTTAGACGACATAACACCCATATTTCGGGGTCGTTAACGTACATCTGTATTTGTTTCCCTTGGCTGGTAAATCAATATTCTTTACGACTTTCTCAATCGCATAAAACTTTAGAAGTAAACATAACAAGTGAACGTAGAAAGGGTAACACAGACCCCCATAGTCGAAAGCTGAATCTTTCCAAGCTGCAAAAGCTAAATCGACTGTTTTCCTACTCATTCTGGAGTAAGCGAAAAATAAGTCGTGTATTATGGTAATACCATATGATATTCATTTGTAACATCAATTATCACTATTTGAAATGAACTCTGGTGTCAACAAAGGTAGCTTTAGAAAACAAGTATGGATCATTTAAGACTTGTTTCTGTTTATACACAGACATACAATGAATGCTTCCAACACTATGTTGTTGATGTAAGCATTCTACTTCTGTTTTCGTTATCCCTTTTAGCATGTTATTTTGAATATCAGTTGTCTTATGTTTGTATTTGTAGCGATGTAATAAGTTCATGAAAACAGAAAGGAAAACAAGATTGGTTCATAAAGACATTACACCCAGTGTTCTTCCACAGACATCAGGGGTACACAGCGGTTTCCAAATGTCGACCTAATTACGACGGGAAACTCCAAAAGAATAACCCTTAATGAGCTACATTCTCCACTCATCAACATATCACTCCATTGCAATTAAAGTATATAATCATGACTTTTGTTTCTGGTGATGTTTAGACAGTTGAAGCGCAATGAGCAGAATGTTGTATCCAGACCTTCCGGTTTTCTGAGAAACTGTATACTAGCAGTAACACATTTAGATACAGCTATGGCATCTTGGGCACACATATAGAATGATACATGTATGCTCATCAAAAACAAGACAATATGATACATACAATTTTGTGCTTGAAGTGAACAGTCCATAAATAAAAAATAGCCATCATAAAGTTCATAAAGAAATTCGTAATTCACAAATAACTGCAAACTTATCCATTTTATTACACGTCTTCAAATGCATATCATCATTTAAGAACAGATAATTAATTTGCAGAATACACCAGACATGCACGTTTCGGGTACTCAATCCTCGTCAGAAAGCTAGAGGTGGGGCCAATTGAAATGAAATATGACCAAAGACTGTGGAATATTGCACGTCTTCAAATTCATAGCATCATTTAAGAAGAGATAGATTTGCAGCATGGACCAGACATGTATGCTTTGGGTACTTAACTCTCTTCGGTGACCCTCAATCCCAACAATGGAAAGACTTTATAAGTTATGTCCAAAAAATCAGAAAGACGTGGCAGATATGTGGAATATGATATCAACTTCGGTTGATCGTTTCTACAACACATTCAAAAATTTCTGTTATCAAAATTTCTTAAACTTTCTAAAACGTGGGTCTTGTAGAATCATATCCCATCCATCCTGCTACGTCTTTCGGTACATTTTGGGACTTAATAATTTCACACTCTTTGGTCATATTACATCGTTTAGATTGAGGATCACAGACGAGGGTTAAGTACCCGAAACGTGCATGTCTGGTCTACGCTGCAAATTTATCTGTTCTTGATTATACTATTGGATTTGAAGACGTTTAGCATGCTTCAGGACCCACTTTTTCGAAATTTGAGAAAATTTGATGAACAAAAGTTTTCGAATGCGTTTAAAGAAATGATCAACCTAAATTGATCGGACTTGGCTACATGTGCTCTCGAGGACTCTTGGTTCACCAGCAGTGACACTCACCAAGTGGTATAAATGTTACACAAATTCATATAATCATTTAAGAACAGATAAAAAAAATTTCAGCATAGACCAAACATGACCGTTTTGGGTACTTATCTATCGACAGTGATCCTCAATCCAAACAATGAAACATGGCTATGGACTGTGAAAGTTGTGTCCTAAAAATACCGAAAGACGTAGCTGGATGAGTTGGATATAATGCTACAGGACCCACTTTTCAGAAATTTCAAGAAAATTTTGTGAACAGAAATTTTCGAATATGTGCCCTCTGTTACTCCTGGTCCATCAGCAGTGACACTCAAAAAGTGGTACAAATATTACACAAATTCATATTATCATTTAGGAGCAGATAGATTCGCAACATGGACAAATTTATAAGTGCTTCATCATGATATTCATTGACTCTACCATTTAATCTATGTATGTTTAACGGCTTTAAATTAATAGCATCATTTAAGAACAGATCAATTTCCAGCATTGAACAGACATTTCTGTAAAAGTCTTCTAAACCTGTAATTTTCACCTGTCTATGAGCCGTATTTTAAAATTACTAGAGGATTCATTTCTGAAAATGAGTAATTACTCAAATTTTCGGAACAAAGTATACGAATGATGAAAGGGAACTATCATGTCAAAACTTGTCATAATGTACACATGAATTACCTATGTCAGTGTTTATCTTCGGTTGTTTTGTTTTGATTTGTTTTTGTTTCTTCTCTTTCTTTTAATGAGATGTGAATGTATCTACTTTTCCGCATTTATTGGGCTGAGAGTTTTAGATTACATGTATGATTTAAGGTCAATATTGTCTTAACTCTTGAAATCAATTGAAATATGTATGGTCGATATGGTATAGGTGTTAAACGTCTTCAAATTCAATAGCATCATTTATAAACAGAAAAATTTGCAGCATGGACCAGATATGCACGATTCGGGAACTCAACCCTCGTCAGTGATTCTCAATCTAGACAATGTAATATGGCCAAAGAGGATGATTATTATGTCCAAAATGTACCGAAAGAGGTAGGTAATTTATTTTTTTCAAATTGTTATAAGGTGTGAACTTCTTATTTTCAATATTTTCTTCGACAGATTCTAGAAAAAGACAATTCAATGTAAAAAGACATTCATTTATATTCAATTTAGGAATTACAACAAAAGGAGGAAATGAATTAAACATATTCTTTTTTGCATAACATTATCCATGTGATATTTGATGCTTTGGCATTATTAACTTGTACTATCTTTGTTTCTAGAATTGCTATACCTATTGATGGTGATTTTGGGTTTTGCGTTAATTGGCTTTCATTCACTGATCGACTTGGGCACCTGGTCTCACTCCCATTTCGGAAGTTCGTTTCTTTTCATATGGTGGAGGTTTTTGTTTGTTTGCTTTGGTTCCTGTTTTATCCTCATTTTGTATGCCTTCGGTTTCTGATTTTCTGAATTATCGATATTGTGCTGTATATAGGGATATGGTCATTATCCATATTTGTCATTGCAAACACTCCTCTTGAATTTTTGGAACTTCACTTTACCATAATCCCTTCATATACTAAGATGGCTTGGCTGAGAAATCTTGCACCTTGGAATTTCCTTGCACGGATTCCAGAAGCATCTGGAGAGTAAAAATATTGTTGTCAAGAATTCATATAGTTCTCCAGCTTCATTGAACTTACGAAAAATGGAGATAAACGACTCGACAAATATACTTAACCTGTAGAAAAAATGAGATGATATGTCTTTTGTCGACAACGTTTGGAATCAGTTTCGTTACAAATGACAAATAAATTAATTCAATGTTTACATGAATTTACGCAATCCCTTCTACTTTGGTGACAGATGAGGAAAAATGGGAAAATGAGTTTGGAATGTGACGATTTGCATTTCGCCTTGGAAGTTAGAGAGGTTGATTTTAGATTAATTATCAGTAAATACACATTTTCATATGTTTTTTCCTCAAAGCAGAGATATTTCACATTATGGATATTGTTTTTAAGAGAGTGTTTAAGTCATTTAGGATTCTTGGGACAGTGACATTGTCAACACTATATGTAATAAACCTAAAAGTTACGACTGCTCATAACAGAACTGTATTACCAGACGGGGAGAGATCTTGCAATTCTTTAATTATTTCCCTCAAAACTCATTTCTTTATGTCACAAAAGACGACACTGGATTCCTCAGACTAATTAGGCGTCTAATACAGATAAATGAATGAAATAAACTTTTTGATAAACAAAATCCATCAATTGAATATGACAGATGAGATAGTGGTATCTCACTCAACCCCGTCAGCAGTCCAACAAAGGCATCTCACTTCGCCTTAGTTAGCTGTTTTATTCTTAATCACTACTCCTCTAGACCCGCTCTTAACAGCAATGATAACTTGCAATATGTTTATCCATGTCTAACCATTATATCTTAACAAAATGAATTTGCTTTTCTTGACATCTGCTTCACTTGGGATAATACAAATGTCAAAATATAACTTAGCGTATCACTTACGTTATTACTTCCAATATTTGTGAGCTAAATTACCCAGCACATGCGTTGATGGATGATAGGCTAAAGAAAGTTTCTTTTGACCCACCCAATGATTTGGCCATTATTCAGTGTCCAATGTCTTTCACATTCTTCTACGTGATCGAACAATTTCTTCCGTTTTTGTTGGATGTAAGTTACGTTATCTCGGAGAAAATTATCTCCGTGACTTTGATAAAGTGATGTAGAGCTTAAGTTATGCCTAGCTTTCTTCGGTACCATTGTTTGATACGGAGGGAGAAGATTTACGCGAGTTATTACGTAAAATATGCAAAGCTCGATACAGGCTTTTCTTTTCGTATAATCTGGTTATCAAACGTATTCAATGAAGGAAAACTATCTGTTGGAAAGCCGAATAACGCTGCGTGAAGAGTCAGCTCTTTTTGTTGGTAGGGATTTACGAGCATTCAACCTTAAATGCACAAAATATAGGCAACACTTTAGTGTCATTAAGTGTAATCTTAATATTATTTTTAAAGAAACATCCGTTTCGAACGCTTACCCTTAACTTTTAAAAATTTCAACAGGACATTAAAAGAATTGAAACGTATGCTAGCTAGTGTTTATATGGATTGAAAAAAATTAATTTAGTTGTTGATAAAAAAAAATTAGAGGCTTTTCGAAGGATGTTTAAACTAAAGACTTAGCCGATGAATTGACCAAACGTGTAACTCTGTTGCGATGGAAGATTGTTTATATAAGGAAATTTATCTGCCAAATCATTTCCTTATTTGTAAAACTTTAAACAAAAGTTTATTGAAAAAATTAAACACCGAAAAACAATTGTACGCATAAGATAAAAAAAAAAAAACTGTTCATAAAAAGAAAAAAATGTGAATCTATGATAAAGTAGTAAGAAAAAATGTTACCGGAAAAAACTTTCATGCTTAAAATTTTCATTTCAGTTTTAAAAAATACCACTGTAAGAAAATTATCCAAAACTAAAAATTCTGTAGATGAGAAAGAAAAAAATTATCCATTCATGTTTGGATTAAACACTTTCTTCTGTTATTTAATGTCTGTTTGTTAAATTTTATCTCGAGATATTCTTTGTAATTATATCTTAGTTTTCGTTCTTTCTTTTCATCTCTTATAATGATGATATACAAATAGCAGTTTAAAAATATAGAAGAGTAAAGTGTCTGCTTTTGTTTTGATATGGCTATTTTCTGCCTAATATTCAATCTCTCGATGGTAAAGTTTGGTCAAGACCTGCAATCTTTTTAAAACAAACACAAGAATTATTGTCTAATTCGACAATTTTAAATGGGATATAACTCTAAAAAGTTTACATTGATTTTACATGGATTAAATATTCAATGAACGCTCAGATATCCAAAATGCTTTTTTGTCCTTTTTCGTTGCTCAGTTATCAATTTTGTCTCTCGTTTATTTTTATTGAATAACAGATATTTGTGGCCAGGACAGCTATTGTAGTACTTGACAAATGGTTTGGATGTCACCACGTGTTGATGATGTCATTATCATATCAAATATTCAGCATCTTCTAAACGCTTTGTCTGGTACCATCCCTATATATTATATGATTGCTTCTATTGAACCCTGATCCATAAACCGAAAAGGAGAGGAGAAATTGATATCTTTATGACTTTTCTGAATTTACTGTGAGAAATTCATGCAGTTAATTGTAATGTTATATCCCGACCAAAATCTATTATTGAGTGAATGAAAGTCATGGAGAAAGCTTATCGACGAATGAACATAACCGGGAAACGGATGCGAGCGGCTCGGGTATGCGAATCGTAAATCATAACGGACACAATGCAATCAGCCCGCTGTTTATCTCTTCTGTTAGCACGATCCTTCATTATATCCCATAAACATCTGTTGGGGTCGACAAATTTCATATTTAAGGAAATAGAACAATTTGTATGTTTAGAGTGACGTCTCCTCAGAATAAACACAAAAAGAAATCAATTTAAAGCATGCTATGAACAAGGGGAGATTTTTTCGACTGTGTTCATCGTGAAAAATCTTGTTACAAAAATAACGATGCATTAATATTAATATCTTTATGATAGGCAAAAAATTTTGTGCAAATTTTGCAAGATATTGCTGTACCCTTCCTATCTCATTGATAGATGAAACAGTGCCCATTCTACTATAATTGTTAACAAATTCATTCAATAATTTTGAACATATTACATGATATCGGAATATCAGGATAATATACGCTTTAAAGAATGCGAAAGATTGTCTTTTTGCAGTTTTGATTGAATTCAACTTCCCAGTGGTCTCGTTGGTTTATGTGCAGTCTCTTGTGTTTAGTGTTTTAATAGCGTCTTTGGTGACTGGTCTTCCTTGACAATTATATTTGTCATCTGTTGTGCTTGTATACTTTGTTCTGCAATAGGGAGTTTCTGTGTTTTGCTTTTGTTTTACAACCGAGTTCTGATGAAGATTCCCTCCTTTGTCATATGCAAAATTGTGTCGGACAACAAAAATAAAAACTTAAAGATATCTCATTTTGTCTCATATATATATAATGCTATAACGCTTCTGATGTCATTTAATTGACAAAAGGTATACTTTCTTTGAAACCACTGTATGTTTCTTAGGTTAGAAGTCAATAAGTTGACCATATAGCCACGTTTTGAAATAAATCCTACATCTGACAACATGCATGCTTGAAACTTCGTTAGGAATTTAAAAGTGTTGAATTTTGCCATGCTTTGTGAAAAATCATCATGAAATACTAGTACCGCGTCTTGTTTCTGACAAAAATCCACGACCGTATAAATGCTTTCTCTGAAAACAAACCATTTTGAATAGGCATGGTGTTTCAATGGTAATCATTACCATAGCTTTGCTTAACAGAAATATGGTCATTGAGCAAGACTCGCCAATTATTGAATATACAAATAACAGCAAATAAAGTAAAGAATAAGATAAAATCTCATGACAAATTGAAGTGACCTCAGCAAAACACACGCACATAAAAGACAATCACAAGATATAACAAAAACTGGAGGAAAACATCACAAGATCACCTTTACACAAAGAGAACCAACAAACAAACGGAACAAGAAAATACACTGACTTGGATAAAAATGCAATTACTAGCTAGCTTTGTTCTGTCTTTGCTCTGTTTGTATCTCCTATGATTTTAAAAGGGTATATTCAGTTGCATACTGAAAAACTTGTTGTGCGCTCGTAATCCGGATACTATAGTGACCATTTGCTAACGTTGCAGATGGTCGTCCTTAGTCGGCACCGATCGTCCATTGATCTCGTTGATTTATGTGTAGGATTTTGTGTCTAGTGGTTTAGCATATTTAGCGATCCTTCTCACGTTTAAGTCTCTTTCTTACTTGGCTGCTCTGTGTTTTCGCATAGAGGTGTTTTGCTGTTTTGCTGTGGGTGCTACATCTGAGTCTTGTGGGAGATCCCCACCTTTCTCTTACTTATTCTACATCTTTACAATAATTAGTACTTCTGCGATGTTTATTTCAATTAGATAAAAACTTGTCAATAAATCATCAATTAAAAGAAGATTACTATAAAGATTGAAATAAAATGCAATCCTTATCATGTTCATATTCCTATCTCCTTTTCAAATCGTAAAAAAAATTCACCAGCAAAAATAAAAGACACCTTTTAATTGATTTTCGCAAAAAAAAAAGTTCTACGATAGACAAACATTTTAATTAAACGAGTTCCCATAGAGTTCCCTCGGTCATTTAAAACAAATCTATGTAGCATGTAACCATTTAAAGAAACACCAAGAGAAAAAAGAACTACATTTAAAAATGCTTCACATTGTCTGAGCAGTCAGACGGATAAAAAGGTCTACACAATAGATATTTGGTTCTTCATATTGTATGATTGTTTCCTGTAATTAATTATTGAAATTTTGACTATAAAACTGTGATACTGATACTTCGAAATGTTGATTGTTTGTGGTTTTTCAATTGATCCTATTATTGTTTCGTACATTACTTTGTTATTTTTACGACTGTGATTTACAATAATAATTGTGATTCGCCTTGACTGTTCATCCTTACTTGATTTTGTTGTTTATAGAATATCCTTATACATGAATGTAACTTTGAATAATCTATATGTGGCTGTGATTTACCATTGATGTTTTGACTGTATAAAACTTCGGTACATCCTTGGATATCTGATTCTTTATAGATGTAATTTACCGTTGATTCTTTGACTGTACGAAATCTTGTCTCATATGATTGTAATTTTAATTCTGATTTAGGATTTGTCCTATATTTGTCCTATATCGTATCGTATACGATGTATCACCGTGAAAAACCTTCTGTACTCTGGCTGAATAGCTCTGGAATCATAATTATAATCATATTATAATGTATGTTATATTGTAAGACTTTAGTGTATAATATGCGTCTTTTAACAAATTATGTCTCATCAGTGATGCGCGAGGCCGAAATAGAAGCAATCCAAATAATGAAAATCTGAAGAAAGATGTTTTAAAAATTACCTCAAAATTCCAAAGAACCAGCTAATGACAGAGCTATGTATGCCTTCAGGGATATACCCCTTATTTTTTGTTTAGGAATGATTTATCGATCTCTTGACATGATTACTGTCATGTCCAATTCTTGTAATAAATTGATCGACTGGTACGCTGAGGTCATCAAAAGAATATTGTTCATGGTATATTATATTATATTATATTATATTATATTATATTATATTATATTATATTATATTATATTATATTATATTATATTATATTATATTATATTATATTATATTATATTATGTTATATCATATCATATTATATTTAGCAGCATCTATTCTAGCTCAGCACACGACGGAATCATTGAAAGACACTGTTAAAACCCCTTTATGGAGTCAATGGTAAATCTCAAGGCCCAAAAAGTCTTCATAACTGATATCAAAATTATTGGACACATGAAAAAAAGCTTTTTCACAATCAGTTACCAAAGACATCTTACCAACTTTCATCTAGGTATCAAGATCAAGTCTTCTTTTACTAGATTACAAGAATGTGTTCAATTGTGATCACTGTAACATCGTTCTTATCTTCATCTACCCTTGTTTCTCTGTATGCATATCATTATAAACATTTTCTGAAACGAAGGGTATAACTCCCTGATGGAACATCTCAGTCCTTAACTTTAGCAGAAATTTTAGAACAAGTTTAGACTTTTGCTCTTCATGATTTCGTCCTCTTTTTCGGCCAGACTGATGATTACTGATGAGGCATAATTAACTTGTTGAAATGCGCATATGGTGCACTGAAATTTTATTTAAAAAATATATTTCAATATTCCTTCATCGCCTGCTTATGGCGTGTTCATATCTCAGTTGATACGCTATGCCAGAGCAAGTACCAAATATACGGATTTTGTTATGAGAGCTAGGCGTCTTTCGGGTAAGCTTCTCAGTCAGGGATATGTATGTGATCGACTAACATCGTCACTGAGGAAGTTCTAAGGTCAATATGGGGAACTCGTCATACACTATGATGTCCCACTCTCCAGAATGGTGGATGATATTCTGTCATAGACCATTTGAACCATCCAACCAAAGATTGTACTCTATGTCTTCCGAAATGGAAGTAACCGGATGTGACAGTTCTACCGAATTGAAGTGGCGGGTGTTGCATGCAAGCAGGAGATGCTTACTCTTCCTTGGCACCTGGTCTCACTCCCATATCGGGAGTTCGCTTCTTTTCATATGGTGGAAGTTTTTGTTTTTTTGCTTTGGTTCCTGTTTCATCCTGATTTTGTATGCCTTCGGTTTCAGATTTTCTGATATATCGATTTTGTGCTGTATACAGGGATATGGTCATTATCCATATTTGTCATTGACAATTAAATAAAGATTGATATTAGTATATTTTGCTATTTAGGTAATGACAGACTATTTGTTATCTACCTTTTTATGACTGTGGGTGAAAATAAACATCAAAGAAGTACCAATCGGTTATTCAGTCTCAAAGTCGAGAAGGCAAAACATGACAATTTCCATTAGAACAGTTGCCAACCTCGGAATAAACAGTAACTCGAAGTGAGACCAGGTGCCCGGGGAGAGTAAGCGTCTTCTGTTTGCATGCAACACTGCATTTCTGCTGTTGATGGCTGTTACACGCATATGTCTTCCTTGTCCCTTTGGTGTCTCTTGTTGTATTTGTCCCCTCTTTGTTTTCGCTTTAGTGTGTTTCTGTGGGTGCTACGACCGAGTCCTGCTGGAGATCTTCTCCTTTCTTATATAGTTAAAGAAGCAATAGTCATTTTAAAACAATAAGTCTAACACAGGTCAACTTCAAAGAACCAATGGTATATCATTTTCGTATTATCTTCAATGAAATGCATCGTATTTATCTATTTGCATGATAAATTGCGATTAAAACAATGAGATCATGAGTTTAAAACAATAAAAGGCATGAGCCTATAGGTGAATGATTATTGTCCTTCATGTTTGTAAGTAAACAAGTCATCAGTTATTCAGTCTCAAAGTCGAGAAGGTTCAGCAAAATCATTTGTATTTCCGTTGGAACAGTGCATGCAGTTGCGACCCCCGGTATGAACAATATTTCGAAGTGAGACCAGGTGTCCGGCGTCCCCTGTTTGCATGCAACACCCGTCGCAACAGGTCCATGAAAACTTTTTTTTTTTTTTATTCACAATTTTCAGAATTTTTCAATATATAGGGGGAGGGGCACAAGACATACACACATTCATACAGACATATACTCAAGCAAAAATACGAATAGGAAATGTATTTGTTCAAGTAGAATAAACATGTAGGATATACAAAAGTTTGAGCATGCAGCAATTTTAAAAGTGTCCTTCTGAAACAGATAAGGAATTAAATAAGTCATAACATCATGAAAAGTAGTACAGAATTACTAAGATATAAGACTGATGGCACTATATCCACCTAGTCTTCAAAAATTGAACTAAATATGTGTTGAAAAGAAATTAAAGAAGCTATTCCATTCATTCCATATATTTTCAAAATATCTCATCTTAAGATTTCTACGAGCAATACATTTCTCAACATCATACCTAAATTTTAAGTGATGCATTAAACCTTCGATATTAGGCAAATTACTCTTCTTCGCACATTTGTAAATGAACTCTTTAGTACACAGAATGATAAAGTTGACAGCATGATGTCCATGAAAACTTGTCAAATTCGGTGATTGTCAGGGATGGGGTAATTAAAAATGTAATTGTAATTAATTACAATTAATTACATTTTTTCAAGTAATTGAATGTAATGTGTAATTGAAGATTTTTTCAATTACATGTAATTGCAATTTAATTAATTACATGGCAAAAGCTGCATGTAATTTCAATTACATTTCAATTACTTTTCAATTACATTTGCAACTAAGAAAATAATACACAGATTGGTCTGAGAAAAAAATTAACTTTTTGTGTAATCAGTTATCATTGAGATTAGCCACAGATAATGGTTAAATAAACAGTTTTACCTGAATGACCACAGACCTAATATGACTTATAGTTATCAAAACAAAGTCTGGTTCAGTGTTTCTGTTTTAATTAACTTGTTTGTCACTTCTGCAATTACCTCCATTATATATCTAAAGTCTTAGTTTAGAGATAATGCATTTTCACCTGGTTGTTAACAATAGAAAGAATGCATGAATAAAATTGTCAAAGGATCTGTTTACAAATGTGATTTGATCCTATAATGTAACAAAATTCAGTTGGGAAAACTAACTTATCAAAGACAAGGACAAAATGGCTAGTATTTTTAAGGGCCAAGAATTCTGGGGGAATTTCAAGGCAAAATGTGTGCATTAATGTACATTCACGGTTTCTCAGTGAATCTTAAAATACATTGGACTGTTGAGCGAATATTGTCCTGCACTTTCTTGCAATATAGCAGAGACTTGAAATTTGATATGCTAAAAATAAATTCATTAAATGAAATGTAATGTGTAATTTGATTAATTACATTTGCAATGTAATTGTAATTTAATTAATTACATTTGCAATGTAATTGTAATTTAATTAATTACATTGCCAAAAAATAGCAAAGTAATGTGTAATTTGATTAATTACATTGCCAAAAATTACAATGTAATGTGTAATTTAATTAATTACATTTCAATGTAATTGACCCCATCCCTGGTGATTGTTTCTATGTACACATTGATGTACATAGCAGATTAATCTTGTTTGGTGATGTTGACCGCCATTCCATCGCATGAAATCTTCATATTTGGAGCGTGCCTGACGTACCGAATTATAGTTGAGAAACAAAAAACGTCATAAGCAGGAGAAAACGGAGTACATACGTAGCTAGTACAGGAAAAATAGGTAAATCTAGTATGAAGCAATTTTGTTAAATTCTTAGACTGAGATCACCTTGAGGCAACCAAAGACACCTAAACAAGCAAAGTACTCAAAAACACATTCAGAAGAAACATACGGTAGATTATCATGATTACATTTTTGGTTAAGCCCCTTAACCAAAAATGTAATCATGATAAATTGAAGGGATTTGTCGACCGATTATTTAAAAGAAGTACAAAAACGTAAGAAATTCTTAATCAAAATCTGTTCTGGGTATCTCGTCAATGTTGTCTATGTATTTCAGACTTCCTTTGGTAACCGTTTTTTTTTTTTTTTTTTTTGATTGTTGTTGTTTTTTTTGGGGGGGGGGGGTTCTTCACAGCATTTTTGTACTTATTTTTACTATTTTTGTACTAATTTACTTATGGTATCTTCATGTCTATGTGACTTTTGTGTATGATACTCGCAATAATATGTTGTATTTACATGCACATGGAGATTTAAAGTTAAATAGATTAACACAGGAGCTTTTTTATATGGGTTCTCCAAAACAAAACTTATTATGAAGATGCATTTCCAGTTAATATGGCCTGGTTTGCGCATGGGTAAGAAAGCTCGCTTATCAGAGGATAACATCCTTCTTTTTTACGAAGAATCTTATTTGGGAGGGTTCCAATAGGTTTTTTTTTCTCTTGGCACTCCAGTTTCCACTGTCTTTACTTCCCATCAACTAATTGAATAATAAATTAAGCACATTATTGTCTTTCATAGTAGTCAACATTATATAACAGTTTTATTATCTTTATATTAATTTCTGTTTATACATGTTATTCAAACAAGATAAGGAGAGATGATTTTGTATCATTTTCCTATGTTAATGATATACATGTATGTTAATACCTGAAAATTAGTATTATGGCATCAATGCAAAAATAACGTATCAATAAAGTACATAATATTTGTTTATTCATTTTGTATTTATAATATACAAAATAAAATAAATATAATGAGACATGGCTTTAAAACAGTAAAAAGCACATATATAGTTCCATTGGATCATGGCTTATGTCCTTCAAGAGTTCGCGAGGACATAATGTTCAGACTTAGCAATATTTGCACGAAAACGTAAACCTGGCATAAATCATGTATGTTGAATTCTTAGCTCCAAACCACCAGGCACACAGCAAGAAGTACTGAAAACATCCTAGAAATTCATAAGGAACACAAAGTGTAAATATTTGTCAACCAGTTATATCTGAGCCATCTTGTTTGTTAATAGTTGAAAAATATAATTTCACAAGTTTAGAAATTCATAAGGAACACACAGTTTAGATATTTGTCAAACAGTTATATCTGAACTATCATGTTTGTTAAAAGTTGAAAAATATAATTTAACAAGTTTAGAAATTCAGAAGGAACACAAAAGTGTAAATATTTGTCAACCAGTTATATCTGAACCATCATGTTTATTAAAAGTTGAAAAATATAATTTCACAAGTTTAGAAATTCATAAGGAACACAAAGTTTAAATATTTGTCAACCAGTTATATCTGAGCCATCTTGTTTGTTAAAAGTTGAAAAATATAATTTCGCAAGTTTATATTTTAAGTGCAGTAGAATCTAGCGCAATCAACCAAAATGAAAAACCGCAGAATTTTCAAGAGATGGCATTACTCTTACGGACTGTTTTTGTGCTCCAACATGTTCTTGATAACCATCTATATTTTAATGTTTGTTGCCTGGACCCTGTTTTTGTTGTCTAGTTTGTGTCGTCATCTTACAGTGAGAAAACTATAATATACAAAAATCTGTGCGTTCTTCGAGACCGCTATACGGACAAGTGAGAGGGTTGAATCCGGATAACTACACTATTTGCCACTTAGATCTACCTGGCAAGTGTCCGTTCTTGGTTCCCAATTTGTCTCATTAGTTTACGTGTAGTATTTTGTGTTAAAAGTGTTTTGATATCGTCATTTATGTTTAGTGTATCATCATTTTTGTTCCTTTGTTGATTCTTTTTGTGCTTGTCCCAATATCGCATTTGGGAGTATCTGTGTTTTGATACTATTGAATTTGAAGACGTTAAACATTTGTACCACTTGATGAGTGTTACTGCTGGTGGACCAGGAGTCCCCGAGGGCACATGTAGCCAAGTTCGATCAACTTCGGTTGATCGTTTCTTCAACGCATTCGAAAATTTCTGTTATCAAAATTTCTTGAAATTTCTAAAACATGGGTCCTGTAACTTCATATCCCAGTCACCCTGAAATGTCTTTCGGTAAATATTTGGACATGATAACTTTCACACTCTTTGGCCATA